>JAPMOR010049308.1:51457-79322 GCA_026543865.1 Argiope aurantia | reverse complement strand
GACTAGCTTTCTCCATTTATATCAGTTCTATGGTGTGATCATATTATATCTAGGAAAAAACTAAGCAGATAACAAAAGATTTCAACTTTGCTTCCATAATTCACATCATATGTATTCATTTGATGAATGTGTACAAATACTGAGAGAACACAAAAAGTAACAAAAAAGAAAAGAAATAAAAAAAAAAGCAAAACATAATGGACTTCTAAAAAATTTACCCTGTACTTGTTAACTTCTTCCTCATGAGGAAAATCCCGAGTTCCTATATAGAGATGATGAAACTGACTTTCAGCGCCTTTCTTAAATAGATGTTTTACAAGCATCTGGCTCACGTGATTCTTCCCAGATCCAGTCCATCCATGGAAAGACATCACAAGAGCTTTTTTGGGCTTAGTTTTCAAAACATGCATTTGCAATGCCTTCGGCACAATATGTTTGGCAAGATGTTGGCCAAACAAGTTGTGTGTAAGGTCTTCTTCAAGATCTGATAAATACATACAAGCATAATATGGAATAAATTTTGAAAGCACAAATAATATATTTTAACATCTTGCAAATCTTAACTTCTTAAACTATAAGTTTTGCATTCAAAATTCATTCTTTAGCAAATTTTCTTACAGAAAAAAATAATTATATTAAAAATACTAATATAAAATTTCATTCAAAATTATGATATAAAAAGCATTAAGTAAATTAGAATTTTACTTACTATATAGATTTTGAATAAATATTCAGAGTCGAATAATTAAACTGTTTACAAATTTGCTTTTATTCAATAGTCTGATGTACAATAAGAAACAACTGGCGTAGTATTGCTAACATAAAATGAACACCATTATTTAATATGCATTGATTAATGATTGCTCTTCATGAAAGAAATTACATGTGGCAGCAATACAAAGGACCATGATGAAATATTATCTTAGAATACATTAATTATTATCACTTTCAACTTTACTGCATTAATTAAGAATGTAAATACATTCTATATCAGACCTTCGGGATATCATAGTTTTCATATAGAAACTCATAGTACTGCTAATATTGAAAATTATATTTATATTCAGTTGCAAATACAAGAACAATTACAGTCTTTAATTAGAAGATTTTAAATATCAGTTATTATATTTCTGATATGTTACTTATGCAAAACTTCAACAAGGTTAATTATTGCAGAATATAGTTTTATGAATAAACATTCTTTAAAGTTTTAAAATCAGATTTTAATCATAATACTATAAATTTATTTATATAAAGAGCTATATTTGAATTACAAAATAAATAAAGAAAAGGAATTTTTAAATAAATAAAACAATAAATATATAGTTAAATTAAGTTGCAAGTAGTACATATTTTCTAATTACATATGTTAAAAAAACTATTTTATTTCAATTTTAGATAATTTGGAACATTAATAATATATTTATTTCATGGAACAGTTTATACAATAAAAATGCTAAGCAATTTTATAGACTGGCTTATATAACATAGCTCATACATATCAGAATTCACTATAAAATCCAAAGAATTCATAAAATTTAGTAATATTTAACTCATTACAAAAAAAAATTAAAATCTGATCAGTTTTGAAATAAACACGATCTAACCTTTTAATAAATATTGTATAATTTTCTTTTAATTCTTGCATAAAGGAGAGAAAAAAAATGTTTATGGCTGAAATCAGTTATGCAAACCTATCAGTTTACAGTAAAACATTTTTTACATAATCTTTTTCAAGAAATCAGTTTCATTTCCATTTTTTTTTCAATTCTAAATTTCAACTCATAAAAGTTAAAAAAAGATAGTCATTGAATATTTATATAAATAATTAACAAAATGCTCCATCGACCTTTAAAAGAGATAAATCATATAATTTTTATTATTATATACAAAAGAGTATCAAAATATAAAGCAGGTATCTTTTTCAAAATAAAAACAGTAAACATAGCCCCTTTTCTTTCTTTCCAAGTAATTAATATCTAGATTATTTACTGATACAAATATAAATATTATATAAAAATTGTTTATACTCTTTTTACAGTTTATGAACTTAAGCAACAATTTTATAAATCTGTTTTCAATATTACAGTAGATGTAATCATTTAGCTATTGTAAAATTTATATAGAATATTATTGTGATTAAGATATAATTAAATTTAAAGCAAATTATTCACTATCCTAGTCTGGACGAGTATGTAAATAATATAATTCTAAGAATCAGACTAAATCAGTTGATATTATCAATTCAACTGAATAAAATAAAATTCATATAAATCCTATTAAAAGATAAATGTTTGTTACACAAAAATCCCTATTAATAAAACCTAAAAGGAAAAAGTATTTGCAATATTTAATTCTCAGTCTTTAGATTACTTACCACTGGATTGCAAGTCTATCCACTGATCGTCGCAGCATTCTTCAAATTTACATCTAACAAATTTATAACCAGCAAATCCAACTGAAAGACTTACAGCTCCAATTACATATGACCCTGCAGAAATGGGATCAAGACAATAACTAACAGAACAAAAGTTTATTAAAATTAAACATAAGTATATATAAAGATAATACATTGTAAATTTTGCGGGTACTCTCGGCACATATAACGTAAATAAACATAAGCTTTTGAGGCTTCATAAGAAACCAACAGTGAGCTTTCATTGCATTAATACGCATGCGTTCTAAACAAGAACTGAAACTATTTTCTTTTATTTGAAATGAAAGGGGGAAAGTATGAAATATTTTTTATTAAAAAAGACGAATAAAATATAATATAAGAAATGTTTGATATTAATTTTAAAATAATCAATCGAATTTTTAAGATCTAAATGTTTAAAATTGAAAATAAAATAGAATTTATAATGTAGAACTACTTGTGAACTCCGAAAAGTAAAAGATTATAAATTTTATTACTGTTATTTTTGTATTTTTACACAATTATTCCTACTTAACCCGGAAGCTTTAATCGATCAATAAGGTGACAATAATAATAATAGATAAAACATTGCAACTCTACTGTCTAGACACATTTAAGCAAATCAAAACAAAAGCAGACGACGCGACTCTTTGTAGCATAAGTTCATAAAAACACTTCTCAATTCCAACGACTCATCTTTTGCGTTAAAAGAAGTTATGTTACTTGAGTATTTTATTAGTGAATTTAGCTTTTGATGTGGAAAATTTTTTTCTCAGTCAAGTAATGTGCGATGCGAATCTTAACATGGAAAGCGTTAATGTTCGCTGCTTTCCTTACCAATTTAATGATAGCCGCAATTATGTGGTCTTACATAGATTTCCAATGTGACTGTTCAAACATTCAATGGAAACACACTTCTTATATTAGTTCCACCCTTGAAAAACATAAAGAAGAATCCAGCATTCTAAATGACACCGAAAGTCAATTATCTAATAAAATAGCTATTATTATTCGGGATTTCGAGTTTTTCGAAAATGACATTCCAGAAACTGTTAAATCAATCTTATCCGTACTACCTTCTGTAAAAATATTCATTATCACAGATAAAACTCCATATCCACCTTTAGAATTTTTTGATAACGATAAACAAAATGTACGTTTAATAAATTTAAAACCATCTTTAACGAAACCATTGGATTCGCCAGATCCTTTCAGCGTTATAGATAAGGAACACATAATTGTTTTCCCTGATTCAGTGAGATTGAGTGAAATTACTCAGATATCTGGATTACTGGAGGAACATTACAAAGATCCAGATAAAATTATAGCAGCAAGGGTTGAAGGACATGACTCTGTGTGTTTGGCATTAAATATTAGTCTGCGTTACTGGACTATAAAATATGGAAAAAATACTCACAATTCAAACTGCAATGCCCTAGAGGGTACTTATGTATTTTTGGTTACAAAAGCATTATTACTACATTTTGCATTTCCTTTTTCACAGCCATTTTCTACAGCTCTTTTTATACAAGCTACATTACTCAAAATAAAGGTAATTTTTTAAATTTAAATTTTATAAAATTTGTTACTGAATTGCTAAAGAATTTTAAAAAGATATGATAAAAGGGATTTTGATGATTGATAAAAAAATTCTTGGGTTTTTATTCTATCTGATATGTATTGTTAAATTTATTTGTTTTCAGTATATTGGTAATAGTGAGAGATTATCGAAATCATAGACTGCAAAATTATATTACACTGTTTTGTAAATGCCTGGAAAGATAGCACTCTTCAAATCATCAAATGTATAACAAAATTTACAATAATTTGTCCATCTCTACATTTGTATTTCACACTTCTCTGATATCATAGTGTTTATGTTCATTTTGAATTAAATTATAAATTTGGTGCTATTGCAGATTAGGATGCTAAAAGATGATAGCAAGTATATACATGTAACAAATTTTTCATTTGTCAGGTCAACAAGATAAAAACTTTAGAATTAAATTCTTTTTTTGGGTGGGGAGACCATGGTTGTACTCAGAAATAATTAATGAAAACATATTTATTCATACCAGGACACAAGAGAAAAAATATGAAAAATTTTGCCTCAGTGCTTTTACTGAGAGATTCTTATAGATATTTCTTTGACAAATGTCAATCTAGAAAAGAGAATCTTAGGTATCTTTGGCAGGAAGGTTGTGAGTATTAGAGATTTTTATCTCTATGCTGTTCCATGAGAAATGTATAGTCATCATTTTGTTTTTTTAAAGTGTCTATTAGAATTAGATTAAAAAGAAGTGAGATATCGATAAGGAAATATGAGAAAATGTTAGAATAAAGTAGTGTAAGCTAATTTAAGATTTAAAAAAATACAAAATTAATTAGGATTTAAATTAGATTAAAGGATATCATTGCATAAATATATAGATATATGTTTATATACTTCCCAAATTTCTTATAGGATTTTATTGTTCAAAGAGTAGAAATGTAATCAATTTGCAAAAGTTCTTTTTCCTCCATGATATCATATATTATTTTCTATATAGCTACTAGCTTCACCATATAGTAAAGAGAATCAAACATACACTTTGGAAATCTTTAGATTTCTTTCAGACACAAAATCCATCCTTATTATGTCAGCTCTCACATTGTAAAAATATGAGGACTGATTCATAAATTAAATTGTATAAATCAGCCTTTGACTAAAAAATCCAACTAAAAATATATTTTGTACAACAGAAATTTATTATTTCTTTTGTTTTCAAATAATAATAAACATATTTTCAGATTCAGAAAATGTGAAAAAGCTGAGAAAAGTATGCTTTCATTCTTCCTTTTCATACATATAGTCATATCCATTAAAAGGATGTTGTTTCAAATTGTTACAGCCAATAATTAACTTTTTCAGAAAGCACATTTGTTGCAACACTTTTATTATGGTAGTTCTTGCTTACCAAAGTTGTATTAAGCCCTTTAGGCAATACAAGTCTTGGCACCCCCATCCCTTCCCTAACTTCCAAAACCAAGCATTTTAACATGCATATAAGAGATTTAAATAGTAAGTTTTTCCAAATTGAAAAAAAAAATAAATCCAGGTCATTTTTAAGGAATTTAGATACTGTACCACATTTATGGGGTGGAAAAAAAACCTATCAACTTTAAAATTTCAGAGTAATTTTAAATAAAACAATTTGAAAAAGTTTTTATTGCTATATTATTCTATATATTTCATTACAGGATCTTACAGGTTCTAAATTTAAAAAATATTTTGGTATTACTATAAAAAAATTTAATATAAAATTTGCTGAAGGTAATTAATGAGAAATATTTAAACTACATTTTGAATGCATTATCTTAAAAATAATAATTCTTTAAAAATACTGCAAATAGCAAATACAGATTTCTCTTAAGCAATTGCCTATTTTTGGCTTGGGTCCTTGCAAAGGGTTTGCTGTTTGCTTATAGGCTAATGTTTAGCATCAACATTTGCATGTAATTGCATATGTGGTTGTAATATAAATAACAGTTTTTTTTTTTTTTTTTTTACTCTATCGAAAATGCTGCAGTTTTGTGAAGGTTTATTTTTTAATAGAAATTTTTTAGACTAAAAGCGTACAAAAATAAAGAACAGGAACATTTTGAAGAACATGTAGAGCTAAGATTCATGCTACTTGTTTAGAAGTCATCATACAGTAAATGTTAACGAATCCATAATATTGATAGTAATCAATTTCATATTCATTTACTATTGACTGAAAGAATGTGGAAAAAATTGATGATAAAGATTGTCACCTCTGTCTAAAAATATTTTTCTATGTCTATATAGAAGGAAAAATATGCAAAATTGTCTTTCTGGTATGACAATACTCAATCACATGTTCCATATCTTGCAAAGAAAATGTTGTACCTTTTGGACTTTGGTGTGTAACTTCACTCACTGGCTATTGTTCTGTCAAGCTATCATTTACTCAAGTGCATGCAAAACTTCATTACAAAACAACTGCCCCAATTTATGCAGATATAAAACTGTCTAAAAAAATAGATTGCTTCATTAAAGCAGGACTTTCAACTTATTCCTATTGTAAAATGCAGTTGTTATCTGAAAAATGGTTTAAAGTTTTAACATTTGAAAGAGTATACATTGAATTAAAATTTTTAATTACTATATAAAAATAAAATTATGATATCTAATAATAAAAATGAAGACACTTTCCAATTTCTGATAATTTTGTTATGACAAAATAGGTTGAAAAAAGTGTACTTTTCTTTTATCCAAAATTAAAGTCAACTATTTTCTAATTATATTTTCTGTTTTTTGCAGACAAAAGTTGCCATAGACATCAGATTTTCTAGAAGTAAACAATTGTTCACAGATCCTCATGCTAAGTGGAAACATGAACTCTTTCAGAAGCAAAGAAAAGAAATTATGTACCAAGACTTTGGTATTAAAAAAATCATTTACCCTGCGTCAAAAGTAGAATGGCATGGTTGTAACAAAAACACAGCTCGATGTTTTGGCTCTGTCATCAACAACATGCCAGATTATTTGTTTGAGGGTCGCTGGACACCACCTTGTTGTCTAGAAAATTTACGTAAAACTGCACGTTACGTATTCGGCATTTTAGAAAAGTGTGGAGTTCGATACTGGTTGGAAGGTGGAAGCTTACTTGGGGCTGTCCGCACAGGTGATATAATTCCTTGGGATTATGATGTAGACATTGGAATTTATAAAGAGGATATTCAAAAATGTGAATGGTTGAAAAACTCCTTATTGCAATCAATAGTTGATACACAAGGTTTTGTATGGGAAAAAGCTCATGAAGGAGAATTTATCAGAGTTCAATTTAGTCAGACTAATCATCTGCATGTAGATATTTTTCCATTTTATTCTCGAAATGGAATAATGACAAAAGACACTTGGTTTACTGATCATAAGCAAGATACAGAATTTCCAGAATATTTTCTAAAACCTTTGCATTTAATAAAATTTGTGGGCATGACTGTTTCAGCTCCAAATAGATTTAAAGAATTTTTAGAATACAAATTTGGACAGGGTGTCATAGAAAATCCAGAATATCCAAATCCAAAAGTAATGAAATTTAGTCGGAAATCCAGTTGATGCATATACTGGTAAGGTTTGATACGGTTTTATTTATTTTTTCCTGTTTCCTGTAATTTATTATATTTTTAACCTCATATTGAAGCAATAAATATTCTTCTTTTACATATATATATATATATATATATATATATATATATATATACTGTGATTAAAATTTAAATAATGATTGAATCAACATATTTGATAATAGAAATTTGATTGAATTTTTGTAAATTAGATTACTATAAAAAATAATAATATATTACATTTTTCAGATTCATTTGCCAATTTGTATTTGATTTAGTCATATTAATGTGTTAATTGAAAGCAATACAAGGATTGTTTTGGGACAGATCTAATAATTTTGAGCCTTGGTCATATGAAAAGGATGACACATGAGCTGACAGCCTTTTCTCCTCTAAATTTGAGTATCACACTAACAGAAATACATTTAGTTTTTGATGTGAGATGAAATGGTATTAATTTCAAACCTTAATCCCTTTGATCATAAAGCTTACCGCTAGATTGACAAATTAATAAAAAGAATAGCAAAGTAATTATAAATACTGCAAAAAAAATTTTTTATTGCAAATGTGATATTCTGAAGATACATATATGAGCTAATAATAATTTTAAATATTTATTCCAAAGTTTGAATTGTTATACATTATATAAAGGTCCATAAAAAAAATTAAGGAAAATTTAGCAGTCATAGTTAATTTTAAATTTTATTTTTATCTTCAACAGTTTCATACATGATAAATAAGCAATACATTTCTTGAGAAATTTTTTTTTAAAATTCAAATCTTTAATTTGAATTACGACTGATAATAATGTGTTATGTTTCATTCATCTATCTCGATTTCATTTTTTAAAGTTTGTGCCTAATTATATGCACACATACAAAAAAAATGCTTTTAAAATCTTTGAAATACGGACGAGTATAAATTTAGCAAATAACAACAAATGAAGCAAAATCTTCCCCGAAATTGCAGACACACACACAAGGTGTCCCATTAGTCTGAAAAATCAAACATGCATTTCAGTTATAGCTCAACATGTGTCCCCTTCCTGTTATTACTCTTAGGGAAAGGATGATTCCATTCTGTTTTCATAAAATAAAAACTCTTCTGGGTTTCGAGACACTGGAATTTTCACATTAACTGGACTCATAAAGTTCCTTGGATCCATCTTATATTTTTATGATATAAATTTCTTCTAATAATAAATTTAATCTAAAAAAATTAACTTCACAAAAATTTCATTTGAAGTTAAATATTTATTGTACAATTTTTCTAAATGTGTTTAGAAGGCTGCTATGGCCAAGTGTTTAGATTTCAGTTCCAAAACTGGAAGATTCCAAATCCAAAATATATACAGGCTTGTTGTGGAAGTTTGGCAATTCAAGTTTCATCTAACTAGGATTTAAAATTACAATATCCATCCCAAAATAGCTCCTATGTTGCTTCTAAGCAGAACACTATAACTGGTTTTATTCAAATTTAAGTTCTCTTTTTAAAACTTATTATAAATTATTATAGATTAGTTTTTAACACACAATAGTTATCTAAACAGAAATAACCAAAAAGTAATATTTTTATACAATAAAAATGAAATCTTATTTGCTTTATTCTGATTTTTTTTTTTGTAAAATTTATTATGGAACCGTTTTTATTGCATTTTGGTATGTATATGCTTCATTGCTTAGCTTTAAAAAATTGGCCTTGAGAGAAAAATAAATTATTATTTTATCTTTAGCTGATATAATTATATTGTGACTGTTATGAAATTATTCATGTTCTAGTCATTTCTAATACTTCGATAGTGCCAAATATTTTCTTACTATGTTTGTTAATGATTATATTTTAATTATTAAAAAAATCATTTTGAAAATAAAATGTAATTATGTGTATTGCTTTGTTAAATACTATGTATGCCAAAAATTTGTAAAACCAATATTAAAATGTTTTTTAACCTTTTGAAGAAAATAGGCAACTTTTCCGACACAATTTCAAATAATTCAAAATTATTAAAATACTTTCTGAAAATCTCCATGAGTACTATTTTTAAGATGTAGTTACTGTGTGTCCACGTCAAGAACACTTCCAGACAATCGTCTATGTTTACAGCGGGCGTTATAGAAACAGGTTACTGTAGGAAGAGTTCATTTCACAGAGGTAGAAATTAATTCAAGCTTCTTACGTTGGTACGTTTAGCGCCAAATTGGCGATATTTGGTACTATTGCATTTAATTCTTGAGAACAAATTTAAAAAATAATCACTAAGCTGAAAATCATTTGCATACTCGGAATATTGAAAATATCTGATATTCCTGTCATATGTATACAAAGAACAAAAGAAATCAAATAATAAAACGGAATAATTATTTGTATGTCTAACGATTGCACTAGAAGAAAAAAAAAAATAATTAAGAAGTAAAATCATGCATGACAAAACATTAATCGTCTTCATTTCATTTGTTTTAAATTTATATAAGTTATTAATATCAAACTCTCCGCAGCAAACGCGAGCTAATCTGTCTAATTTAACATAAAAATTATAACATAATTAATCGTAATTATTTCATAATTTTTATAAAAGGTTGCTTTTATTCTGTTATAAAGTAAAATGTTCATTGTTAAATATGCTTAAAACCTTTCGAAATTTATATTTATTTATTTTTCTGATGTATATACTATTTCCCGAAACACAAAATTAACGATTACCACACAATCAATTTTCAGATTTTTAAAAATCAAACTTTGATTTGTAATTTATTTTCAATATGCACAAGCTTTTTACTGTATAGATAATTTCGCAAAGTTTAGATGTAAAAGTATTCTGAATTTGAAGATAATTCAAGTGTTCATTCATGCACGTGTCAGATGTCCCTTAATAAAGGAACCCAACTAAATAAGCCCAACATCGCTTTACATTATTCTATGAAAAACGCGGTAAAAGTTTGTTTTTGTATTCCAGATTACCATTTATTCATTTCCCCCAGCTTGAAAAAGAAATACGATTATTTCAAAGAAAAAATTTTCTTGTGAACTGTCAATTCAAATAATAGAGTGATAAATGAGCTTTTCCTTTCAATGTATATCAGTAGTCATGAGCTTGAAGCAATAAAGGATCCAAATTCCTGCATGCATTTTATCATTTGAAAATTCTTTACTCCCAATGTTCTTCACATTTCTATTCAAAGCCCATCACTGCCGTTTGAGAATACTTATCTGCTACCATTTTACTATCACAATCAGGGCACCCGAGTAGAAAGAAATCTCGTTAAATACTTTAATCCTTCTAACTCGCATTAACGTGCATAATTTTTTAGATTCTTGGAATCATAGTTTAGAAGGAAAGCTATTGAAACTACAGGGAGGCGAGAAAACAAGCCTGAATAAATGACTATTTCTTTATTTTATTGAAAAAAAAGTAATGCTCTATGTATAATATAATATTTTCTTCATACCATTATATAGTTGAATAATATTTCACAATAAAAATTTAATAGAATTACTTCTTAACAATTGCATATACTCATTCAATTCCAGAAAAGAAATTAAATCTTTTTAATCCCTAAATATTTTCATATGACATAATAGAATTGCTATTTTTAATTTCAAAGTAATTTTTTTTTTAACTATAAATACAATTTCTCATTATTTAATACTAAGAGCAAAAGGTTAAAACAATGGGGTTTTTTTTCTCATCTTTTTATCTTAACAATGATTGTGATAGGAGATAACTGAATTATACCTGTAGATTTAAGAAAATTATTCAATAATTTCAATGAAAATAAAATACTGAATTGTAAAATATACTTCTTTAAAAAATTATGAAATTCAAAATTCCCTGCAAGAACTTTTTTTAATAAATTTTCAATACACTTTACAAATAAAGAATTCAAAATCAATAATTAATTAATTTTACTAATACAAACAGCTGAGTATAATTTGAATTTACGAGTTTCAATTGTTTATGTTTTTATAAATATGATCTGAAATGGATTTCTATATTTTCCAGTTCCATATATTGATCAATTCAAAAGGTGATCTCATTTATGTTGAAAAGTTATGTTCTAATTTACGACAATTATTTTATTCAATTTCAGTTTATAACATTAAATAAAAGTTTTTGATCCAGAAATAGCTATAAAAGTATATATATATTAAACTCTAATTTCAATTTAATTAATTTCCAAGGTAGCAAAAATCCCTGTCGAAATCTTAATATATTAACACTGTAAAGAAATATTTTCCCTATCAATATCTCAGGTTATATAAGACCAGGGATAAAATGTTCAAGAGCTTTTCCTTCATTTTTTTCTGTGTTGCTCGTCGCTCCTGCTTGTAAATATGCGTGCTTCTCCAAGATGACATAAAACGACGTCACAAAATCGAAAGTCTCTTTGCTGTCTTCGAAATTGCATTCTGCTTCACATAAAATAATGCTTACACACATATATTTTTAAAAATGGGTCTTCAGTTTTATTTAAAAATTGTATGAAAAATACTTTTATAATTATATTTTGTGTCACTTAATGTAAATCATTAAAAATTCACTACAAAATAGAAAAACAAGACGGAATTCCCTGAATGTAAATGGTAAATGAAACAAATGTTGATTTTGTATTTTTATTATTAAAAGAGCAATAATGATGCTTTAGAAACAGATTTATCTCCTTAACATTTTGATTGAATTATTCGTTATTATCTATCACACTTTAAATATTAATTATGTTGAGTTTTAATTATAAATAGAAATAATATAAATCCATATTTTCTAATATATATATATTAAAAGTCTTTTTAAATAATTCATTTACTTTATGAGAAACATTCATACTGTGAATATATCAAGTTTTTAAGAGAGATAATTTAAGTAAAAATATTAGAATCTATTGTTTCTTTGTACGTTTCATTTTCTACAATTTAAAGTATTATCATAACAATTATAAAAATTAATTAATCAGCAATTAACTAACTAAATTTCATGCTTTAGTATGTGCAACTGCGATTAAAGCGAGAAGACGAATGAGCAACAGGTTTCCTTTTATCGCTTCACATTGACGCAAAGAAAAAGAATACCCACCCCCAGACTTCTGTCCTATTCCACCCATTCAAAATGGATCTTCCCTACCGAAACCTGTTTCTATAATACCCATCGTAAACACAGACAATTGTCTGGCAGTGTTCTTGTCATGGAGAGACAGCACATATAATTGCATAGATCATTCACTTTTCAGAGCTGAAAAAGTTAGTGGATCAGAATAATTTGCTACTTGGATTGTTAATACTTTATTAATTAATAGAATGCTAAATGCCCTTCTAGAAATGAGCCTTTTTTTATTTATTTAGAATTTTGTGTTTATATTTTGAATAGCATCATGTCTGATTATATTACGACAAAAATATAAATGGAAAAAACTTTTATATTTAAAAAAAAAATTTGTATAAATGAATTATTTTTTATCATTAGTTATTACTTTGAATAATGTGATTGTTGTACTGACATTTATGTAAATTTATATGCTGGAAATTGCAATTCTCATTAATAAATTTATATTCACTTCTTTAAATTAACCTCATTCTCTTTCACAAATGACAGAAACTGCATCGCACAAAAGTTTTAAATAAATATTATATTTTGCTAATTCTTTTAAACTACAATATGAAAATCCAAAAAAAAATTTTACAACAGGCAAGTGTAAGAACACATTTATTATTTTTATAACAAAAGAAACATAAGGTCTTGATAATTTAATTTCTTCCAATAAAGCTATGTACTTGATTTTATTCCATCTCCATGAAATGGTGCTTTTTCTAAAGGAGTGGGAGAAAAAATAGTACATGTATATAAACATTTTTTGTTTAATAATATGAAACATTAAAGAGTAATTGCATTCTCTTATCTATGAATTCAGAACATACTTGTCAAAGAGTCTGAAAATTTACAAATACATTAAATATTAAAAAACTTGCAAATATGCTTTTGATAATAATTGATGCAAAATAATAATGACATTATACAACAAATTTAGTAAAGGAAAAAATTATATACATGTATACCTTGAAATTTTGATATAAGATATATGGATGTTTCTTCTCATACAGTAACATTGATTTATTAAAACAAATTTTATATCAGTACAGAATTGAATTTTGTCTATGATTGATTTTTGTTCAAGTTATAGCTTAGAAATGACTTTCTGCACATTACAGTGTGTATCAAAACTTTACATCAAATTCAAAAATATTATATTTCCACAAACACTGATTGCAATATGCATAAACACTACATTGAAAAGAGTGGATCATCAAGATTTTGCTTTGCAGCAGCCAAATCTCTCAGAATTTCTGGAAGACGTAGCGAGTTTTGATTAATTGGCCATATTTGAATACCAGCTTGTTTGCTCAAATTATTGACTTTTTAAGCTGTTAAACCATTTTTATGGAATACATTTTTTTTTTTCATTTAATATTATGTGATACAAATGAAAAATATGAATTTAATTAAATTTATGTGATACTAATTAGTAAGGTTCCAAATTAAAAAAATATATATGTAAAAAAAATAAAAACGGAAATAAAAATCCTATTTCCAGTTTAATGTCCAAAGAAAGCTTAATAGTTACAGATGTTCTTTGAACACTATGGTATTTTGTTCAAATAACATAATTATGGATAAATAAATCAAAAACTGGATTTCCTACTTTGTTTAAAGAATCACAGGCAAAACCTTATTTTGCAAGCTGCAAAGTTTAACCAACTTATCAATTTAAAATAGTTGAAGATTATATATTTTAATACACATTTTATTAAAAATATAAAATATATATATAGGTATACTATTATTAAAGAATTTTTTTCTCTCCTTATTAATTTAAGATAATACAAAATTCATTTTGGGATAATTTAATTTACTTCCTTAAACCAAATATGAACAATATAGATTCATATTTTAATCAAATTTTGCTTTAAAACACATAAATCATTGAGAAAACAATATGGGTAATAATACAGAGCAATGCAGAACATTCTTAAAAAGTGATAATCTAAATACAAACTAGATTATGAAATTTTTTTAAATTCTAATTTAATTCTTGAAGGATTGGGAAAAAATTATTGCTTACACCAAAATATATTAAAGTTTTTTCAACTACTATCAAAAATATAAAAAGAGAAATTTAAAAATTTCAAATAATGCACTTAACTTTAGAAATTATTTTTTTAATGTTGAAAACCTAAAAAGATACATAACTTTATGAAATGATGCAATGAAATATAGATTAACATTTTAATTTGTATATTTTCTTTATTATCTAATAAATGACGCTTTCAGTTTCAAGAATATGTTTGCAATTTTGATTTAACTATACCACAAACAACATTTCAAATATTTATGAATACTGCATAGTTTTTGCACAGAATTGTAATATTTTCTAAGAGTTAGATCTAATTGAAATCTCAGTATGATTTGATTGATCATATAGGCAAATCAATAAACTGGTTAATTATGAGAAATTATTTATATAACACTTTTTTATGCAATAATAAAATTACTTGAAAATATATCTGTATGAATGTATTAATATTCTGAATAAAAAGAAATCATTTTGAATTATTTTCAGCACATAATAGTTTGCAGAATTATTGAAATGGAGTCATAATCAATATATTATAAAAGTATATGAAACAACAGTGAAATTGTTGAAACCGATTATTAATAATTAAAATTGTAATTCATTTCATAAATCTTTTATAAATTAGCATGATCTCATGTGACATTGGAAGTAAAAATAAAGTTTCAGTGAAGTGATGTTATTAACTATATTTTATTTAGAAATATTAGATCCTATTATCCAAGTAGTATAATTTGTGTATAGTCATTTTTTACACTCAATTGCATTTCAGTTTATGTACAAAAATAATGTTTATTATACACAAACAAATATATCAATACACTTCTATCCACTTTTCACAACATTTATTGACACTTCATGAACATTCAATTCTACCTTTCTGCATTTTTTTTTATACTTATCAGTAAATTATCTAAATAAATAAACAAAATGCCAAATTTTGCTTTATATTTCAATTTTGTCAAGAAAAATAATATACCCATTAAAGTAAAAATTGTAGAAAACTAACAGCATTTCACATCATTTATACTGGTTAACAATTGCTATACTGCCACTAGCAGGTAAGCATAATGCTTAATTTAAAACATGGTTGGCAACAATTTTTTTTTAATTACAATTAAAATAACTGTGAAATATATTTCAATTTTAAGAAAGATTTTTTTTAAAAAGTAAAAGGATTTTTTTTTTTACACGGATAAGTATTAATAAATGTAGTCAAATAAATAAAAATCTCAGAAATAAAGGTTACTTTGTATTAATTACTTTAAAAAAAAGTCAAAGGAAATTTCAAAATTATAATACTTTGCCTTCAAAATCTGTTAATTGTTGCTATATGCTGGTAGAAAATTATTATTATGCTGAAAATTAAAACATGCTGACTTATTAGAAAAAAGAATAAGATAAACAATAGAATACATCTGGCCACAAAAGTAAAATGTTACTTCCCAAGAGAAGTATGTGGACATTAATGTATTAAAATGCAAATCCAAGCATTTTTACATACTTATATTCATACCTATAAAGGAAAAAAAAATTATATAATTACATTGTGATTATTCTACTTCTGGGAAAGGTGGTAGAACACCTGCTGCTTTCATTCTTTCATATTCTTTATCAGCATCATAAGTTCTGAAAATGATATGATAAATGATAAATCAATAAATAATAAACTATAAAAACTGTCAATTTTAAAATGAAAAAATTCAATAACAATTGAAATAATTAGAGATTAGGCAATCATCTTTAAATTGCTTCCTAACATCAAAATAATTAACCCTTGATAATTAGTTTATATAATATATATAAGACAAAATTTCTTCAAGAACAGATAAAAACAGCAGATCTGTATTAATGCTCATCCCATTTAATTAGGTATGCTACCAACTCAAAACAAATTACAGTGCAAAGATTCATTAATTGTGCATTAACCGCATGCCAGCGATTGTCAAAATGTCATATGCATAGCAATATAAATTGCTAAAAATTTAATAAAGATAACATGTTAGTTCTATAGACAATGTTTGCCAAACACATGCGATTGATGCTAATACTCTCAAATGGTATGTGGATAATTTGCAAATGCCAAAAGTTCTTACTTGTAGAACTCAGCATAACGTTTCTTCCTTGGATCCATCACTAACACCTTCCATGCAAAAGAGGCCCCCAGAGATAGTACAGTAGCAATTGCTAAATGTTTCTTTAAATAAGACCTGAACAATCCACGCAGCTGTGGCTTTTCTAATCTTGCAACAGCATCTGCAGCCATTGCTGGAAGAAAGATTAAAATTAAATTAAAACACAAATTCATAATCAAAATTAAAATACAAATTCAACATGAAATAGTACAAATTTAATTGTATAACTCTGTGCAGAAAACTGAAGGATCCATTTGCCAAAACATTTACTGCTTTACTTAAAGAAAATGCTCGTATGGGATGCAAGTCTATGGGAAAAAATACTTACTTTCTTTTAACTTGTGTCAAATCCAAA
The DNA here is from genome assembly GCA_026543865.1 of Argiope aurantia. NCBI lineage: Eukaryota > Metazoa > Arthropoda > Arachnida > Araneae > Araneidae > Argiope > Argiope aurantia. The sequence continues at coordinate 62,168 of JAPMOR010049308.1, read as the reverse complement.
AAGACAGAATTTTATAACTGATTGCTTAGTCTCTTCCCAATGTTAGATCTGAAATTTTATACACTATTATCTATAACCACAATACACTATTTTATAATTTTCTGAAGATAGTTCTGAGTGATTTAATAGTATTATATTCTGTTTTCATTTAGTGGTTTCATCTGTTGATAGAAAAAACAACTGTATAAGGACTTTCAAATAAATGATCATGGAAGCACTAACAGATAATTGTATCAATGAACTGATTTCTCATCTGAAAAAGTTGAGAATAGATATCTTGGTCATTATGATTTTATTTTACAAGATTTAATTTGTAAAGATTCATAGAAAATTGCAAATATATTTCTGATGTCCAACAGCCAAAATTGCTTTGAAAACCTTTATCACAATTGCTGTTGCCAGCATTAGCAGAGACAAACATGATACTGATGGTTTGATTAAAACTTAACAGCAGATTTGATGTATATTGCACAAGAAAAAGATCCCATGCTGAATATCTATATGATGCTTGAAATTGAAACATCTCAATATATAATTGGTTAATCCTATTGAATCATCTATCTTTCAAATAAGTACAACAATACAGCAATTGCTGATTAGACAATAAAACTTTAATCCATTCATTTTAACTCAACATTTATGAAATTAAAATTATTCATTAAATCTTTTACAATTTGAATCTAAATTTCTCCTTTTAAAATAATTAACCTTTCCTTTCAAAATAATAGCTTAAATAAATAATATAACTTAGGGGGAGTTATCCCCCCCACCATTTTAACTATATACAGTGAAAATAATTGATAAAATGGAAAATCTAAACAATGGATAATTACATCTAGTTAGGTAATTCTGATATAATTTAATCACATTTCTGAAATACAAGGCTATCCTGAAATGGATCTCATAACTTGTTTTATGGATGGGAAGGTTATCACCAACACTATAGCCCTTCATCAGACTCTACATAATCTTTATGAAAGAATGTAAACAGTTCTAAACAAAATCCTAATGCATTATTACGATAGATAGGAACATAAATAATGATCTGCTTATTTTATATGTTATACTCCAATTATGTTATCAGTCACTATAATAGTAGCGAGAAGAATTGTAGTTGTGGTTGAATTGTAGTTTAGTGTGCCCTCGAGTTTGTTGCCAATATGGTAACCCAATGAAACGATCTTATAGCAATCCTAATGCTGTTTTGTTTACTACTTTTTATAGTGGTTGAGTTGTACATGAATTACAACTATTTTATGAAAAATGTTTAATGAATAATAAAAAATATCAATTAAAGATTTTAATTTAATTTTGTATTATAATTAAAATTCTTTTATCGCTAATAAGACACTGTAATATTTTTAATGCGAATACGAACAGAAAATATTTATTCTTTGGCGATACTTAAATGTCGGTATGTGTTTTAGAAAGTGTCTGATTTATTAATTTAAGAAATTGTCTGCTATGGAATTCCTTGTACTTTTCATAACTCTTTCTGATCTGATGGTTTTCTTGACAATTCATTACGCTGCTAATTGTTCAAGAATGGATGTGTGGTGAATGGGATGGCAGGAAATATTTTGAACCGAAAATAACAGAATGGATGAAGGGCAAGTGGAATATATATATATATTTTACATGTTGATAAAGTTAGGAAAAGGATGTGTGTTTGAAATTTTATATGGAGAATGGTTTGATTGTGTCTTTTTCGTTCTTTCTTTTGATTATGTACTGTTCCTGTTATCCACACAGTCCTTATGTTCAAGGAGTTTGCAAAGCTCCTAGATCCCGCTCCAGCTGCTAGCAAAGCCGTAGGATGGTGTGTGTTTTTTTAAGTTAAAAATTTCTGCATGGACCTTTTTCAGATGTTGGAGTCAACATTCTAAATCTTACTCTCTACACAACAGACCAGTACAACAGAAGTACAGGTTTGAAAAACTTCTTTATTTCAAAATTTTAAAAAAAGCAGCAATAATGATCCTAAAGGTTTAAAAAAATCTCGGATGAAACAATACTTATCAGTAAAAATCATAATTTTAATGCAGAAAGTGGCAACCATAACTATTTTGCAGAAGTATTTGTTTATTTATTTTGTTCACCATCTTCATTGGTGACTTAGCATCCTTGGTGCAGCAAATGGCACACTAAACTACACTTTTACCGGTTTTGTAAGATATCAAGCTTCAAAACAAGCAACGAGTATATCTGACCACACAGTTGTATCAAAAGAGTATCACAAATGAATACACATAGTGAACAAATGACTGTTACAGAGTAAAAGAAGAGAAGGGGGAAGGAGGAAAATCAAGGTTTAAAATCTAATTTGGTATAACCTGCTGTATAAATAAAAGTGAAAAATCTGACTCTGTAGCAGATTAAATAGTATGGATAAATACAAAAACTTTTAGAAAATATTACGGCTTGTAATTTGTTTACTGCTATGATACACTTAAACTTTTGTACACAAAATTCTTAATTAATATAACCATTAAAGCATTCATGTTTCAAAAACATTCCATTTTTATTTATCCTACTAAAATTATAAAATTATCTTCTATAAATCATTATTGTACAGAAGAAAGAAATTGCAGGAATGCGATTTTTTATGTGGATGGGGCAGAGATTAAAAAAAAAGAATGAATGAAAAAGTGACAAAAATATAGCACACAGCCAAGACAGATCTGAGATAATCTTTGGCAGGATTATCTCATCTCCAAACCTGTCTGCCTTGGACAAAAGTCTGGAGAAAACTGTGCAGATGTCAGATAAAATAAGTAAAAAAAAAAAAAAAAAAGCTGAGAAATCATAGAAACATCTAAAAGTAGCAAGGGTCAAACTACGATATTTTTATTTTGTATTACTTATATACTTAATCACTTTTGTTCACAGTAATTTATGTTAATTTTTTTTAATTTAATGAGCTAAGTACAAATAATTAATGAAAAAAACATAAATATCAAATTTTATTTATCAATCTAAGAATTTAATTATTGTAGGAAATATTATCCACAGCAATATCAAACATTATCCACTGCTCTCAACTGTAACTGAATTTCTATTTAGTATCTCATGTGCATCTTTTTTTAAAATTCGATTTTAAAATAACAGAAATTTTTGAATATTTTCTTTCCCACAGATTCTTGTTTAAGTTTTGATGAGTTTTCAGAATACTTTTTATAACTAAGCAATATATTATCATTAATTACGTTATGAAATTACTAAGATGAAATCATACATCAAGATGGCAATATCATTTTTCTAGCTGTGATAATGAATAAGGTAAGGGGGTTGTAATCAGAATTCAATATTAACAGTTTTCTTTAAATTTGACTTCGAATGCAACATATGTATTTAAATATTTCTAACTCGAGCAGCACATTGGAAGTGTCCCATTCGACCTTCAATGATAGATAAAATTAAAGTCTTTAGAATGAAAAATAATCTAAATAAAATTACTCTAATATTAACGACATTGCTAACTTATTTTGGTAAGTAGATAAAATTTTGGAAAATTTTTAACTCACTTATATCGTACGGAACGCAAATACAAACGCAACAAACGAAAATTTACCTCGGTCGACTCAAGTAATCAGTTATTTCACTTCATATCATTGTTTAAGTCATTTTTCGTTTCAGCACTTCTAATAAAAAAGTATTTTCTCACTAACAATATCGAAATTTATTTTTAATTTTCAAATAATGTGTTATTTCAATTATTCTTTTTTAATTTTAAGATAATAATAGAAATAACAAATGAGATTTTGGTTTTGGCTTATTTGGTTTGATCATGTTGCCATTTAGAAACTTTATTTCAAAGAAAGGAAGGGAAGAAGTTTTGGTCTTCATTTATTTACGCTCGTAAGAGCGGTCATGTGCTCTATATATCATTTTTCGGTTTCTTTCTGACATGATATTACTTTTCTAGTGAGTTTCATATGTGATTTCACAACTGTTACTTTCCTTGAAAAATGAATTCAACTGCAGAAGCTGTTGATTTTGAATGTCCTAAGGGGTTTTCCAAAGAAGATGTGCAATCTCAATTATATTTTGAAGATATAGACGATGACTCTGAATTATGGTTGATACGTATGCCCAGCGATATGGACCCAACTGTTTTGGAAAATCAAAGAATTTCACTGGATAAATCCTCTGAGATACTTGGGGGAAACGACGGAAAATTTTATGAATATTTTACGGAAAAGTGTGCCATGCCTAACTTATGTTTAGTTTTGCCCCATAAAGAGAGTAAAACTCTTGAAGAACTCAAAAAACCATTTAAAGGATCAATTCTAGTAACTGATTACATGTTAGTAGATACCGATACTTCAGTAAAGATGGAAGTGGAAGAAAGTGGGATGGAAAAAGAAAATAATGAACAACAAAATAAAGATACATCTGTAAGAAAGAAGTCAAAATCCCATAAGAGTAGTAAAGAAGGTAAAGATAAAGAAGATATGGAACTTTCATTCAACTTAAACTTAGAAGACAATCATGAGAATAACTCTTCACTAGAAAAACCTTCAAAAAAAAGCAAAAAGAAAAAGTCCAAAGATTTAGATATTTTGAAAGTGGAACCAATGTCAGATGCTGACGAATTTCCTAACTGCAAGTCTCAAAAGACGTAAATTTGTATATAATGTTGGTACAAATAAATATTTAATCTTGATAAATTGTAATTTATTATTTTCCTTGTGTATTTTTTTAAATAGTATTTTATGTGAATCATGAAAATAATTGTTAAGATTCCCAGCAGTTTTATCTCCAATTTTTCCTCCATCAGTTAAATAAATTCACTGCTTATTATTGTTAATCACTAAAAATACCCGTGCTCATTTGATTGAAGGCTATAGTTAGTATATTCGTAGAAAAAAATATGTGTAGAATGGACAGCAACTTATGAAAGATTTCCTATGAAACTCCAAATGATTTTCTTAACGTAATCTGATCATTTGAAAATTACCTGCAAAGTCTTTTATGATTTTTAACAAAACACAATGAATATGAAAAAAAAAAAAAAACATTCAGTCTTTTTTTATGGGTTTAAATTTTAATTGAAATATTTAATTGATGTTTTTCTTTTTACATTTCCAGTAAAATAAAGAAGTATCAATATTAGTTTGAAGAAACTCTTAGCAGCTTGAGATTTTTCTGCTACAAATGCACATAAGTTCACTAGTTTTTATTCCATTGCATGTATAGAGCATCTTGGATATTTATTCACATCAAATGAAATCAATTTTTGATTCGCCCAAAACAATTTTTTTCAAAACAAATTAGATTGAACAGGAAGAGAATAAAGACTGTGAATATTTTCTTATAAAAAATATTGAACTTTAACATTATAACTTTCTTCTAAGTAATAAAATAGGTATTTTGCAATGGTCCTCACAAATGAAAAAAATTTGTACAAAAACTTTAAAAAATATTAATATGTAATAATAAACTAAATTTGATTATATATATCTTGACAGTAGTTTTCAAAACACTCATTTGGGGCATTACTAATGTTATTATTTATTTTTATTTTTTTTGCTAAAGTCTGAATTATTTACAACATCATGATATTGTTGCTATATGGTTGTTGACTGAAGAAATGTTGAACTTCTTTAATTACATTAACTGTTATATGCATGTTATACTAGTCGTTTTTCTCGAATAGCTGGTTTGTCATTGATATTTAATTTCGGTTAAATCCTTTAGTTATAACTTCATATACATCATACTGTCAGACATTAAAATTGTTTTACTTTGCCTTATATATGTCCCTTTCATTCTATATATGTCTTTTAATCTTTTTTAAGTCCTTAAAAACTGTTTTAATGATAAAACTTTTTGATGCTTCTTATAAAAGAAGGACCTTAAAAGTGCTTATTTTTTTATCCAAATGCTTATATTTTTCTTCTGATAAGAAAAAAAAAAATCATTTTACCATGTTAGATCTGCCCTATATATATTTTATTTTCTTTACGTTGTCAGAGCTTTTAATGTTTAATCGATTTAATAAATATGGAGTTCAATGAAAAAGTTTTTAGCTAAAGGAAAAATCCTTTAATGTTATTTTTTTAATAGTAACTTTTACTTAGTAACTTTTAATAATAACCTTACTTTTCTGCACATGATTACTTGTTTGTTGAACACTTGTTAGTTGTATTTCAACATCACGTATTGACTTTCCATTAGTAAATTACTGAAATATTTTTGTTTCAATTAATTTCTGCACAAAAGTTAGAACTCCTTTAACAATATGCCAGAAAATGTGCACTCAATTCAATATGGACTTTTAAAAATAAATATATTGAATGATTCAAGGTTTCCAAACACAAAAATAAAGAAAAATTTTGATAATGCTCAAATGTTGCTTGTAGCCCTTTGTTAATCATACAAAAAGATACTAAAAATAAATTAATGCCAATTAAATTCCTTTTTTACTTTTTTGTATATGAACGATCAAAGAGAAAGATTTATTTCCAAAATATTTGAACTCAAGATTTTGCTCTATCTTCATTACTCAAACTTCTTGAGAAAAATTCTTGAGCTGGAATTTCTTAATTCTAAATTTGCCGATTTTAACCAAATTTTGAACGAAATCCATTACTTTTGTTTACCCTCCCCACTAAGTGAAAGTGTACAGGATAACTTAAAAACGCAAAGTGCTACATCGATAAAATCTGACACACAGTTTTAGCATCTAAAATATAAATCAATTTCAAATTTTTGTACTAAATCTGTCAAAATTTGACTATTTGGTGGTCTGTATGTTCGTATGTGTACAAACACTAACAACAAAAAAATTCAACTTAGCTAAATTAAATCTTTAAAGTTAGCTCTTTTCTAAAATTGTAGTTCCATCATAGATTTTGTATTTAATGAACCGACAATAAGTTTTTCCTTTTTCATTTTTTCTATACTGGGACTTCGAAAATAAAAATCTGTGTATTTGGCCATTCACTCTCTCATTTTCATGGCAGTTGGATGAGTAATAACCTTAATTCGGAACAATGCAATGAAGTAACGTTGAGATATTCACAGCTGATTTCACTTGCATTTATGGCAAAGTGCATTAAGCTATTTCTTCAAATCTATCAGTAGTGACCCGCTTTTGCCATTTTATGAATATGAAATGTATATGATATATAAAAACAACAATAGTTGTATACTAAAACAACAGTTGTGCTTTTTAAAGTTTTGAAATAGAATTTATGAAGTGAAATTATTTCTTCAATGAATTTCTAATGCCAGTATGATTTTTCAGTACTTTTCTGTTAGCCTGGTGCAAAAGTCGCCAATTGTTAATTAAACAAAAAATTTAGTGTAAAAAATTTGATGTAACTCTATATTATTTGGTGATTTTTTACTTGCATCTGACTAACGGATTCTGAACCAAATGTGAATTTAATGTAAGAAATTTGGTGGAATTCTACATTATTTGGTAATTTTTTGCTTGTGCCCGGCTAACGGAAAAGTACTGATTTTTCTAACAATGTATCTTGTTCTGCATTTGATTAAATGAGTGCAGCTTAAGAAGTAACAAATTATTGAAAGACTTTTATTCACAAAGTAATATCCAATAACATTATATGCTTTTCAAGTATAAATTGTCAGTAGCTTGTTTTTAAAATATTGAAAAGCAGAATGAGTTCAGTAATTTTTGCATCAGTAAGAAATGTTCTTTTGGTAGAGAATGAGTAAGTATGAAAAATAAATCATGAACTGTGTTCTACTTTCATTAGAAAAGATAAAAGACGGTATGTAGATGTAATTCTCAAGGAATGTATACATTTCCTAGTCAAATCACTTTGATTCAATTTTGAAAATTTTCATGTTACAAGAATGAGAATGGATGAGGATATTTTTGAAATACTTTATTTAAAGATCATACATTTTTAAAAATGTGGATAATTTTGAAAATTTTCATTCCTTTTTGTGAGAAAGCATCTGTTGAAAGAAGATTTGAAATTAATTAAAATACTAAAGCAGGAAATTTGAATGAAAAATATGTTTCACAACATGTAGTCGATGACCACATAAAGCAGTCTGTCAAAATCCACTAAGTAAACAATTGAGAGAGTTAGCAATATCAGAAAATATTGCATACTTTTGAGGAAACAAATGGTGGTAGAAATAGTTGTCAATGGCATAAGAAAAGTTAGACTGATTCTTCCATCACTTCATGAGAAAAGAAATGTTTCTTGGAAAAGAAAATTGCTGAAATTGAATATAAAGTTAATGCACTTACTTGTTCAATATGCCAGAAACTTTTCATTACTAACAAATTTAACTAGGAAATTAATTCAAAAAGTCTGTTAATTAAAAAATTGATCAAATTGAAAGTGTTTGGAAAAATCTCTGAAGAGAATGTTTTATTTACATATTTAATAAAATTAGCATGGTATTTATATTCTAAATTTGTTAATTTAAGTTCTAAACCTTTTTCAAGGAATTGGAATGTTAATAAAGTAGCAGTATAAACTTTTACCTTCCTTATACTACTAACTGCAATGTAATTAAGTAATTTAAGATATGTGATGAGTCTTTTAATAAGGTTTTTAACTGAAATGTAATTAAATAATTTTAGATATGTGATGAAAGTTTTAATAAGGTTTTTCTAACAAAACTTGCATAAAAATATTTTAAATAACTAAGTTTCAGTGTTGGTGAAAAATATTCAATGATTTCTGGTAATATTTTGTGTATATTTGTATAAAATTGAGCACTTACTTAGTTAATGGTCAATTTAATTTATTTCATTTGTATTTATAGTTCTATAATAAGAAAGGTTAAGATAGATTCTTATTTTTTTCTCTAAAGCTATTTAAAAAGTGCTAGTAAAGAACTTTTTTTTTGTTGATGAAATTAGTCTATGCAGCTTATACAAATTTAATGAAAAATACATAGACACCTAAAATATCTAATTTCAGCTTAACAAGAATTAATCTTAAAAGCATCCTATTTTTCTTTTGGGAAAACAAGGAAACATAGTTCCTGTAGAAAAAAGTCCTAGTTATAATGTCTTGTACTTTTAATCTGAAATTGTAATTTTATATGTACATTGTACCCCAAACAATCTGTCATAATTACAGCCATGAAATTAGGCACATAAATGTTATGAAATTCATAATCATAATGATGACTTGGTGACCTTGAAATCAGAATTTTTAAAATTTTATTTCATATTTTGTGTTATTTTGAATGGTTTTTCATATTAGCACTGTACTAGTGTATATTATTGTTTATTAACATTACATTTTTTTTACTATTGTAAGGGGAGAAACCAGTACTAACAATTGTCATTCTAAAAAAATTTAAATTTTCTGAAATTAAATAATGGTAATAATAATAATAATAATGATTATTCTTTCAAAAAATGAAACAAAATTCTTCCATCTGACATTCTAATTTTGTTATCTTTTTCAAATTTTTAGAAGTTATAACTGGAAAAATTTCTTCTAATTTTAAGCAAAAATAATGAAAATAACTTTCTCCATTGTTTTTTCAGAGATTTTCTTTGCAGATTCCTAGAAATTATGTGGGGATTTGAAGGGAAGAATATGCCTTATTGGTACATGTTTTCTTAATTTTCACTTGGTGAAAGTCAAATGTTATTTTCTTCCCTCATAGGGTCAAAGCAGCTAAAGGGTAGGTGCATTGAGTCAATCCAGGATTTATGCCTCAGAAAGAAAAGTAAGAAATATTGTGTACTTTCAAGTATTTCACTACCAATGTTGAGCATAATGACAAAAGTACTTAAATATGCTGTATGTACTTTTATTAAAAATTCACAAATATATATATTAAATGAATACTCAAAAACCTATCTGAATAATGTACTTTAATAAACATGAAGCCTTTAATAACCTCTTTCTCTTCTAATTTATACTGGATATATATGAATTTCATCGAAATTATATTTGACTTTCTCTTTTAAAATGTAATCTCCATTTGGAATAATTTAAAATTAAATTTGCTTTTATTTGCATTAACTTTGCATTTGTTTGATTATAAATCTTAATGTTTATCAAAACAAAAAAATTATTTGATAAAATAACTCTAATTTGAAACAATTCTGTTATAGGATTTTAAATTAAAATAACTAATGTCACCTATAATATTAAAAAAATATTTTATTAAATAACAAAAGAATATTTTATTTCATCAGTTTAATGCAATTGGCACTGCATTTTAAGACAAACCATATGGTCATTTCCACTGAGGAAAGGAAACAAGTCAAGGAAATAATATTTATGCAGTTTAAATACTAATTAAATTGGTAGCAGTAAACATTCTTATTTCAACTTCTTTTTCTCTTTCTTTTTCCTTTTAACATCTTCATTTTCAATCATTAATACATTTATAATCCATGAAGGATATCATTGCCACCCAGAAAAATAAATATATAAAATCAATATTTGAAATTTTATTTTATGTTATTGTGATTGTACTCCCATTTATTAAGCCTTTAGTTAATTCAATTTGTCATTATGTGAAAATTGTACAGGCACTGATAATAACTGATAAAATATTTAGATAGTGATTATTTCAACATATAAAGGTTATTAGTTTAGAAAAGGACAAATTAATTGATCTTGTTGTAACTTGTACAAAAATGCTTCTCAAATGATATTGTTACGAAATTTTTTATCGGGGTTCGTTTGGATAGTGGAAGTGATATGGTGTGTAGAACGCTCAATCAGCAGTAGAAAATAAAACAACG
>JAPMOR010049308.1:0-41901 GCA_026543865.1 Argiope aurantia | reverse complement strand
TGCTAAGAGTAGTAATATTTAAAATTACCTGCTAAGAGTAGTAATATTTAAAATTACCTGCTAGTAATACTGATTCTGTAAATAAATATCCATTATAGATAAGATATTCTCTTATCAATTCATTGATGAAAACATTTTCATTTGATATTGGAGGAGGAGGTTCTGTTTCATCTTGAAGGATGTTAAATACTTCTGCTCGGATACGAGCACGGATTTCTGATAAAACTCCAGATTTTGCAAGAGATTCTTTTAAAACTGAAATATATGAAAATCTTATTAAAACTGTAAAGCATTTCATTGGAAATTATTTTTTAATATCCTTTGATTTTTTTTTTGTTATTTTTGTTAGTTTGTCAATATTTATTGCCAAACATAAATGATGCCACACAATATCAGCATACTATTAATGTGGTAATTACCATAGAAATGTGCTGTGTACAGCAATCTTCCACTAAAAATTAAGCAAACAAACAAAAAACACAAATGCAAGCTTTATAATATAATGTTTTATGATTAATATACATTTTATATACTGTTGACTTTAAAGAACAATAACTTTAAAATATATTTCAAAAACAAAATAATTATAACATTTAAGAACAATTAATATGGAAGAATTTAATACTTTCAGATAATGATAAAACTTTAGATTAATGCCTGGATTTATGTCAAGCATGGAATTATCCAAAAATTTACCAAAAGTCATCTTAGATGGCTACCAGAAATTCTAACAAATAATTCTTAGGGTTTAAATAAAATATTGTCATAACTATATAAGAAATCACCCCAAAATAATTCAACTCTAGTATTTGGATATTAATCTTATATTTAGCCAAAGTAAAAAGATAAAGAAAAATTGTTTCAATATAATGAATTAAATAATATATTGAAAACATAATATCATAATACATTAACACATCATTAATAATTATTATTTAAAAGAGTTATATTAATAAAACAATTATTGCTTGTATGTTTATTTTTTTTGCAAATTGGGAATTGGTATATTTTGTCAGGAAATCATGTCTCAAATGATGCATTGTAATGAATTTAATGTGTTAAAAGTTATATTGAAAGATGACATTTATTATTTCAAAGTTATTTATAATATGCCAGAAAACAGAAGTACTTGAATTTCAGGAAACCAGTAATTTTAACAGTAAAATGGGATAAGTTTAAAAAATTCTTTAAAAATTCATAAATATACAATATAACTTTTTAATGATGATGAAATTTACTATAAATTCATGTAACCTCAGTATTAAAAGTTAAAAAAAAAATCAAAACTAATGATTTTATGAAATGTTCATATTTCCATACTTTTTTATCAATAGGATTCCAGTCAAAAACCTGCCAAATCTTAGAGATAACTCTTATAGGTGACTATGCTGACATTAACAAAATAGAAATAGATATGTAAAATATATTTATCTCAATACTTGCATTTTATAGTGGCCCCTAGCTTTACTTGGCAATTTTCAAATTATGCCAAGCTCTATTACACAAAATACAACAATTTTGGCAATATATATTAATTGTCTGATAATAAAATCTGTGGATTCCTGTCAGATTCACATAGCTTCATTTGTATCATATTTATTTTCTTACATATAGTAAATATTATTCATATATAATTTTTTTTTTTTTTTTTGCTAAATAAATATTTATTTAGCTTTGCAAAAAACAATTAGTTAAATACAGCTATAGAATATTCAATGAAGTTATAGATTTTTTAATAATGCATTTTATTTCTAATATGATGGATTTTTTTATAATCTTTATAAGAATTATAACTACTTTTTATGCAATACAGCTACTGATGAAATAATGTGGTTCAATGATTATACACATCAAACCAGAATTTAGACTTGATAGATAAAACTTAAACCTGGTTTTTCGCCATTTATGAAAAAATTATGTAAACTTCTGCAAAACTCGCCCAAAAGTTCGCTATCTTGGATGCAAGATATATAAAAAAAAAACTCTTAGGTTTGTAAGATTGCTAGGTTAAAAAATTGCTAGGATATCAGATGGCAGCAAATCCATCTTAAAATCAATGCCCTTTTATTTTTGGTGAAAGTACCTTAATTTTGAGTCGCACCAACTTGATGAGGCTCTTACGCTATTTGGGATATGGAGCCTATTTAAGTTGTATATTTAGTATATATGATCCGAGATCCCTAATCTATAGCCTGTGTAGTGTAAATGTAAATTCGGCACTGTAAACACTACTTAATTCATACGTTGGTCTGATTGAAAATACATATATTACTTGAAGAGTATTTTTTTTCTGTAATTTATGTATAATGATGAGAAAGAAGTAATAATTATTAAAGAAAACGAAAATGAATTACAACTAGAGTGATCGCTTACCATCTTTCAAATCTCGAGCGGTCGCCATGGCAACTGATTTTTTTTTTTAAAAGACCGATTAAGATTGTATTGGGTAAAATAATCGCTAAAAATGAGCTAATCTTAATAATGAGAAGAATTGTACATGTCATCCTACTTTTCGCTGGAAAAAAATTTCCTAAAGAAAATTGTGGTATTAAATTTTAAATTAAAAATGGGGTAATTAAGTTTTTTAAGATCACAATAAAAACATTGCATTTATGTAATAATAACTACTTTTAAAATCGTATACTGTTAACTAAATGTGATAAATTTTCCGCATTTCATCAATGATTGTATCATTGGAGATTTAAAATATTTCATAAATTATTGTTGACAAAACAAACGTATTAGTTTTCCAAATAGCAAAATATTAGTTTTGATTTCTGACCGAATGATTTAGTAACAGTAATAACTGGGGAGAGGTGTTCGCATATTTAAATTGAAACCGAAAACATTTTGCTTACGAAACTATTCCTATGTACCATCATAAAATTAACAGGAACAACATACTTTTGAATGCCTATTTATCACGTTTAAACAGTTTTTTTTAAACAAAAATCTCAGATTTTTAAAAATCAGTTTTTACTGTAATTTAATCACAATCCAGGTTTCCATTAAAAATATATGTTGCCAGCTTCCACATCATGATACTTATTGAATTATTCAATTGGAATACCATTTCAAAACATTTTTATCGGTGTATTGTTCATATTTGATTATCAAAGAGATGTTATCAGTAAATGTAAACTTTTCATCTCGCTCTTTTAGTCTATCACATTTCTGCATCGTAGAAAATTGTGATCGGACTATTATGTTATAATTGATCATTTCCTTTGTAATTCGTATATTTAATGCACCTGTAAGAACATTGGACTTCTTCTCCTTCTAGTCAAAATAAAAGAAATTATATAATGTCCGATAAAGAGCGTGTAGATACAAATAAGTGCGTTACAGGTAATCATCACGAAAAGCCGGCTGTTCATGAAGTCAAGAGTGTCATTCCCAAGCGCAGGTATGCACATGGTATAATTCCCCGCCCATATTTTAAATATGAACATTCCAGTTTACATTGAAAAGGAATCCAAAATTAGATAGAAATTAAAATGTAAATATAGAAATTCGGACTTGATTCGCTTATGGGCTTATGAAAATAATAATAAACCAAATTTTTAAACAAATTAATCTTTTAAGTGAACAGTATTTTTCAAGTTGAATTAATTATTACTTTTGCTAATTCACCCATATTTATGACTGATTGATATTTAAGAGTTATCTCTTTTTTTTTCCTTCTTTACTGTGAGCAATATGGTTTATATTTGGTTAGTTACTGACCAAATTGAGATTTTTATTCAATGTATAATTGGTTAATTTAATTTATTTCGTATCTTATTTATTGCGAACACTGTCAGATATTCTTAGTTCGAACATTATGGATTATTGTTACAAGTTCCTGTTTGTATTAAAAAAATAAAGGAATCATTCTCATAATATAATCATTTGTCACTTATAAATCCATAAGAATATAAAAGTGCCACTATACAGATCTCTATACACCAATCAATTCATTAAATTATACTTTCTAAAAAATCTATCAAAATATGTAGATAAAATTTTGATGAAAACTATTCTATTTATTCCAGTTCAGTAAATAATTTTAAACCATTATTTTCTATTTTACAATCTGATTTTTTCGGAGGGGGTTAATAAAATATATTCTGTAACTTTTTTGAAGGGATCTTCTATTATTGTAAACAAGTAATTCTTTACAAGATAAGTCTTTTACAAGATATCAAATGTCGTTGATGAGAAATAATTTTATATTTGCAGAAAGCGTATTCGATAATAAGGAAAAAGTCATATTCTTAAATGGTCCTAAATATGATACTGATATTTTTGGAAGTAATTGATGCATTTTAAAGAATTTAATCTCAAATATCATTTATCAATATTCTATGTAGTATAGCATTATGTTATCTAATTTCCTAAAACATTTGTAAATTTCATTCACTATTGATGCAGTTTTCTGTTCAACTAAAGTTTTATTGGCTGTTATAACTAATATTTTCAAATAAATATAGTACTTTTTTTTAGTTCTTTAATATCATTGATTAAGTTCTTGTAAATCACAATCTTTGTCTAGAATAAGTTGCTCTCTGATAATTTATATAAAAAAAAATTAAGGGAAAAAAAAAAAAAAACAACAACCCTACTTTGAGATTTTGGGGTAATTATCAGATATGGAATATAGGGAAGAAATAAAAAATAAAAAATGGATAATCTCTTAATTAATGAAATATTATTTGCTTTAAAAATTGTGTCCTTTAACAAGATAAAACATTGATTGATCTTTATATTTTTATGTACTATTTTATGCAATTAAAAAGGACAAGGGCCAATCTCAAATTTAAACCTGTCCTTAATGTATAAATATGTAAGGTTATCTTTTTTTCTAAAAATATGTGAAGATTTTCTCTCTCCACTTGCTTCTAAGAATTTTTAATTATTAAATATTGTGTTTCTGAATTTTCTTATTCTCTTTTTATTTATTTATTGTGATTTAATTTTGTTCATTACTCAGTTCTCTTTCTAGTTTCCTGAGGGTCTG
Source organism: Argiope aurantia (assembly GCA_026543865.1). Classification (NCBI taxonomy): domain Eukaryota; kingdom Metazoa; phylum Arthropoda; class Arachnida; order Araneae; family Araneidae; genus Argiope; species Argiope aurantia. The sequence goes on along the minus strand of JAPMOR010049308.1, from coordinate 36,902 downwards.
GATTGAAATTTTAAAAAATCAACATTTTGATTGAAATGAGTGTTTGTTTTACTTAGAATTTTATAATCATAATTCATATGTTTTAAATAAAGGCATGAACATCATACTCTTTTCTTTAATAATGTGTGCCATATTAAATAGTTGTATATAGTATTCAGTTACATCTGTGTTTTCATATTTTAAATTTTTATGATTAATTTTTATTATATATCAATAGACAAGAACTTTTGAAGTGGAATGGCTGGGGATACAAGGATTCAAAATTCTTATTAAATTCCAAATTAAATCAACTTGAGTTTTCTGGAAATAGGTGAGTATTTTGTTGAACCATTAAATATATATTAATTGCTAATTATAAATACGTAAATTAACACAAAATACTTTGAATTAGGAGGGGGGAAAAAACCTAACTTTTACATTAAAAATATTAAATTTTAATATAGATTCCTTGCTTATTTCTTCCACTTTTCTTCAATATATTTTCTACACTTTTTATGTGAATTGATTCTTGTTTTTTGTTGCATAATCTTTATGTGCATTAATACTTAATATCAGAATTTATAAGTATGATTTGTTGTGTGCTTTTCTGATAAATTAAGAGTCGGATTAAAAAGAATTTTGTTTTTGAAATTTTATTTGTAAGTAAGGATTGGCAATTCAGTTTTTTTGCAGGATTGTAATTACAACGAGGATTGTAATTATACCCTGGGGCCTATAAATATGTCAACTTTAAAAATATGTATTTGAAATTTTGATTTAAAAAAATTAATTCTGCATTTGATATTTTTTAATTTCACTTCTTAGGCTGAGATATTATTGATATAATTAGAAATAAAGTTTATTCTAAATAAATAACTATTGAAAATGGTCTCTCCAAAACTTTCTCGCATACTGTCTAATAAAAACATTATCCCTCCCAACCGGTGCAAAAAATTGTGGACCTTGGGTAAGGCAGAGAACACCTTATATGGAATTGGAATATAATAGTTTTGAAATATTAACCATTATCATGAATTTAGCATTTTTATTGAGTATCGTGTCGTCCTTGGCGAGTTGTTTGGTGGTTAATCACTGATGTGCAATTAAGAGTATCCAAAAATTGAATTTTGGTCTTACATGCTTTTTTCCCATCTGATTAAAACAAAAATTTCACACAAAGCTGCATTTGTAGTCACAAAATCATGTACTAAATTTGATATATTTAAATAATTTCATTTTTGAGTTATCACATTTACTTGTTTTTAAAAGTACAGACTGATAGATGGTCAATTCATTGTTAGATTTGCTTAAAATTTAAAAATATCTAGAATATAAATGTTAATTTCTATGTATCGAATTTTATTTATCTTTCTCTCTTAATTTTGTAATTATCGAGTTAAATTATATCTGAACAGCTGGACAGGCAGACTTCATCTGAGCAAATTTTGCTCAAAATATGGTAGAAATCTAAAAATTTTATTATTTTGGTATTTAGAAAGTTCAAATGTGTAAAATGTTTAGTTTACATTTTCATCTTTATAAATGTTTTAAAATTTCACCTAATTTTCTGTCATTTTATGGGTGACTAAACAAACAAACAAACAAACAAAAAAAAACCTTGGCCCATTACGAGTTAATAAGTGAGTACTTAAAGTGGTTATAATGTGTAGATTTGATTTTTAAATCAATATTAAGCAGTTTTCTATATTCTCAGAAGTTATTTATCAAGCAGTAGTAAATGGAAATCGATTTATATTGATTGCAGCTAAGGTCTAAAGCTTTTCTCAACCTCACTGATTATAGCAGGAAAGAAAACACACAAAATTAAGAAACCCTAGTTCTTAATTTTATGTGATTTACAATTAAAGAGCATGGGAGGTAATTTACTCCCCTCCCCCCAATATATAAATTTTGTCTAGGTAAATCCTACATAATAAATAAAGAGAATTTTTTTTGTATGTAAATATAAAACTTCTTTTAGTTTGTTATTGTTTTGAATAATGTTAAATTGTTGCTTCCTTTCCTTGTTTTTTTCCACTCCTTAAGATCATATTGCATTATAACTAGCATATGAATGCTATTTTTGCATTTCCTCGTATCTTGAATATTTGTACAGGAAAAACATAGGAAATTTCTTTTCTTGATTTGAGTGGCAACCCTGTTATTGCTAGGTTTGATCTTTTAACATATGCATATGTTTCATATATCTTTCCGAAAAGCAGTTCAATAGGATGGGGAGAAAATGTGGTGGAAGCTTAATTTTATTCTGTTATCCAGAATTCCAGTTTATTTCATCTTCTTAGAAGTACCATTCTTTCTTCACAAATTAGAAAAAACAGAAAATAAATAATTGAATGCATTTAGTTTGATCATGAGAGCAAAATCAAATTTTCCTATAAATAGGATTCAGAGCATTGATGGTTTAATATTATGGTACCATTAAGTGAAATTATTCAATATATAGTTTCTTTAAATTACGTACTGAAAGTTAACTTATATATTTTTTAAATTTTTTGTATAGGTTAGATACTTATTAATTTATTTCAATATTAGATGTGTGTGTGTTTAATTCTAAAAATGTTCCATGAAAAACTCATTGAATATATATATATATATTAATATATATTTGCAGGTATCCTATAGGCAGTAAAGTTTTACCAAATTTTAAATCATGGGTTGAGAATGTATTTGGTATTGACTTAAGTGTTCATTTTGCCCCACAGGTATGTATCTTTATTTCCTCTAGTTTTCCTCATCTTATAAGATCCAATAATACATCTGTAAAGACTGCTGTTTTTATATAAATATTATTTATTCAATACTATCTACTCCTTTATTCCAAAATTCCATCTTCAATCTTTGAAATCAATAATATTATATAATTATTAATTAATATATTTATTTTAAAGTTTTTATTTTATTTATGATGAAAATGGTTTTATCAGTTAAGTTATTATAATAAAATATTTTAAGAAATGAAATAGTTATAGTCTTATTTAGTACTAACCTCCTCTGGTGACCAGCAGGTTCGCGAATCTTAATGTTCGTTAAAATTTTAATAATTAAACATTTTATGCAATTCCTACTTTAATAGCTTCTTCATCAAAATATTTTAAAACTTCAAATTTTGATAGTCATATAATTTACTCATAATATTATAAAGGCCTTCATTCATAATGTAATATGTATCTTTAATTTTCTGTTAGCTCCCGTAGAATTTATGCTTTAAATTAAAGTGGAAAGGATTAATCTGCAATTAATATAATATTTTTTATTGAAACAAAGCATTTTTTTTATAATATGATTACTGAAAACATAGTCACCGAGCATTTAGACTTTACGGGCAATAAAGAATATCTCTCTTAATTTATGTAATATCTCAAGAATTTGTCCACAAAATTTTCTCAAATTCATCATGAGCAGATCGATAAATCAACAATGTTTAATTTTAAATACATCAAACACTAAGAAAATAAATAGAATCATTTAAAATAATTGGTCGAAAACAGGTTTAAAAAAACTACTTAAAAAATGATGTACTTAAAACTATAAGCATATACAAAATATATATAACTAACATAAATACAATTTAATTACAAAAGCATACAACTAACCTAAAAATAATCATATTATCATACCATTATATACGCATCCATTGAAAATAGTTGTCAATAATCAGAACACAATGTGCATGCATGAATTTTTAACACCTGTTATGGCAATGCAAATGCATGAATTTTCTACGCCAGTTGGGGTGACGCTATGCAGATTAGAAATTTTTAATTTCCTTTTTTCTGTTTTATTTTAATTCTAAAGTACTTCAGAATGAATTTGAAAGGTCGATTAATGAACAATGTTTAATTTTAAATGCATCAGATATTAAGAAAATAAACAGAATTGTTTGAAATAATCGGCCAAAAAATGCTAAAATGCTAAATGCTAATGTGGACATTAGCGTGGGGAAAAAAAAACTGAAGCCTTACTCATTTGGCGGTGGAGAAAATGAAAAGATTTTTTTTGGCAGGAAAGTTAGTTTTTAATTAATAATTAAAATTCTAAATAAAAATTCAAACAAAGGAACCCCAGATACACATTCCTGACCTCCAAGGTCTACATGTACCAAATTTGGTAGCTGTAGGTCAAATGGTCTGGCCTGTAGAACGCCAACATACACACACACACATTGAGCTTTATTATAAGTACAGACTGTATTCAATAACTAGAAATTATTGTTAATAATTGTTAGATGCCTTTAATTGCAAATTAGCCTAATACCGAACTATATAAAATGGCTATATTCACTTAATTTTCTTTGTATATATATATAATACATAAATTAATCAACCAATATTCCCATAACCAGATTGGGATCAGCTGATTTGTTGAAAAATTTGGTTGTGCTTCATTTCAGTTAAATTTCTTATGTATGACTTCATAACTTTCCCAATAAAGTGTTTTTGAGTGCAATTTTTGATAGCCTTTAAAACTGTTATTTTAATATCATTTCGCCTGTTCTGTTTATTGTGTTATTGGAATCAAGTTCATTACATTATGATGTCATTAAAAACATGACTATCTTTGTAAACTCCCTTCTAATTCTACATTATCTAAAAATGATTACCTCTTTAATGAAACAATGACAAGGGCTTGAATTTCATGGTAAAATTAAAATTGAAATAAACTGTTGAAAATTATGAAAAAAAAAAAAAAACTGTCAGAATTTAGGAAAAAACAAAACTACACTGATGTCAGCAAAAAGATTATTTTTTGAATTTTAAGATGTAAAAATCTTTTTTTTTTTTCTTTCTTTCTGCTGTAATATTTCTAATGGTTATTGCTGAAAAATATCAAATATTGTTTACATTTGAATTAATAAATATTTTTTAAATCATTCCAAGGTTATTGTTTTTTATTTGGTATCTTAAGATTTTAAACAGTCTGTCTTGTAGAGTACCATTAGGCAGCCACATAGTCATGTCTACTCCTTTATCATTTGTTGAAGTTACTAATTATAATTTATGATTTTTAAATTTAAAATAAAATGGCATTCATTTTAAAGTACGGGTGGGGTGTGGGGTAATGAGTGAGCAGCTTCTTTATTTCGAAGAGTAATTTGAATTTCATTTCCTCTGAAAGGTTTGCAAAGCAAATTAAGTATTCAATAGTGTTTTAAGGAAACATACATCATGATGGCTTGTGAATTGTATTATGAGATTTTGTTTTAAATATATAGATTGATCTTGATGTTGAATGTAATTTAGATATAGATTATATTTAGTGGATGCAGCATTTTTTCCCACCTTAATGATTGGCATTTTTTTTTTATCTTCTTGAATTTAATGCTATTTTTATTAATTCATCCAGTTGAAGCTAATAGATCAAAAAATTTCTTAACTTCTTTATTAATTTGAATTTCACTGATAACAATATCAGCAGGAAAAAAAAAAAGAACACTATTTAAATAATTTTACATATAAATTCAGTCTGTATGTATTTAATAGTAAAAATTATATATCATTGATTTTTTTTTTCAGAAAATATTTTTTTTATTGTAAGTAAGAACATTCTTAAGTAGTGCACATATTTTCTCTTATTCTATTTTTAATGTGAATTTTTTAAGTACTGTTTATGTGTGAGATAAATTTCTTTTTCATAGATATATGATCATGTCCCTAAAATTTAAGTGAAATGTATAGTTTTATCTAGTAGCTGGAGTATTTTTTTACTTTATTATGGATAAGGCAAGAAAAAAATACTCTGAAAAATTATTTTCTTATGGTTAATTATGTTTTATGCCTCAAGGTTTCTCTTTATATCAGAATTAAATTTAAATAATTCTTTGCATTTAATTTTTCCTAAAAATGATTCAATTTTGCTATTCCATTTTTAGGAAAGAATATGATTAAAAACAATTATTTTGATCTCATCCAGGTATCTTATCTTGGGATGTATAACCATGCCACTGTTTTCTAACTAAAATATATATTGAATTTGGAAAAATCATGTTTTTGATTTGCCTGTGAATCATTTTATTAAAGCACAATATTTTTAAAACAGGCTTATTAATGAACTAAAAAGTAGAATTTTTCTCCTTTTTAATTTTAAATTTCTAATTCATTTTCATAAATATTGTGAAATCTTGAAATGTTTTTCAATTTATATTTTTGGCATAATCTGCATGAATTCAAAATTTAATTGAATTAATTAACTGATAATTTGTTCTAAAAATGTTTGACAGAGGCAACAAGAACAAACATGTGTAGTGAATTTCACAACTCTCTCATCAAGGTCTTTACAAACAGGAAACAAGTCAATTTACATAAAAATATGTAGTAAAGAAAATTTTTTAAATTAAATACCCATGGATTAAAATATATTAAGTTTTCATACATGTGATTTAGTATGAGAATGTATGATTCATTCTCTTTGAAAACAAATTCTTCTAATCTGGAAGCTATAAAATAAGAATAACTGGCCATCAAAACAGTTAAAAATTACTTTATAAACAGGGTTCAGTTAAGAAATCAACTATTCTAATGTCTATGAATCAATCTTCCTTTTCCTTCCTTTACATTATAGAAATTAAAACATTTTTGAAAATAATCTCTATAAGTACTATTTATATTGTTAGTATAAATGCATTGAAAATTATGGAATATATGTATAAGAATACATAATGGAATATATGTAATATAAGTGTTACAAGGTAGGGAATGTATTAAGTGCAAAGTAAAATTATTGTAAACTATTTTTTAACAATTCAAAGCTTAATGATACAGATCTTCCTATTTGAAGCGGTTAGTTATTGTTTCTTGCATTTGGATAAACATAAAAGGAATATATATGTAGAATTAATTATAAAATATCAACTTGCATAAGAAATACTACAAATATAGGAAAGAAATGAATTATGCTAAATGAGATTGCCTTGTTTATTGATTGTTAAAAATTCATTACAAAATGTATGTATCTTTTCATGATAAATGTATGTTAATAATTAAATTTAGTAAAACTTTTCCACATATAAAGTGATTCTCTTTGCTTTTGTTTTTCATTCACACTGTTTTCATATTAGTGAAATCTAAAAATTGTTATTAAGTTTTACAGGAAGTTACTGTTTCCTTATGCAAAAACAAAATATTAATGAACAAGCAAACAAAAATTCTGAGATTTTTATAATTAACTAGAATTATTCTCATACAATAGATGTCTGATTCAATTAAATTTGAAATGTTATTAATTAGAGTGAAGCATGCTGAGAAGAAAGATATTTTAATATGTTTTGCTCTTTATTTGTACTTTTGCATTTCATTTATTTATTCTTTATTATTATTATTATTTGAAGTAGAATGTATAAATGTGAGAAGTAAGTAAAATATAATTGTTGCCAACTTTTTTTTTAATTTCAACATATTGTATTCGTAATTCAATTTATGCAATTTATATTTAATTATAAAAGTTAATTCCTATTCAGGTTGGTCTGTGACTTTGATAAAATATTAAAAGTTGAAAGCACTTTTTCATGTAAACTCTTGCTTGAAAATTAGCAGTTTGCAATACAATATTTAAAAAAAAAATCAAATAATTTCTAAAACTTGAAAGAAGTTAGAATATCCAGATATATTTAATATAAGGATTCTGCTTGTTTCAGGGATGTATTTCTTAAAATACTTTCATTTTACTTATCAAACAAAGAAATTTAAATGGATGTAATCATCCATCTTTACATATTTAATCATCAATATAACTCTGTGTGTTAAATATTAGTTCTTTTTCTGCTATGTATGCAATCATTTAATTTCACTTTACATTAAGTATTTTTAATCAGTGTAAGCGTCTGTAACTAATTTCTTTCTTCTCCATAATTGTTGATTTCATGATCTGAAATGCATGCATGCAAAATTTGATGGTATTTGACTGATTGATTTTCCCTGCAGGAGGGATTGAATAAAGTAAGTTTAATTTGAATAATATTGTCTGTGCAACTGCAAGCAGTATTGACTTTTGATTCTCAGGTAAATCTTGACAATTCAAAATCATTCAAATTTTAACTTATTTAAACTGATAATAAAGCAAATACCAAAAAATAAATAAATAAACATATATGAAAAAGATATGTATAAACTCAAATGAAATTGGTAAGAATACTATGTATTCAAATTTATATACTGATTTTTATTATATTGTTATAATACTAAATCCCTGATTGTACTAATGTAAATCAGATTTAAATTCTAAAATACCCAACAAATGGCAGTTATAATTAAAGAGATTATGTTTGGAGTCATCCAAAAGTTTTATTGACTAACATATTTTATGAAATAAAATTTTCTTTCAACATATATAATAGTCCAATTCTTAAAAAGCTTAAGTAGAAATGTAAAAATGATTCAACTCCGATTGAGATATCTGGTATTAAACAACTATTTTTTAGATGTTTGAAATTCTAAATACAAGTGTGCATCATAGAGGGCCAAAGTATATTTATACTTTGGTGCAATTATATTATATATTCTTTTCTTTGATTTTTTATCTAACCTTTATTACTGAGTAATTTGTTTTCGTAATTGTTTTTTTATAAACAGATTGTATGGTTTTAGCATATAAAGACTATATGTTTCTTTATGGAAGTAGTGCTAAAAACTATTAATGTTAAATTATTTCTTTTTTAAAGGATGCAATAAAAGATGAAGATATACCAAAACCAATTTTAAATGAAATGTTTTTAGATGAATTTAAGGAACTTGGAATTGATTATACATTGGATCCTCAAGATCGACTCTTCCGAGCACATGGTAAGGTTTTAACTATGTCATGAATGTTTTATCGTATAAAAAATACTTGTCTTGAAATTTATTTTTAAAAATATTCCTTGTTGAATATTTCAGGTCATACTATGAGAGAAATATTCATTCTACGTTCTGGAAACTTTGAAAGAATTCCAGACATTGTGATTTGGCCCAGTAAGTGAAACTTTTTTGAATAATATATGCTTTCAAATGGTAGAAAATCTTCTCTTCCCTATATGTATGAACACACACACATCTGCTTTCTTAGCTTTCCTGTGTATTATATCATCGAAAGCAAAATTAAAATGATATGTGCTTGCAAGGAAATTGATTGATTATTTTTTTCTTAATACCTGTAATTTTTGTTTTTCAAATTTAAGATTTCTAAATATTTTTATTCTTGTGTATCAGCAATTTACTGTTTTTATACATGATGAAGTTAAACTTTATATTCAGTTTACATACATTCTTTTGATTGCTATTATTATCCTTTTCATTCATTACATTCAAAGAAACTATTATCAGATTTATTATGCTGAAAAATTAATCACCCTATTCTTTTTTTTGCTTAAATCGCTGTATAGGTTGATTTTTTTGTTACTAATTTTATTATATGTATCATTAACATCATTCATAGTATCATTAATATTGAATTTCATGAATTAGAACAATTTTGTTTTGTCACGTCCCTTTTTTACTTTGTTTTGTCATTGTTGAAGGTTATAAAAGGAATGAAATTAATGGTTTTATTTATTTCAAAAATGAAAATGCTACTTTTTTTTCTTGTATTATTTATTTGCTTAACATATTTTAACTAAATAAACTTTACCTGCAGGTTTGAATGAATATTGACATTCTAAATCTATCCTAATATAATTTGGGAAGAATTCGCTTTATTTATTTAATTCTTTTTATGTGAAAAGGAGTTTATAACTTGTAATTAAAAAATATTATGTTTAAAATTCTGTTTGCACTCAATATGAGTATATAATCACCTTCCATTCATATTTGAATCACAAATTCTGCTTAGTTCTATATGTGAATATTGAGTATTATAATTCTTATCTTGTAGCTTGCCATGATGATGTCTTGCATATTGTCCAACTAGCTGTGAAACATAATGTTGTGATTATCCCTTATGGCGGTAAGTTTTTCTTACTCACAGTAAAGTGTTAGAGTGAGAAGCTTTAAAGAAAGAATAATTGAAAAATCTTTGTTTGATACAAAATAGTGTAATATTATTTTTCTATTTTTAAAATGTTTTGATATGCATTTTAAGACTTGATTTAATTGTTTGCCAATGTAACATTTGCATCAACAAATAATGACATAGTTTTTGCTGCATTTCATGTAATTTTATGATTTTTTTAAAAACTTGGATTAGCCATAATCTATTCAAATGCAATTTATCTTAAAAGGAAAAGCAAAAAGAAAATGTGTTCGGTTTCCACAATGGAATTGAAATTTGTGTTTACTGGAATTAATTATTAAAAATAAAATTTTGTCTTGATAATGCAGATCGAAGTCTGAGCAGTTTTGATCAAACAGTGTAACAGTTTTTGAGTGCTTGTTTTGGTTAAGTGTATTTTATTTCTCCAATATTTCATTTCTATATTCACAATCATTAGCACTATCTATGCATCTTGAAAGTTTTAATTTCATTTTCTCATAAAAATTTATTAAGCACTAAAGGGCTCAACAGTTTATATTCTTAAATTCCTATTTAAACTGAAAATGTTTTAGAATTAGGTTGGGCCTTCCATGATCAATTTTGTGGTGAATATTTAAATTAACAAGCATAAAAGTTAATTATAGCACATATACTTATGATAAAAAAATGTTCTGGGTGTGCTATAGAAATATGTGTATTATTTAATTCTAAGTGATTTTGCAATTGCAGTGAATTTTCACAAAATGAGAATTTGTGACTTCTTATCATATAGTATGATAAATAATCACAATTAAGGTGACGCATAAGCTAAAGTTATCTCATTTTTTTCCCTAGAATAATAAGTGTTTTTGGTGTATGAGCAATAAAACTGGAAGTTATAAAAAAGTAGCATCTCACTAAGAATATGCATAAGTATATATTGAACAATTCACAAGCCAAATCAATTAACTGCTTTGAGGTGTTTTTTAAAATGTATTTTAGGGTTAAAATACTTAATATATTCCAATTTGTTTATTTTTTTAATATTCATAATACATTTCATCAACAAACAAGGAAGGATGAAGATGCCACATTGGAAAAATTTTATTGACAATTGAATAAAATATTTATATCGGACCAATTTATTTAACTCCATATTCTTATATAAATCTACTAACTCTCACTGCAGTGTAAATATTTGTATGTGTATGTGTGCTGCATTCACTTTTTAGATAAAAAATTTATTATCTGATTACTATAAGTAAGTGAAAGAAATTAATCACATACGGTCCCAACTGCTGCAAAAATAAATATTTTTTATTAAATAATTATGTTAATTTTAGTTTGCAATTGATTTTTGAAAAGGTGAAAGTTACACTGTTACACTGATGGATAAGATTAAAAATGAATGTTCAGATGCTGAAAATAACGAAAATAAACTCTAGGTTGAATGATTCTACAGTAGAACTCGTAAAAAATTGTTTGAAGATTGCATTTGATGCAATTACTTTTTTTACCTTTCAAATCAGTCAACTCCCTTAGTCATATCAATACTGTAATTATAAAAATATAAAGGCGAAAATCCCAAATATATGCTATTTTGTATTTCTTTAAATAAAAGCTACATCTTCCATAATAATTCTTTAATGATTATCTTAAAAGGCAAAGTATATTATTTTATCACTTTTCGGTTTTATAGAAATCAATTTGGCATACGAACTGCACACTTATAGACATCTTTGAATTTGTATATATTTGATAATATACATCCCATATAGCATGATTTTCTTTCATTTGGAATGTATTGTCTACTTTGACAATGCTTACTTCTTTTCAGCACTTTAATGTGTGTGCTTCATTAAAATTAATGGAAATGAAATTAAATGATTTTTATTGTATCATTAATTAATGTATAGTGTTTATTTTCACTTCAAAATATAAATCTGATGATAGAAAGTCTTTTATTGTTGTTTAAAAAAGTCAGTGTAAATATAAGAAAGTTCTAAAGCTGTGAGAAGTTTAAGAAGCCATGTTCTAATAGAGTTTATGATTTTACTTTTGCATGCAATTACAGCAACTTGCAAGTTTTCCAAATCTGAAAAAAGAAATGACAAAATCTTAATTCTTTTTCTAGCTTGAATTAAATAAATTAATTACAATATTCAACAATAAATTAATGTTTTAGGAATAAATAAGTCTAATTGCTTTAAGAAATCAAAACTTTCAGAATAAAGTGTTGTAAAAACTTCAACAATTTATTTATTTAAAATAATAATTTCCATTTTGAATATAAATTATTGTATTGATATTTTTAAAAAATTATTTGAGTTTAAATGGAATTGTTAAAATTTGTTTTTGTCTGACAAAATTATATTGATCGAAAAAACTTTAAATTTAGACTTATTTTTGTAAGGTTTTATATATCTTTACACCTTCACAACCTTTTTTTTTTTTTTTTTTTCAAAACTTAAGTTGTTTTACTTGCAATCTCATTTCAGCTGCCAAAATGTTCCATCACTCCCCAAAGTACATTTTCACATAGAAAAACAAGAAAAGTATTTACATAAGTTAAAGGGCAGTGAAAAATGTATTAAATAGAAAGGAAGAAGTTTAACTAATTATATTTATCTTTTTTTTAAAAATTAATTATTACATAGAAAGATGGTTACTTTATATATATTTCTACTTACTAATACTGAATCAACCTAATTTAGAAATGTTATTTATAATTTATGAAACCATTTTATAAGTTAATGCTTTTATTATACTTCTAAATAGTTTGGCAATTCTGTATGATGGCTTTTATTTTTTGTCTGTTAGTGGTCATCTCAACAGACATTAAAAATTAAATACTTTTTCAAAAATAAGAATAATTAAAAGATTATTATTTAAGGTTTATTGTCTCATAAATATTATTATTTTATTTGCACTTGTTTGTTTATCTTTAATAAATACATAATTGTCTAATTTTTTTGAGTTTCTTTTTCCAATCTTCCTTCTAATATGAATAAAGTAGAAAGTGTAAACTCTTTTCTATCTGTCTAAATTTTATTTTTCGAGAAAAGTGGGATTATTTTGTATGAATGATTGAAAAAATTGTTAGAAACTCACTTTGAACTTTTTCTTAATTAAAATATTAATTGTTCTACTAAAACTTATTTGCTGAAGAAAAATTATGATTAGTTTATATACTATGCTTTTTTTTTTTTTTTTTTTTTTTGCATGCAAGTTAAAATAAATAACTCGATTCGATATTTTATCATTTATTACATAATTCAGAAGTAATTAATAGGAAAGCAAAATATGCCCTATTATGCACTGTAGGTTTAATTTGATTATTGAATTTTTTTTATAGGTGGAACAAGTGTTTCATGTGCTGTAGAATGTCCCCCAAATGAAAGAAGAATGATTATTTCCTTAGATACATCACAAATGGTAACTGCATTTAATATTATGCCTTTAATTGAAGCTTATATTATTTATGCAATGCTACTTTTTTGTTATTATTTCAATCTATGTAAGATTCATGAATGCCGTAGAAAGTAATCAACCGAAAAACTTAAATATTGTGTTTCTGTAAAAAAAAAAAAAAAATCTTTCTTTTTCCTATTTTCACTTTATTTTATTTATTTTTTAATATGACAGTGATTTTTTTTAACTTATACACACACACAACAAAAACATTCTTTAGAATAACTTAAACTTATTCAATATATCAGATTATTTTACTGAACAATAAAATAGCCTGAAATTTTCTATGTAATAGCCTGTAAGTTTTCAAATCCAATATCTCAAAATTTAAAAATTATAACTATTCATTTTTGTGCTATAACATTGGTATACATGTATCTTAACAGTATTTGATTTTCATGAAGTAAGTTTAACTGCATTTAAGCATTATAGCTTACAGAAAGAAATAAGCATGCAAAATAATTAGAGGATGTTAATTAATATGGTTTAATTTAATACTGAATGTTTGTATTCTTCATTCCATTAATAAATATTATATTTTGGGGGATAGTGAAAAATTACAAGAAAATTACTCTTCAGATGATATTATAATACTATATTATTGATATATAATACTATAAGTATTTTTTTTTAATAAAATGTATCAGTATGTAAGGAATTAGCATGTTTTCATTGTATCGTCATTTCACAATATTTCGTTTTCTCCGAATTCGTCTACTCTATATGTGGTCCTCTTATGAATTTGATTTTTAATTAAATCTTGCTTATAAAAGAATCGGTATAAAACTCTTTCTTCTTTAAAACTTTTTTTTTTTTTAGTTTTTAAAGAAAATTATGAGATTTTAGGCATCCTACAGTTATAAGTCAATAAACAAATCATCATATAAATATTTAATATCATATATCTTCAAGTAATATGTATGTGATTATGATAGTATATTTTTTTTTATTTTACAGAATAAAATTTTGTGGGTGAATAAAGATAACAGTACTGCTCTTGTGGAAGCAGGAATTATTGGTCAAGATTTAGAGAGAGAGGTTGATACAATATATTTATTTTTGAAATGCATATTATTTAACTTGATCCTTTTATTCTTCATTTAGCCAGAGTTCTCCTTAAAACATTGCTACTATTACTTTAAAATCACTAGAAATATGTTTTATAATTATATAGTATATGTATATAAAAATATTTGATTTTGTATGATTTTGAAATGAACATTTAGTGCTTGCTGAAGTAAGATGTACTCGCATGTTAATTTGATTGTTTGTTTGCTATTAGTTGATGAATAATTAACTACAGCTAAATAATAATGGGAGTTCATAATATAGTTTTATGTTATGTACTTAAGATAAGGACATCTACATGTTGCTTCTATTGGAAAGCTTTATTTCATGTTATTTAATACAGTATTTCATCCTGCTGTATGATTTCTTTTATTCTCTGTTGCTTTTGTATTAATTTAACCTTCTGTTTCACTGTTTTTGCTGTGTTTTTCATCTGCCCCCTCTAAAAAATTGACTGTAAAACAAACATGATTGCAAGCAAAAATGTTCCCATTGCAAATGTTTGGCTAACTACTTGCTTTAAAAAATGCTAATCCATTTGCCAATTTTTCCTTTAGAAGGTGCAATTGACATTCTATTCAGTTTTTAACTTTAGTAAATATAGAATTAAGCAGATTTTGGTAGGTTTCGGAAAGTGAATTCTGTTATAAGTATGATAATCATTTGTCAATAAATATCTTATTGAAAATCGTATATCAGTGAAGTAACTAAAATGAGTGTCATTTAGATAAAAGCATTGATTTATGGTTATTTTCATCATATATGATTTTAATAATAGAAACAAGGTTCTTTTAAATATCTACCCTTTTTTCCTGTCCCATTTCCTCCATTGCCATTTATAAATTGGAAATATAGCTTTGTTACTTCAATTTTCAGTGTGAAAGGTAAACTATTATTAGTAAAAATTTTAACATTTTTACCAGAATATCTAAAAAAATTCTGAATATTATTTTGCAAGCTGTATTTTATATTCTGAGAAAAAAAATTTCAGTTTAAGCTACTACAATTGGTCCATCTGAAAATACAGTCAGATAATGCAAATATGATTTTTAAAAATGTAAATAGGAAAAATAATAATAATTGATCGAGGTTTATGTTGCTTTCAACTAACTGAAATTGCAGCATTCCACTACAGTAGAATTGTAACTTTTAAAAATTATTCTTCAAGCTCTTTGAAATTTCTAACTCTTAACTGTATTTGGAGTTATTATAATTTAATTACATGTGATAGCAAATTTTTGAAAAAAAAACTGATCAAATATGTGATTTATATATAAGTTTAATGCTTTCTAAAATTATAATTTTGAAATAAATTCTTCTTCATACAGCTGGCTAAGTATGGCTTCTGTACTGGTCATGAGCCAGATTCTTGTGAGTTCAGTTCCTTGGGAGGCTGGGTTGCAACTCGAGCCTCTGGCATGAAAAAAAACATCTATGGCAATATTGAAGACATGGTTGTCCATATACGAATGGTTACTCCGCAGGGAGAAATACAAAAAAATTGTCAAGTAAGAACTATTACTTTAAATATAAGAAGTTAAAAAGTTTTTTTTATATCTAATATAATTTTTTCTTATTAATTAATAGCAATTTTTTTTACCATTTAACTTTTAATTAAATTAGGTGCAAAAGAATGATGGAAATATTAGGATTAGCTTCCTATGGCAACCAATTGGTTCACCAGAACCAGTGGCTGCTAAAACTTTCACCTAAACATTTTATGCAACTTGTTCTTAATAATTAGCTCTATAAAATATTTTTAAACTTGTAATTTTGATAAACTATGACTATTTTTTTCATTCCATTTTAGAAGTCTTAAGCTTTTTCATTCATTGTGTTTTGCTTTTCATTACTTTTTTATTTATATCTTTATATATCTAATTAAATCACAGAAAACTGTGACTGTATTTAAAACTGAATGCAATTTAAAATATTTTAACCATTGCTTAATCCTGAAGTTAAACTTTAATTGCATGCACAATGAAATAATTTTTAAATACAAATATTAAACAGAATTCTTCTTTCTTGTCTTTCAACTATGGAGGGGGAAAAATCATCAAATGAAATAGATGAAAGAATGAAAAAGTTTGATGTCCATTCACAACAATGAAAATATTGTAAAATATATTTAAAAATATTGTAAAAAATTATTTAAATTTAGGCTAAAGAATTTTATTGCTACTAAATTAGTATCATTAAAAAGATAATTTTTTTTGAATTTTAAAACTGTGTAAAAGTCATTTTTGTATAGAAATATTTTTAGAAGTTATTGGGAGAAAATTTCTGATTTTCTCCTTATTTTTTAATTAATTAAAATTTTAAAAAATTATTGAGGTGCACTTTTCTACATTCCAAAGTATATATGTGTCAAATTTCGTAGTTGTAGGTCAAACTATCTCACATGCAGAGTTTCAACATTCATACATACATTTTCTTTTATTAGTAGCAGAGATTTTACCTGGATCTACATTTTTTATAAATTAACAATGAAAATAAAATCTTGCATTTTAAGAAAGGGAATTTGATACTGTTTTTTGAGGTTCTATACAAATTATGTTGTTACACATAAGTAATTTAATTTAATATTTACCCAAAAGTCATTTAATGAAATGGCAATAATGAAAAATGTCTCGGCTCATATTATAACCTCAAAATTATACTCCAGTTAGCGGTTTTTAAAGAATCCTTCTAATTACCTTGATGTTCATGGCCGTTTCTCAAATATTAATTTTTTTTCTCAATTAGTTTTTTGGATCATCCTTGTGCAGTGATAATTGATCTGAGCTGATTGGCCTAAATCTTTAACCATTTTCTTTCCTATTTGGATCACCTGAGATTTCAAATTATTCTTGAAATTTCCTAAAGTTATGTCAAAATGAACTATCTACAGAGGCTTCTAAAAAAGTTATAAAATATTTCAACATTATTTTTTTTCTGGCTACTGAATCTGAGAACAAATTCAAAGATTCACATATAACAATGCACACATTTAAATGATCTTGAGTATACATATTTTTTATTCAGTGCAGCATTTTGCTACAGTTGAATTCACTTTAAAATAAAATACTTGGGAGAAAAGTTTTAATTATGTTATTTAAATTTTTTTTGTTAAATTTTTATTTGTAGTTTAAAGAGGTTAAAGGAGCCTTTGTGCATAGAAAAGACAGGCAGTTAGATTTGGCATGAAATACGACGTTGATTGTTGTCTTGATAAAACTGGAATTTGAAGAATATTTGTTTATATTAAATGTTTCATTCATTACCTGAATTGTAATTGTTAAGAGAGTAAAATATAAATTCAGCAATATCCAGAACTTAGTCCCCACATCCCTCTTTAAAAAAAAGTAACTAAATTAAAATGACGAGAGATTTTATAAAGAGTTAAAGAGATTTTTTTTTTTTTTTTTTTTTTGTATATTCTAAAATATTTTCTTATTTCTCTTCTGAAATTGTTTGAAAGAATTTGCGTTTTTCTTGTATTAAAGGGCATCGCATTTTTATTTTAAATTATATATATTTTTTTTATCAGGGTATTTTCGATATTCTTTTATTATATTTTAATTTCTATTTTTTATTGTCAGTATTATTGTTTATTATTTTCAGTGTACAAAGTATTTTTGATTTTGTTTATTTTAGGTACCAAGAATATCTAGTGGACCAGACATTCACCAATTTATTCTTGGTTCCGAAGGTAATCTTTAAATTCAGCACTGAATCTAAATAATTATGAATAATTAATGGGGATTATTTTTTTTGATTGAATTTTCAAAAACTGCATAAACTTTTTTTCCCCTACCAGGAACCCTTGGAGTTGTAACAGAAGTAATAATAAGAATCCGACCTATTCCTCCTTGTAGTAAATATGGATCTATTGTTTTCCCAGCATTTGAACCAGGTGTCAAATGCCTCAGAGAAGTTGTGCGACAGGTAATATTTTGTATTACCAAATATATTAAATTCAATTTTTTTTTATGGTTACTATAATCTGCAATGCTTAATCTGTTTTTCAGCAATTAAAGCCTGCTTCCATGCGATTAATGGATAATCTTCAATTCACATTTGGTATGTAAAAATCTCTACTCACCATTTTTATTATTATGGTTATTAATCGTCACATTGAGGTTAAGCAAAATTTTTCTTAAAATTAATTTAAATACAGAACAGAAATGTACTTTTCTCAAGTTCCTTGATGAAATTATCCTCTGCAAAAGGTTTTAAATGTTGAATTGCCAATTTTAACCAGATGTATTTTGCATGCACTGCTACTTCACTTACTTGTGGTACTTTATTATCATAAACTGTTATTTCTCTTTTCCCATCTTTCCAACTTCTTAAATTTCATTAATTCTTCAATTTCTCATATTTAAATATATTTTGTTCATAATGATATTTGATGCTATATAGCTTTGCTGCACTAATAGTGTTTGCATATCAAACAGAGTATTTTATGTTTTATTTCACAGTAAAAAATTTCCCGATTCTTCTTTTTTCTTAGAAATACTAATGTTTGTTATTTTTAAAAATGTAGTTTTGATGCCATTTGGTTTAAATAAAGACATGAAAATAAGATTGGTAGAAATGTGTACTCTGTATAATTTTTTGTAGAATCTCAGTTATTTGAGAATCCAACAAAATTTCGATATTTTAATGGAAAATGCTGATGTGAAAATTTACACAAGATTAAAAATTATTTATGAATTTCATTTTATAATGTTGATATGTTTTTGAAATATGGTTTATAGATAATTATCTCTTGTGCATGTTACTTATGAATAAATGAAATAAACTTGAAAATTATTGCAAATTTCATAATATAGTGATAACATCATAATGCGTCTCTTTATACAATTAAAATTCGGCTAGTATGTCTAGCTTTTTAAAATCTTGCTAAAACATTACAACATTTGTACCCCTTTTGGGGAATCAATGACCTAATGAATCTCACCTTTTATGAAACAAAGATTGTAGTTGTGAGTTTAAATTTTCTGAAGATTCATCATGTATGACTGATGTATTGAAACATAGATATTCAAAAATTTTGAATATCTACATCTCAACCACAAAATTAAATTTGTGGTTGAGATGTTGTATGTGTCATTTGGCCTCAGCTCATAGTTATAATGTCTGTTCTGAATAATTTTATGTATTTTGAAGTTTATAAATCAAATGAAATCATGCTACATTAAAAGTAGCATTTAAATAATAATATATATAATTTCCATAGAAAGAATAAACTGTTATTTTACTCTAGGTCATGCCTTAAAACCTGAAGCATCATCTGTGATACAGTCTTTAATAGATCAAGTGAAAAAGTTTTATGTCACACAAATAAAAGGATATGATGTTCATAAAATGTGTGTTGTCACTCTTTTGATGGAGGGTACAAAGGAGGTTAGTAACATAGCATTGTGTTTTTTTAATATAAATTTTTTTCTGTTAATATAAAAAATTGTCTGTTAAGGAAGGATTCAACAGCTTATAGTCTTTTGATGCATAATTGTTGTCTTTCTAAATTAGTAATAGACATATAGCAATATTAAACATATACAGGCAATTTTAAAAGACAAACATCAAGTTATTTTTTTCCAGTTAGAACTTAATATATTTTATTTTTATGTATTCAGTTAAGAATTTATACATGTAGACCTCTATCAATTTTTGGATCAGTATATTTTTTGTGTGTGGATGCTTTTCAAAATCATTAAATAAATTGTGGAAATTTGTTGTCTTGTTTGATATTGAAATAATGTCAAAATATTGAATTTTAACAAAACAAAAAAAAAAATCAGCTACAGAAATTTTAGAAAAAATTTATATTATTTGTTTGTTTCATGGTTTATATTTTAATATTAATAGTCATAAAAGGGAAATATATTATAAAACATGCACGATTTCAACATACAGTTTGATGAATGAAAAATATTTTATATGCAAGAATATTTGAAATCCTCTTTTACTCTCTTTAGTAATAAATTATTAAATATCATTATATTACAATATAATACATGATGGAAAACTATAAACCAGTTGTAACAAAAATATGCACAAATTTTTTAAAATGTATTCATAATTCATGCCATTGTATAAGTATTATTTATTTATTATTTATAAAAGGTCCCTCCCCCCCCTCTTTCTTTTCAAATATTATTTGGTAAGTACTATTTCTAAAAGTTGTAGTTTCGAACAAGCAAATGTTTCCACTTCTAT
Organism: Argiope aurantia; assembly: GCA_026543865.1. NCBI lineage: Eukaryota > Metazoa > Arthropoda > Arachnida > Araneae > Araneidae > Argiope > Argiope aurantia. The sequence goes on along the minus strand of JAPMOR010049308.1, from coordinate 16,238 downwards.
GTTGGGTATGTTTTATGCGAAACTAATGCATTATCACTTTACAATTAATGTTTTCATATCAATGATATTCATTAATCACTATTTATATATTTATATAATTGCATATTTCACAGTTTAATGAATATAATGGGATAAACTGTTTTACATAAAATCATATGAAATATTGCTCTTACTTTTCCTTTTCTTCAATTATTGCATTCTAAATATACTAGAATATTGGGTTTTCATCCTCTCACAAATCTGAAAATGGTTCAGTGAAACTTTTTATGAATTTTAAATAACTTTGTTCTGGTTTTACTTTTTTTTACTGATGGTTTAGAAATATCTGTGTACATATAAGTGTATATTACACTTTTATTCTGTATTATTTGAAATTGTGTTGGGATTTTTATTTCTAGTATAGATTTTCAGATTTTCAAAATAATGTCATAATTGCCCTAGATGCATAACTGAAAGCCAAAATTATTAACTTCAACATTGTCATTTGTTATACTTGTGTAGAATAAGTAACAGCACATTCAATCAGAAATGCACATGGAGATAACTTTGTCACATGGCTATTTTATGAAGTACTAGATATTTGTTTAAATATTTTTATTACAAAATATTAGTGTCACAAGAATTTATTCATTAAATGATATCATATGTTTTACATATAACATTATTCCAATTTTTCTAGTTAGTAAAATGTATATTTCTTGTAATGGAATATTATACATGCAATTGAATATTGTTATCCTTTTATCTTGATTTTAAAATTCTAATTTCTTTTAGGATGTTGAAAACTTGGAAAAGCGAATTTACAATATTGCAGCAAAATATGGGTAATTATTTAGTTTTGGATATTTTATTCCATGTTTCTCAGTCTTTTAATATTTGTAATTATCTAAATTTTTTCACTCAATCTATTTTAAAGGAAAGACATTGTAAATATGTTCAGTAGAATAGTATATCATAATATAATACAGAAACTAAATAACTACTTGTTTTGTTTTAATATATGGTAAAAAATTTATTTTTTATTCTTTGCGTAACATTTAGTTTATAAAAAGCATAATTTGCTTCTTAGTCATATGATTTGTTATTTAAATACTTTAAATAAAAAATAAATTTTTAATATAGATTAAAGGTGTTTTTTTTTTGTTTTTTTTTTTTTTGAGCGCCATTTCAAATTTTTATGATTCAAAATAATGAAGCAGCTACAAAACATATAAATTGATCCATTCATTTTGTTTATTTGTTTGAAAAGAAAATATGTGCACAATTTCATCAGGTTAATCTGTTTAAAAATGTTTTTTTTAAATCAATTGACTATCTTTTCTTTGTATGATTTATCAATTCATATTTTGAAATAAGGAATATCTGTGTCACAAATTACAAAATACAGAAATATTAAAATAAAGGTTTGTTTCTAAAATGTTGACTTGACCTATCACACACACAAAGTCATTGAATATCTGTCATTGAAAAAAAAATGTTATTTACAATATCATTTAGAGTGACTGAAAATTGATAATTGTTAATTTCATTGAATCATTTTTATCTTCCAGCATTTAAAATTTTTAATTTCTAATAATCCATTCCATCATAAAGATTGTGATCACACATTTTGCTGCTGTCTTACTTTGTACTCTTCAAATATGTGTCTGGCGACTAGAATTCCTGTAATATTTCTATTCTGGTTTATTATTATTATTATTTACCTTTTCTATTATTATATTTAATTTCATCCATCATTCAGCTTCTTATAGTTTATATCAAAAGACTTTATTTAATACTCATCATCAAAATAGTAATTATTATCTAATATGTTTAATATGTTCATATAAAATCTTTAAAAAATTATTTCTTTTAACCATTAGTGGGATGGCAGCAGGTGAAGATAATGGCAAAAGAGGTTACATGCTTACATATGTCATAGCTTATATTAGGGTAAGTTTCATCTTATTTTCACCAGACATTTTTCTCATAAAATCCTTTACAAGTGTTTTTAATTTTGAACTGAACTTATTCCTTTTTTTATGATAATGTTTTAAATTATTTAATTCCCTTTAAATGTTTGAATTCATTGATTTGTTTGAAATATTGATGATGAATTATTTGACTGGAATTTTATAGTAATACACATTTATTTTCAATATATTGCAGTTAGAACACTATTATATATAATTTTATATAATTTTTTATTTTATTTGCAGGACTTAGGATTGGATTATGGAGTTGTATCAGAATCTTTTGAGACATCTGTACCATGGGACAGGTAAATTGTCTTTCAGCATCCTCTTTCTTTATTTTGTTTATTTAGATGAAATTTAGTTTTAACTATTATTATTTTTGTATATGTCTGTTTTGAAATTGTGAACTATACAGTTTGTTATCTCTACTTTATTTATTAGAGAAGTATTGCTACTGCATTTTTAACATAAGTTTCGATTCTACCTCAAAATTAGAACTTACTGTTAAATTGATATGAAATAATTCATATGTGAAGTAAAAGGATTATAAAAATATTTGAAGGGGTAATTAAATGTTTCCTGATACAATAATATAGAAAAGAAAGAGAGAGAAAGGAACTGGCAATTTTATTATCTGTTATCTTTAAAATCTGTTGCATGCATTTTTACTTTTTCATATACTATATATAAAGAAAGTATTGAAATTGTCAAAAATAAAAAAATCGAAATTGTGTTGCATTTTCACATTTTAGAATTTCCCTGACTTCAAAAAATACATTTTTTTTCCATTATGTCTGTCTGTCAGTGAATGTATTAAACCAAAAACATTTTGAACTAGAAGGATGAAATTTGATATATAGACTTTACTCAAAATCTGTAGGTTTCTTGTCAAATTTTGAACAAAATCCATTCAGAGGAAGTCTACCTGGTAGGCTATTCAAATGCAAATAAAAATAACTGCAAAATGTAAAGAGTTAGAAAGATAAAATTTGGTACATATGTTTAGCATCTAAAATATAGTTTTCTATATATTGAACCAAATCTGCCAAATTGTCTATTGGTTTTATTTTCATGTGCCTGTAAATACAATGATATAAATCAGTGAATTTTGATTTTGTGATTCTATTTGTAATTCTGGGTTAAATTTTATTTCAATTGGTTGGAAAAATTGTTGCCAATCCAAAAAAATCCAAATTGAATGCTTAATTTTTCTGTGCTTTTATATTACCCTATCACAAAGATTAGTCCCCAAAGATCACATACCAATAGGCCCTTTTATAACTATTGTTTGCCAATAGCCTGTAGTAAATAATAAACAAATACAATTATTACAGAGTTTTAGGAAGGTAATTCCTGCTGGGTTCTTCATATAAAGTGCACTTCTGATAGTGTGTAATTCTGTTTATCGACTTTTTGCTTTTTTTTTAATCATGTTGTCAGTTTTTTTAAAATTATCTTTTTAAAGCACTGAAATATCTTAAATGTATTTGATATAGAAGGGAATCAAAAGAGGATATACTTTTCCATTGCTATAAATAAAACTGTACAGAGTTACTGCTGTATTCTCAGAATTAATATCATTTAACAGTATGAGGAAAATTGTTTGATGTACAGTTTGCACATTTAAATAATCAAAAATTAGATCCTACCATATTTAAAAAATATAATTGTGTTTAAATAAATTTAAACCCTTTCACTATTGGATCAGCCCAATTAGCTGTGGAACTTCTATCCTGATGCGGAAAATTTCTGTTTCAAACAAGTGATGTAGAATATAAAATGAGTTATCACCATGGATGTCCTCATTTTATATCCTGCAACACTTGTACAGTCCAAAAATATTTAATTGTGTATTTTTGTCAGTCATTAATTCTGTAGTTGGATTTTCACATTTACTTTTATTTCGCAGTATATACACTTTTTAATTTGCAGTGAACTAATTCAATTGAATTAATTTTTTTTTCTGTTATGTTAAATAACAATTTGATTTTTTTAGAAAAATGCATTCCATATTAGTGATTTAACGGTCCGAACATTTTTATCCCTCATTGTAGAAATATAAAAAAATTAAAATTTGAAACCTGTTATTTTTTAATCAAATGAGTAGTATACTACAATTTGCTGACTTCATGGTATGATTATATTAATGAATATATATTGTTACAGGGTAATTGACCTGTGCAGAAATGTGAAGGACCGTATACAGAGGGAGGTTCGCAATCATGGAATTCAGTTTCCGGCCTTTGCTTCCTGTCGTGTCACTCAGTCCTACGATGTTGGAGCCTGTGTGTATTTTTATTTTGCCTTTGGTTATCATGGCCTTTCAGATCCTGTTCATACTTATGAAAGCATCGAGGTAATTGCAACTTTAATTTCAGAAAGCATTCTTATAGCAAAAAGATGAAGAAAACACTAAAGTTTATATTTATACATAAATATCAGTGAAATTTTCACTCGGGTATAAATTTTGAAACTTCAAATAACCTCAGATTAAATTTTTCTTCTCTTTAATAGATTTTTCCTTCATAAAAAGTGTAAAAAAATCTGCACACCTTCAAAAAAAAAAAATTCGGGGAGGGAAGGATTTTTTTTTTTTTCAGATATAAAGTTTTGAAAGGCATAATTAGCTGTGTTTGTTGACCAGCTGGACCACTAGGGTTAATATTTGCTTAAATTTTCTATTAAATATTTTATGTAACTTGATTTCTTTATAGCTTTTTCTGCAAAATATTTTTAATCTTAAATTTTGATAATCATATTACATATACTATTATATAAACTTTATGTTGTTTTCTTCATTGTACTATACATCTGAAGTGATTCAATTTCAATTAGAATTGTAAAAAAATCTTTATTAAAATCATATATATATATATATATATATATATATATATATTTAAAAATATGAATACAGAAAACAGAATCAATTATTCAGCATTAAAGGTTTATACACATAATCTTCAATATGAGAAGGATTATTCAATATAAAAAAAATTGCAATTCAACATAAATTTATGCATAAGTTTTTCTTTCAAAGGGATTTAAATGTTATTAATGGTAATATTTTATTTTCTTTCAGTCAATAAATGTGCTTTTGAAAAAAAAAAAAAAATGTCTGAATTTTATACTGTCCTAAGGCATTCAGATTTAGTGAAATATTCTTGAAACTCCAACTTTTAAATTTAAAAATACACATACACATTTCTATCTTTTGCAGCAAGTCTGAATATGAAATATGAAGTTTTGAATACTTTTATTGACCTCTGGAAAACTGAGCTTTGACTGGTGTATCTTCTTTAAAATAGAATTTAAAAAAACTCATAAGTTAATAATATTCAAATTTTCATGATTTACTCAATTTTAGTCGCAGTATAATGGACCTTTCTTTTTATTTAAAATCTTAGTGTCTCAAGAATAATTTACTAAAAATGATTCATGTTATCGAGAGTCGGTATGAAAATATAAAATTCTTTATTGATCAGAACATTTATTCACTCAAACTTCTTAAAATAATATATTTTACTTCAATTAGACTATTTCACCTATTAGATGTATATGCTTAATGTTTGCATTAAATGTGTTGTCTAATGTGTTTAGAGAGTAGTTGTTGGGGCCTAATTAGGATAGGCTCATACATATAAATATGGATCATGTTTGAAAACTTTGCCATGATTTGCTTCTGCTACTTTTAGTTTATTATTATTAAATATTCTTTTGTCCTCATAGGCTGCTGCCAGAGATGAAATAATAGCCAGTGGAGGAAGCATTTCACATCATCATGGAGGTAATGTTTTGTATTTTATTTATTAAATTAATTATTGTGAAATTAATGCTGCGAATTATGTATTTAAATTTTTCTTTTTTGTATGAGAAATTAGAACCATGTTTGAATAATAGTGTTATATATTTTTAATATTAAAAATAAAACAATCATAATTTAACATGGAAATCATAATATCTTGTTCTTCATAAAAGTAATTAGTGTATGATATAAAACAAATTATAATGATATAAAAAGCATTAATTCCATTGTATAATTATTTATATTAATTGGTGAATTATGTATATTGAGAATAAAATACAACTGTTAGAAATGCATCAAATTCATATTCTTTATTGTTTGTGAAAATATTTTGTTAACATGATTTGCAAGTTATTTATTATTAAACTTTTTAACCCCATATTTTTTAGTAATGATGTAGTAAAATATTTTTGGGATTAAAATTAATTATAGAAAATAAATTCATTTAGTTTATGAGATAAAATTAATTTTATTAATTAATAAATAATTAGCAAATACTAATAGAATCATTTTACTGAAGCTGTTAATAGTAACTATTCTAATCAGGGAAAGTAAAATAATTTACCTTTTGGTGAATTTGATGATAAATATACTTTTCGTGACTGTAAGAAAGGTTAATAATCAGTTTTATAATACATCATAAGTTATGGGTGATATCAAAATATTTTTTTCAATTTGAACTAAAGTAATATTAAAACTGAAAACCCTTCATCATTTATTTCTGTCTGTTTATATGTATCTATATGTACAATTTAAGTATTTAATTTAATTTGTGTTAAGAAAGTTTTAATTGCATAAAATTATTTTCCTATTATCAGTTGATTTCTTAATATTCATATTCTTTCAATTTCAGTGGGAAAACTGAGAAAACGTTGGATGTCACAGACAGTGTCTGATGTTGGTATCAATATGATTCGAGCAGTAAAAGAAAAAATAGATCCACTTAATATATTTGCTAATGGAAATTTGTTCGAATCAAATAGCAAGTTGTGATTAAATTCCAAAAAGAAACTTTGTCATTTTGCTCAAAAATGTTGTTCTAAAAATATCTTATTTTTAGTCTTATTGATTTATGAGTTTAGTTGGTGCTTTTTATTCCCCCCTTTTTTACAAAGGCCAGTAGCAGCTTTTTTTTTCCACCCTTTCTGTTTAATGTTTTGTGATGTCTATTTGTATGTAAATGTCAAATGTTAGAAAGAACCTAAGTAATGGCATTTTTAAATAACAGACCGGGGATTTTCCTGAATGAAAATGTGACATTACTGTGATTGATTGAGTTGTTGAAACTTTAAAATGAAGCATTTGCAATATTTGTTTAAAATTATTTTAAAGTAAGTAGTTGAGGAATGCCTTTATATTTTTATTTCAATAAATGTTATTTGAAACTTAATTTTTTATAAGTTTGATTGAGTCTCTTGAATTGAATTAATATATCATTTCCTGCTAACTATCCATGTGTATCAAAACGTATGTATAACTTTAAAACAACAAATAACAATCTTTGCTATTGGTCAAAAAATAATCATATTTTCTGTCCAATAGCTTTGAAGTTCACTTTACTGCAAGATGTTCAGATTAGTGCATCTGATTTGCACTCAGATGCACTCCTTTCTTCGAACTTATTAATGGACTTGATTTTAAAGATTAAGGGAAACTTGTATTTAGTAGTAGTTAAAAAAATAATATTATCTTCAATTTATTCTGTCTTTATTTCAGTAATAATGACAATGCTTATTAAATATGAAGGGGGGGGGGTCCCCATTGGAAAAAGAAACAATTTTTAATATGTATTTCTAATAGTTGCTATGTTATAATATATTTTTGGAATTAAAGTATGAATGATAAAAATTAGAATTTTGAATTGATTTCTGATATTATGGCTAAATTACACTTCTTTTAAAAAAGTAGTATAATTAAAATCATATTCCTATTTAAGTGAAATGTATCATTTTTTAAAATTTTTTATTTAAATAAGCTGATGTTTCAAAGAATGCATTGTAAAACAAGAAACATATAGTATAAGCACATTGCATTTCATATCATATTCGGAGTTTTTAGTGTGTCCCCTTTTAAGTAATTGCTAGCTTTTGATGTTGCATTTTTGAAATAAATGAAAAAAATTGTGAAGTGCTATATTTTTTTCTGGTATTTTATTTTCCAAAAATAATTCAAGAATTTATAAATGATTCTTTTTTTAAAATCACTAACATATTAGTGCTGGCTGGAAGGTGTTTTGTAACAAACATGTATATTTAGAACATAACAATATAATCCTATGCAATGCTCTTTTATATTAACTAGTCTTTTATTTTTTTGTAGTTCTAATTTATTCTTTTTCTATGTTATTAACTAGTCTTATGTTTCTGTTTAATTCTGAGCTAAATTATTCTCGCTTTAGAGTAGTCATTTTTTTTTTTTTTTTTTCCATGCCGTTAAATGTCTGTAGAAGATTTTCTTTCCAATATTATTTTCATTGAATATAAATCTTCATTTTTGTGTAGCAAAAAAAGTTATTCACCTTTCTCATAAAATTTGTTTGTCCTTGTTCTTATTAAATTAGCTATCAGTACAGTGCTTTTTGTTTCTTTTATTTGTTTGTTTTACCGTATTTTGTCTATAGTACTTTCAATGAAATATCCTTGAATCCTTACTTTTGAATACCTAATTTATTTGCTGTCACCAGATTTGCAGCAATAAAGTGAATACAGACCTAATACTTCAAAATATCTTCTTGGTCTAGTGTATAGGGCTTTAAAATTATTTTGGTGCAAAAAATGTTAAGAATTACAAAAACTCACTGAGTGTTCTTGTTTTCATTGAGTGTTTCAGGTCCATAAACATTTGTTAAAAGGCATTTTCTTTTAAAACTATTTTTAATTATCTTTCTTTAAAAAAATAGATTTCTTTTGTGTGTATTTTTGAAGTTCAGTGTCGCAGAAAAATGTTTATGATAGAAATGGTTTTGCGAGAGTCATCCACCTACCATTAAAAGTAGTCATGATAAAAAAGAAAATAAAAAAAAACACTAATCAATAAGCTGGATTCTCTTCATTTTAATCCTTTAGTAATAAATTCAGAGGTAAATTTTAAAAATAACATAATAAATGACAAACACCTATTGGATTGTTCGGAAAGTAATTTCGTTTTTTTTTTTTTTTTTGAAATGAAAGACAGTTTTTGTATAATAAACAAATACTTTATTAAATTATATATTGGCCGTTCTGGTCTTTTGCCATCTTTCTGGTAGTAGCATAATTCCACGCTCATAAAATTTTTGGTCTTTGCTGCCAAAAAACTAATTGAGGTGGTTTTTGACCTCCTCATTTGAGGTGAAGGTTTTAACGTCTAAAAAACTTAGCGAACCAGTTCTGGCACTGGCGTACTGTCAACACACCTTCTCCATACACATCGGTCAATTTCTTTCTGGCTTGAACAGCATTTTTACCCTTTCTGTAGCAAAACAGTAAGATATGTCGAAAATGCTGCTTATCGCTCTCCATATTTAAAAGGGCACCAACCAAAAACTACTGCATAGAATTAATTGGAATTTTTCACACACAAGCCTTGCTATATGAGCTCTCAAAGCATATAAAAATTATACGGCTTAAATGTGAAGATGGGTGCAAAAAAATACATTTAAATCCTCTGTCGGGAAAAAACGAAATTACTTTCTGAACAACCCAATATATGAATGTGTATCTTTTCGATAACAGTTTCACAGTTAATAAATAATAGTGAAAATGTTCCAGCTACAGCATTTTTATTTTATTTTTACCAATTAAACAAAAAGTTCCAGAATCCTGGACTTGCTGCATATTTTATTTTCATGTATTTGGAATTTGATTGCATTTGTAGGGATGTTGCTGCATTTCAATAGATTATATTACTGATAAATTTCAGCTTGTCTGGTGTTGAGCTGTAATTTGGAAATCTGTTGGTTGGTTGGCTGGTCAGATTTATTGCTGTTGTGGCAATGATAAAATGGGAAGTATCTTTTTCTGCCTTGTATTCTCTAGATATGTTGCATCAATTTATTATTTTATTTATTATATCCTGGATTGGAAGAAAGTTTCATTGAATTAAGGCCCATATCCAGTTTATATTTGATGATTTTAATTCTATTATTTATAGTTTTTGGATGAAGAATATATGACACTTGCATACATTTTGAAAATATAAGATTTTTAAACTGAAAAAAAAATTAATAAAATTTTAATTCAATTTTTAACAGAAAAAGTAATTGTGTGCTGATTTTTATTCATTGTTTTTTAAAAAACTATTACAACTATTGCTTTCTGTAAGAAAAATGATTGTCTTTTTGATCTAAAACTTTGTTTGAAAATAGATGTGAATCTATTTCCTTTCATGTTTTTTTAATTAAAACCATTTTTAGTTTAAATTTTTAACTAATTTTTGTAAGATATTATTTTATAGTTAGCCTTGGTTTGAATGTGATAAAAAAAAGTTACAAGTAGGCTGCAGATTTTGATGTATATATACTTAAGAACAAATGCATCAATAATAACTTAAATCATACATAGGTTTTAAGAAATGACTTCTACACTTCACAAAAATCGGAATAAATCTCATACAATAGATGAAATTTTAAGGATTTTTACAATGTGAAGTTTTATTTATTTGTAATATCAAACTATGATTAATACATATTAACTTTAAAATTATAAACTAAAATAATGATTTCATTTTAATCCCTTAATTATCATGCTTTTTGACTAAGGAAGATAATTAGTTTCTATTCTAAATATTAATGATTAGGCAAATAGTAAATTAAATAAAGGCACTGTTACAAGCAGTTAATTGGATGTGGATTTTTCCTCTTTATTCATGAACATGTTTTATATTTTAAAATATATCATTCACTTTTATGCATTTCAGCCTATACACATTCTTTTTAAAAATTCATAGCAATTTTATAGTTAATCATGGATGTAATTCTCAAAGAATTTGAAAAAAAAATGCTTCTCTTTTACTTCATCTTATTAGAAATTCACACACACACACATAAAATTGAGCACTTAAAAATAAAGAAAATTTCTAATTACGAAGAATATATATATATATTATACTGAAAAATCAATATCTAACAAATGTTGAATGTTCACTAGATTAAAATGTCAATACTTATTGAGTAATATTGATATTCTGTTTTTTCAGTCTTTTACCATAACGTATATATGAATTTAAGAAATTAAAATAAATAAATACAAATTTGTTTTCTTATTAATTTGAGAGAAAGCATTTCTGGTAGGAACTAATCTGTTTAGTTATTTATTGTAAAAAAGAAAAAAAGGTCATTGTAATAAAAAAAGTGCTCATAGGCTATTTTCACATTCACTTTTGCTGTAATGATTGTATAATTCTTTCCAAGTATTTGCTAAAAATTAAAATTGTTTAGAGGAAAGAATGCCCAACCACTATATTCTCAAAATTTGAATGCAAATAATAATAAATTTTTGCATTATTAGGATTGTTAAGGGCTTTAGTAAAATGGTAGGTTTGTTTATATTATTTGTTATCTTTTTATACATGATTTCTGTCCAAAAGATGCTGCATTGTTCCAAATTGAATTTCTTCCAAATGTTCATCTTAAAACTTTACATACATATATATATATATATTTGTTGCGTTCAAATGTGATTGTGCATAATGATTATTTATGTTTTGGTCCCTACTTGTTACCACAGTAAAGAACAAAAATTTACTTTATATTTTGAGTGTTTATTAGTTTATTTCTGGCTACTTAATTAATTGTTGTAATGTTTTGTAACTCAATGTATCCATTTTTATATCTTATATGTCGATCGTTGCTAGCTTATTTTAAAAACAATGAGGGTTCCTTATTTTATGCTTCTGGAAATTTATAATTATAAAAAAAGAATTAATGGAAACTTGTGTTTTTATCCATCACAATGAACTTAAGGAAAATACTAAATAAGAAATATATTCTGAGGACTTTATCAATTTTTAAATGTATTTTCATTATATTGTTGCAGTTGATATTAAAATTATTACAATCATTTAGATGTTATGAAATATTGTTGTTTTTGAAAAAGTATTTTGCTTTTATATATGCATATTATGTAAATGTTAAGCAGTTATATTTTGCCACTGTCATTTATTTACGTTTTTAGTTTGAGGATTATGAGTGGTGCGATTTTCTTTTGGTGCTTTTATTAATTTTATGAATTAAATTAGAATGTGTTTTCCTATATTATTTATTGATATGTCTGTTGTATTTACAAAAAAAAACTTGAGCACTTGCTTTAAATATTCATATGTTTTATTTCTACCATAACTGTGTTCTGATAATTTTAGACTAGCATTTTGTCCATATGTTAAAACAACCGGGTTTTATTTCGATGCTTATGTTATAATTTTATGCTTAGACAGACAAAACATGGAATTACTATGTTTTATTGTATATTGGCTATCTTTTTCATGGACATTTTCTAATAAATAAAATTTCGAATTTTATTTGTTTGTTTATATGCATACAACACTTGCTATTAAATATTAAAGATATAAGCAAAACATTTATGTCGATTGAAATTGGAATGAATAAAGTTTTGTATATATACTGAAGTATTTAATTCTTTCTTTAATTCTAAATTATTATTTACAGCATTATAAATTAGTTATGTACGTGAAGGAAAATAATGTCATTTTTACTACAGCGTACATACACATAATGTGCATTAATAAAATAAAAAAAAAAACGATTGTAGTAATTTTTTATGTTCCTAACTCATTAGTGTAACTGGTGAGGAACAGGCATAGCAAGTGCCGTGGTTATCTTTATCATGAGTCGTTAAAATTGTGGCATAAATTATTTCAATTTAATCCCATTATCAACAAAAAGTACTTTTATTTCTTATTCCACAAAGCTGAAATATATGTCTTTAAAACGAAAAGTATTTTTTTCGATCATTTTAATGTTTCTATTTATGTAACTATCAAAATGAATTCTGAAATTTGTAGCACCTCTTTTTCCCCTTGGGTGGAGAGCGCCCCCTTGTGGCGTTTTGCAGAAGACAACAAGTTGAACAACATCCTGAGGTCGTCTTTTTCCTCTTGCGCTAACGAATGCTTTCGGCTGGAAACCGTGGAATCCCTCCGCCCATACTGTTATTTAACCTAATTTTCGAAGTGTGTTTGTAGAATAAGCGTTTGTGAATTTTGTAGTGTACCTGAGTTTGTGAAGATTAAAAATAGTATTTTAAAATCGGGCAGTTCCTTGGGAAACCACTATAAATTGAATTATTAAGTTTCCTAAACTAATGTCCTTTCTGACAAAAACAAGCGAGTCATGAAGATTTGAAAAGATTTTATTTTTTTATTAATGAAAGCAAAAGTAATATATCTCTATAATAAAAGTAAATTGTGGGAATAATTTTTGATAAACTGACTAAACATGAAATCGGACTTAATATAAGTAAGCGGGTCATTCTCCAAAAACAGGGTATTTTTAGATGTCAATTTAAAGAAAAAAAATTCTTTTAAATATTTTTTAAATAATCCCTGCATGGTTCTTAATACATTGCAGCGTATGGCCGAGATCACTAACAAATATTTTTCATGGAAAAAATTATTTTTGTTTTCATTGCTCACGGAGTTGATGTATCAGGATATGGAGTTGACACACAATGGAATATTGTGGAAATATAGGTTTGAAATATGAAACTAAGCATCTTTAAACATCACTTTCAATGGAATCAAATGTCTTAACTAAAATTCACACTATAGAGTTTAATGAAAAAAAAATATACTACACTACAATTTAAACATAGAAAAGAAACTTTATTAGAAAATGGATACTTCGAGATTGAAAAAAAAGCACTTTTTAAAAACAATTTATTCTAAATTAGGAAAAGTTTTAAAATCCAAGTCATTAAACAGATATGTATGTCGACGGGGAAGTATAGGGTCACTAAGAACTTGTTTTATATCTCTAGAGTGAACCCAGGATAAGTCTCTGCAACATGGAAACGAAAAGGTATCGTCTGTATTTTTAGACATGAAGTCACCATAATACATTTTACCACCACCCTCTTGGCAGTCATTTTCTTCTAAAATCATTCCAACTAAGTGATGAGTTTTTTTCCGACCACATATGTATTAGGCTGTCTTCTGTCATAGCTAATTTAATTGCATCACACTCCCCTGTTTTTTGCATTTTGCAAGGAATATCCTCACTCCATTCTTCATCTGTGTCAGAGTAGACATCACTGACTTTCAATTTCTTTGAAGAGGATTTCTTCTGGTTAATGTTGGTGGAACATCCAGGTTGATGTGGAGATATTTGTATTGACAGGGATCCTTTATCATAACCGTGAGAACAAATATCAGTCGGCATACACTGAAAGCAGCATAATCGTCTGAAATGCAGAACATTAAGCTTTGCTCTGGCCCACAAAACATGGTGCACTTTCATTGTTCCTATAAATCTTTCTCCCTCTTCTTTTAGGTTTACACGAAGTGTACTGAATTCATATTCTTTTATGGGTATTATTTCGATATTTTTAAGATTTTTCTGTAGTTCAGAAACAAATTGATTGAAGCATGAGATGTCTTTTCCCCTGGCCACTAGTGCATCAGCAGTACGCTTCAAAGTCCCCCCGAGTCCATCTGGTGCACCTTTCCCATGCCCTACTTCACTGTAATTCCAGGTTATTTCCTTCACAGATAAGAGGACAGATGGTAAATGAGTGGCAATTAAGTAAAACATCTTTCGATTGCGATATTATGTACTTGGTCCATCGTTGAGAAAATGAATAGTTTTTAAGTTGGGAACAAGGGTTTTAACAATTTTAAGTACTGGACTCAAGTGGGTACAGATAGCAATAGAATCATGTTTCAAGTTTTCTGATAAAGTACAGAATGACTTGGTAAGTATTGTAGTAGATGATTCATTTCTGTAGTAAACTACAACTGTGTGGATGTTTACTTGGCGTGAACCACCGAAATGGAATGCCTGGATTTCCCTTGAGTATTTACATTCATAATTTTCAGAGAAATCCATATGGATTAACACTTCCTGGGGTTTCAATTGATCTTTTATATTCGCCACTTTTCTCTGCTCGTGTAAAATATTGGCAATATGAAGCATGAACTTTGGCATTTCTGATTGCAGGGTGTGGTGAATAGCATATAAGCTAGTTAACAACTCTTCTACCCGAACGATCGTTTTGGTAAAATTGTTACGCTACTGGACTGCTAACCAAAAGGTCCCAGGTTCTATCCTACGCGTATCGCTTACCGCCTCATTGGTGACCGCGGACAATGAACCTTCAACCTTCGTACAGCTGTTGTGGCGCCATCTACCCGCACCTAAAGTCGTCAGACTCACTTGACGCAGCAACCCAAAAGTCGCCAGACACACTTGGCGCATTAGCACCCACACACACTTGGCGCTATTCAACTGGATACCGGCCCATTAAGACAGCAGCTAATATTACATCACCACTCAACATCCATATCGTTCGTCTCACCTCCGACTCACTGGAGGGAGAGTACTGTGGTGAATAGCATATAAGCCAGTTAACAACTCTTCTACCAGAACGATCGTTTTGGTAAAATTGTTAAGTTACTGGACTGCTAACCAAAAGGTCCCAGGTTCTATCCTTGCTCATCCCGTACCGCCTCAAGGACATGAACCAGTTCTGCTGCAGAACAGTTAATCTGATCTTTAGAGTGTTTTTTGACAGTTTTAGGGATTCCTTTGTCTACAATGTGAACTTTTTTCAAAACCCATTTCTCATATGATATTGTGTCTTCTTCTGAATATTCCGAGAACTTAATCATCTTGATTTTACATTCATTGCAGTTCCTCTCGAAACATTTTTCATTATTGTCTTTAGTATTACAGCACAAACTTTTATAAAGTTCATCTGGGGATCTCTCAGAAATAATGTTCAGCTGCTTTCATGCAATCACCATCAGTTTCATGTTCTCATGAAGGCCGCATAAACGTGTCTCGCTTACCGACACCAGAATGGACGAAGTTTGCGAAATGTAATGTATGAAGTATTGCGTAAACTTCCTGGAGAAATTCTTGTGAAGATTTTGTAAACTATCATTCAAGTAGCGTTTTTGTTTCTTCACTCCTTTTCTACTAATTGTATCTTTCTTACCAGGACATAATGTGCTGCAAGAATCATCTTCCAAAAAATTCTGAATATCTTGTTTAATCAGCTCTAATTTGACTTGACTCGTGGTTTTTTTCTTTACCATCCGTACTTTTAAGATTTTTTAATTTAAATATTTTTTTAATTCATTAAGGCACTTATATTTTTTCATAATTTTTACGGTTACATAACAGAGAAAAGATTTTTTAGGTTCTTTCTTATTGAGTGTTTTTTGAAAATTATCAGTCATTTGGGAAATTATTGCTTCATTAAAAACCAGTTTCCTTTTTACCTTCACACCTTTTACCAATTTCTTGACTTTTGTGCTTGGTGTAT
>JAPMOR010049302.1:465737-585590 GCA_026543865.1 Argiope aurantia | reverse complement strand
TTTTTGTAAGTTTTCCTAAAGTAATCTTTGTTCCCAGGAAAGGCGCTTCTGAAAAGTAAATTGAATTGAAAAAATATAAAATTGAAGTTTTCTGTATTTCTAAGGCACTGAAACAAACTTTTCGCTATGATTAATCAAATTAAATATCAGTTCTACAAAATTATCTGCTGATATGGAGAAAACCTGTGGAATTCCATTGCTAGAAAATACTTCCATTTTCATTTGAACTCAAAAAACAAAGGCGATTGTGATGAGCGTTTTGACTTGGTTGCTTGATTTTATCCTACCGTTACACATGAAATTTGGATATTTTATTAAGTAATAGGACTCGAAATAAAGAAAAAAATCCTCAAAAGATTAATTAAAACTGAATTTTTGAGAGCTTGACTTAATGGTTTCCATTCCAAGAATTCCTTGTTTATAAACAGGTCTCGTTCGTTAAGTTCCCGAAGTGCGTTGGTTTCTGTAGCTTCTTCGTTCTTGGAAGTTTAGAAATCTTAATTAAATGTGGCTAAGAACAATCTTAAAGTTTTTTTTTATTCTCAGGGGTTTTTGTATGATACGCACGTTTTCAATGATACGCACTATCTCTTTTCAGATATTTTGTTTTTTTTTTGCAAAATATATATTTATCGAATAAAACGATTCTAATTGTTGATGAAATTTCTTGGAATTCAATTTTTCTACGGATGGCATTTTAAAGGACCATTTCTAGAACACCATTTTGTTGACAACAAAACCTAAAACCTTGAAATTTTATTGACTCCCTTTTGTTATCTAATGAGCAGAATAATGATGAAACGTATGCACAACAAAGTTATACTTCAGTAATCATACAATGTCCGGATGAAAACTGAGCTTTTAAGAATATCCACACTACGGAAAAGACAATTGTAGTATTATTTAGCATGAAATCAAAGAATTTAAAAACTGTTAACACTTAGTCATGAGAAAAACGATGATAAAAGGCTTATTAAAAATTTCAACCAACGTTTCAAGAAAGTAATAAAAATATCAATATCTTTGGAAAACGCGTTAAATTTTATAAAATTTACATGAAATGTTAATCAATACAATTAAATTTAATAAAATACATTTGCAAGCAAGATGAAATCTCTGAAAGTTCTGACTGGTTCTTCGCACTAATGAAAAAAAATCTAGACGACTATAAATAATCGTTTTTATACGAGCTTGTAGCGAAATGCCAAAGAAAAAAATACTAAGCCTTTATTTTTAATGTTACTCCAAGAAATAGTTTTTGTACACGGATTTGTAAAGATAATTGTAATTTGTTAGAGAGGATAAGATCTGAACAAATCTGAAATTTGGCTGAAAAAGGATAGGTATCAAAAGTATAGGTTGGACATCACAAATTACCTTATTTAAGGTGCCTTTTATGCTGGTCCAATATATAAAGGTGAGCATTTAATGAAGTCTTATCATTCCACTTTAAAACTTCACTACAAAGGAAATTCGTTAAATAGAAATTGCAAATTAAGTTATAAAATCATGATACTGAAACTTGCCTCTTCACTTTATTGATTTCAAACATCCTAAACTGAAAAAGAACAATTTTTGCCTTATAAGAATTTGTGAAAAAAAATGAAATTGTGAATTTCCCCCTCGCATCTTGCTATGTACTGTTATTTCTTGTTAGGGGTTAATAACCTCTTCTTTCTCATCAACTCACTGCAATGTTTCTGCGGCAATATGGGATCTTTGAAATATGTCATGCTATAGAGGACATCAAACTGTCACGATATCTCCTTTTTTCAAAAGATAAGCAACTTTTCTCTTTAACAGTTCCGATGACTTTTAGATGTTGCCATTTTTAACCCAACCGATTTGATTATTTTTTGGAATTGGATAAATGAGAAGTCGTGAATCGTTGGAGAAGTAAAAAGGGGTGGAGGCGTTCAGGAAGTTTCATTGGTTTGAATTTTTCTTAACATAGAAAGTAAATAGCATATAATTTCAATTAAAATCGTAATTAAGTAGAAAATTTCTTAAAATTGAATTTAGTTGGAGATTCTGCAATAACACGGAAATGAACGAAAAAACTTTTGAGCTCAAGATTCATGGTTACTATTTTTTCTTCCTACAGTAATTTTATAATTTAATGTGTCAGTTTAAATCCATACATATAAAAATTTCTGACTTACTCAGGTTTTCTTTAAAAAGGCCGAAGCCGTTTACATTGAGCTTACATGTGTTGGTTTTTCCTGAGAGCTTTAGTTTTGAGAAAAAGGAGCAATTGCCTTATTTTGCCATTCAGGTGCTTTTCTTTTTATGAATCTATGTTCAAGTGAGATAAAGTAATAAAGAATTGAAAATATTTTTTGTTATAACACGTGATGATACAAACTAATTATATTCGAAAGAAATATGGCATTCTATTTTTTCCATGTGGTAAAGATTGTTTAATCTTTCTCGATGGAAAATATAAGTAATCTTAATGGAAATGCAAAAGTAAATTAATCGATTGATTGGAAATTAATGGTATTTCAATTTTTCAAAGAATACATGCAGTCGTTTGAAATGTTATGGATATTAGCAAGTTCCGGGGTGTGACAGAGAATTAATTTTAAAGATCCGTGTTCTGGTTGGTAATTTTTACATACTGTTTTCTGACTTTTGATGCAAGGATATACCCTGCGATAAAGAATTTGTTTGTGAAAATCACTTCTATTAGATGTACATTGAGTCTATAGAGTTAACTCTTCATTTTATTTCGTCCCCTTAAAAATGTTGCTTTCGCATTTGTAATAGAATTATACAGATTTCTTTTTCATGCTTCTAATCGATTTCATAAAAATTTTTTGTTGGCAAAGCAAAAGAATTTAAATTACGATTCCATCAAATATAAAAGTAGGAACTTGAGTTCTGACACATTTTCAGTTTCTTTATATAACGTCGAAAAATTTTAAAGTTTTAAAATTTTCAAGTTAAAGTGAACAGAAAAAATTCTACAAGCAATCAACATCATTTAAGAATCGAATTTAGTTTCTTACAGGAATTGATAATATATAGCAGAATTCTTCAGAACTTATGTGGTCTTCAAGTAATGCTTACAAAGCTAATATGAACATCACATCAAGTATAATTTTCTGCATTTCAATCCAAATATTTTCGAACAATTTGTGTTATTTTTGATACACAAATAAAAGCAAAATTTCAATTTCTGAATATTCAAGAAAATTTTGTTCTTTGAGTGCTTTCGTATCAGAATTTATCAGTACAACGAAAGAAATTGAATTATATAGAATTTCAGATGTTGTAGGCTTATATATACAATGAAAAAATTAATAAAATCCTATTAAATGGTGAATGATAATTTTCGAATTCCCATAGTGGTAATATTTTTTATTTTATTTGTTGCTATTCTGGGGAGCAAGCTCGTTTAAAAATGGAAATGTCGCATCGAAAAGCCAATCTATTTGCACTTTTTTAAGTCATGTTTTATTGTGTGTACTTGGAATTACGAAACTGAGGTACTAAACAGCAATGTATGCGTTGGAAATGCGGAGAAAGAATCCCCTTTTGAAATTGGGTTGTTTCAGGTTCTTTTTCGTAACATGATGCAGTAAATTAGTTTGAAATTGTTTTGTACGTCATTTATTCCGCTAAAATTAATAAATTTTTCATATTTATTCACGGAGAATGAGAGGAAATAAAATTCTCGAGATTTCTTTGTTATTGATTTGTTATTAGTAGTTATTTTAATATCAGCAGAATGCAAGAATTGTTATCAAGCATTAGCAAGATTTCTGAACATCTTTCAATGCATTTAACGTTCTTAGAAACCTTGTCCTGAATCTCTATGGAAACTGTTTTTGTCACATAGGATTTTGACAGCGTTATGAACGCATTATTATTCGGTTCATGTTAGGGTAGGGATATCATCTGAAATAAATGAGTACTGGAAATGTCGTTTCCATTTAATTTGTTCAGTATTCTTTAAGTTTATAAAATCTTAATATGCGAAGTTCTATTATACTAAAAAAATCCATAATTCTCGAGAAGCGGATTGACGTCCCCAGATGACCACATTTCCAATCAGTATCGATTATTAATTATCGAATTTTCTTAAAATAGACAATAATATGAAGAAACGATTGCGAGAATATTTATGGATATAATAGATGAATTGAGAAAATAACTTTCAGACGAAGAAAAAAAAAGTTGCGATATGTTTTTATTGAAATCCAGTACTTCTACCAATACAGTCGGGCTTTTGCACTTCTTTATTCATGTTATTTTCCCATGGATAAGTAGGATTTCAAACATAAAGCTATTAGCAGCGTAGCTAACCTTTATAGAAGAGACTTTTTACAAAATAAATAAACTTTAAAATAGTTTGTAACAACTTCAAAGCATTGACCTCTATGAAATTTTAGGCTCCTCAGAGACGAAGTCAGTTCCCTCCCCTCCCATTCCCTTTCCGATTAATGCTGCTATAAAGAGGAAAGGGACTTTTGTCAGTTCATCGTCAAATCGAAAACTGTTTAATTTTTAAGCGAGTGGCGTTAAATCTGCTCATGTTGGCTACGTCGCTAAAGGATATTCAAAAATTTTGCATGGATGTCAAGCACTAAAAATGGGATGGATGTCACTGATATTTAACGAATCGTATCAAATGGGTCGTTATTATTAAAAAAATTTCAAATTTATTCCATATTTGATCAATAACAAATTTCCATTCCTTCCTTCCGGTAAATCGTGTTGCAAAAATAGAAGTCCTTGTTTGATCAACACTGAGAGATCGATGTATGTTTTCCCGAGGAATGTTGCGTCGAGGGAATTCCTTCAACAAAAAGAAAAGAATGGCGAGGCCACACAGGTAGGATCATTACACTGATTAGAGGGAGAATTTCTTATGCTTACACATGTGCAGTTCGGCAATTGCATTAAAAACTCGTGTTTGCATATGTGTATTTGGGAATGCAATTTCATTACGAATTCTTTGTATTATAATTATGAAAGATAATAAATATAGCCATGTTTTTCTATTCGAGGTAAGTAATGTTTATATAGATGTCTTTAAGGGTACATTAGATTTAATATTTAAAACAACCGAAGTTTCAGGTGAGTATTATGGTCTTCACGCATTTTTAACGGTAATCGCGATTATTTCTTTTTTTTTTTTTTTGCAAATAATTGTATCGAAAGAAACTTAAGTGAACTGCTTTGTTCTTTTCGTAGTTGATTTCGAAACCAGGTGGCAAATGATTTATGGGGAGAAATCAGTTATACGCAGCATAAGGTAGATTTTCCTGCGTGATGGGTTATGTTCCATGAACAGATTCGAATCATGATTATTTAAAAAGAATGTTTTAAGTTTGATTATTTTTTCAGTTTCTACATTTAAGAAATTCATTCAAGGTAAGGTAAAGGTCAATAATACTTATTGCATAATCTAAAAACTAAAAATGAACTTAACGTGCTCTCGATTTTGAAATAACTGGTACCTTTTGTGTATTCCTTTCTTAAGCCACCAGTACTAATATTTGTATGATATTGTCGCGTAAAGGAAGTCAGCATAGATAAACCGTGTGTTAACTAAAATCAAAGATAACTCACTAATCTGAACTCGAGATTTTATTCAAGGAACTAAACCTTGCATCTGTTTTTATCTACAAAATGACTCGAATCTTCCAGATTTATAAAGATACGGGAAATAAGAACATTCCAGAACAAACGAGAAATAACAAAGTAGATCAATAACAAACTATTTTTAGGCAACTTGCCTGCAGTCAGATACGAACTTGCGAACTGTCGCTTTCAGTTCATTGTATTCTACCACAGAGCCATTCAGCCTGCGCCAAATTAGAAATTAAAATTACAAATTACGTGCCAAATTACAAATTTTCAGTCTATGCCTACCGCCTTATAAATCATTTTCCATTTTGACATGCTTGCTGACATATTAAAACTTTACATACTTTTCTAGTCATAACAATACGACTTAAGATAAGGGACAGTGGGCTGTCAGATTTATTACTGTATGGATGAAAGATAGTCAGCAGCAATCTTCATCAAACTATCTTCATTTCGTAAAATTTGGTTAGTTAGAACAGTGAAATTTCATTAAGTTCTTGTTGTGTAACAGTCCATAAAATTACGGAAATAAAAAAATTAAAAAGTGTGCAAAATGAAGTATTTTTATTAGAAATATTCTGCTTGCCTTCGAAAGAATTGATTACTTGAAAATTTCTAAAGATGGAAAATAAATAGTAGACATCAAATTTTCATGATATTCATAACTTTTTGAATACTTCCAAATAAACGAAATATCTAAAACCAATTATGGTAACTGTTTTATTTTTATTGGGAAAACATTTCTTCAGTATATTAGTTTTTTTTTCTTTTTTCTGTAACATGTTTTCAATCTTAAAATAACTTTACTGAATGAATTTTTAATAGTGTAGATTTAATATTTTCATTGCAAATCAGTCTATTTTAATACTCATGATTGTACAATGTCATTCAAAAGCATTTTGATCTTCGTAATGTTCATTTTACATTTTATTCACAAGTATCATTGTATTGCCAAAACTACAGTTTATTTAATGTTTTATAATGATATCTTCAATCTGAATTTTAATGAAATTTCAATGTACAAAGTAAAAATGACTTTAAATTGTGCTGTATATCTTGATAACTGAACAAGGAAAATTAAATATTTTCTATTTAGCGAAGTCTTAGCATTCCATTTAAAAGCTGCAATATAAAGAAATTCGTTAAATAGAAATTTGTAAAGCTTGTATAAGGTATCTGCCTGGGTTGCAAAGTCAGTTTTTGACTAAAAATCACAATTTTTTTATTTCCTTTGAAAGACCATTTATTTGTTTCCAAATCTGAGTTTATTTTGTTTCTACGATTGTTGTATCAGAAGATATAGACGTTTCTTTAAATCAACCTTAACGAAACCGGAAGTAGCACGGAAATAACCGGAAGTCAGTTTTTTTTTAACTTTAATACTATTAATATTCACTGACTAAAACTCACTGTTCTGTTGCGAATTGGGAATGTGTAGGTCATATTCAAAAGTGAGTGGTTGCTTAATTAAGAGTTTTAAAAAAATATTAAAGGTCTCAAGGGTAAAGGAAAGCTTACAATGTCATAAATAAATGACAAAGCTATTATGGCATTGCGAAAAGATTCAATGCTGTAATTTATTGCAGATGCAAAGTGCAACACTTGCTGAATTTGCTTATGTTTGTTCCAATAATAAAAAACCAACGCAATGACAATGCCCAAAGGGAAAAGATTCCTGGTGCAAATACCAACGTGCACTTTCAGAAGGCAAAAAATACTTAAGTATCGGACTCGCAAAAAATATGAATATTATTAAGCATACTTATATTAAATTATGTGACTAAAATCTTCTGTAAAAAGGCCTTCATGGAAAAACACAATGTTGAAGGTTTGAACAATCTATTATGGACAATTATTCCCAAAAGTACGTTTGTTGAGTTGAAAACTTTGCGTTTAGGGACTAATATAGCGGTACTATTATATTAGCAGTTATTCAATGATGGTTTTTCTGGCATAATAGAAATTTTTAATGAATTAGGTATTATTACAAGTCATTACATGTTAACATAATACAGTAGCTTCGACAATGAGCGAATTGTTACTGCAAAAAGATAAACTTTCTGTTACAAAATTGTCCAGAAAAATAAAATGGGCTATTAGAAAGAAAAAATTTAAAAAAACAGAATAAAGAAGGCATTTACTACAAAAGTAGTGAATTTTAAGTATTTAAAATGTAATATTATTTTATATGCATACTAATAAAAACTTTAAATGCATTTTTTAAAGAAATGTTTTTTGTCGAAATTTTATTAACGCAAAACATAGTTGCACAAAAACTTATGGATATATTTTCTTGAAATTTTGTATATATATATTACCATAAGTGTTATGAAGGCAATGAACTAAGGATTTAGGTCTAATGTTAATAGTTTATTTTTAGCACTTTATTGCCAGTAGTACCTACGAGTTTTACCATAAATATGCTCGAAGATCCATAACTTCTTAACATTTGTATATTTTTCTTAGCTTTTAGTTCATTGCCTTTATAAGTACGATAACTATGTTGTGTAGACAAATAATTTAAATTGGACAATTCGACTTTAGTGTAGTGTTTTAGCGTTTTGTCCTAATTTCATTTTACTAAAATACCTCTTTTACTAATAATAAAGATTAAATATGTAAATATCGTTCAAAGTCAAGATTGGGTAGAAAATTTATTTAAATAGAAAACTTCGTTAAAGTTCATTAAATTAAGACGCTATTATAGTAAACATTTTATGCCTTGACTTAGAGAGTGCAGAATTTAGAACAAATTTAATTCTTATACACATCTTTATTTAATATTGTCATTAATAAAAATTTCATTTTGAATTTTTAGGAAATATTAAGATTTCAGTTTGAGTTCACAATGTAATAAAAAATCATCCCAGAATATTTTCCCCTGTATTTTATCTTATATTTTTCCTATTAGCTGACGCGATCCCCATTTAGGGGATTTGGGAATTTTACGTACACTACTTGGTGCCGAAAATATTCGGTACTCCTGACAGCTCAATTGCATTCTATATATCTGTCAGTATTGTGTGTAGCGGAAAATGTGTATTCTCTGCTTCGTTTTTTTACGACAAGCGAACACATTTGGAATTCGTCTGTAAATTAAACGGAACAGAATTGTCATAACTGAAACATTATTTTGTTTTTTATATTATATTGAAATACCGTAAATAAATATGTAATTTAGAGGTTATAGTAATGATGTTACTTAATCGATCTTTTGTTTTTTTATTGAAATGTTTTTATTGATCAATTTTCAAAATACATTTTTTTCAAAAATAAAGGTTTTCAACACAACAAAATTTGAATAAAATTATATTGTTATTCAATTTTTTGTGAATAATATATATAATATAAACTTATCTGGCCAAAAATTTAAAATTGACAGTTAATACGGTGGGTTTCCTGTTTAATTTCGTAATATAGTGACACTAATCCAATATGGAATACTAATGCTTTGTTGATTGGTTCTTTGATTCCGAACTTTCATTTATAGGCCGACAGTTTTAGAAGTAACACCAAATTTATCCAGTGTACTATTCTTCCGTTTACTAGCTCTCGAACAGATGGGAAACAGCCAACCCCTTGGACGAATATGACCCGAAATTTAATGCATTCGTAAATTCTGATTTTTATATATGTCCAGTTCCGTCTATATTGCTCATTTCGTTCTTACCTTGTTAAAACAAAATGAATCTGTTTTCGAGAGAATTCCTGTGGAAATAATCGAAATATCGTGCAATACTTTCTTATTTATTGCTATTTCATATGCAAAATTTGTGGCATCGTCTCATATCCTGTAAATGCGTTGAAGAAGATTGATGCGATATCTTCAAATTTTAATGGTCCGTGACTCAAGTGTTATCGTCGATTATAAATGGATGTATAGTCGTAGAAAATACGGATGACGTTATAGTTATAAAGGCTTTATTTTGTGCAACCGCTCTCAACGGGTTACAGCATTTGAATGTCCAAGATCACAATTGTTATAGGTGGCGCTCTTGCATGCCATGGCGTAACATTCCGCCCGACGTTGAAATATGCAAGATTTCAAAACAGATTTAATTATACATTTAGCTTACATTTGCTTAAACCAAATAAACTATTCAGATGAAATATTTACAAGTGGACATCAAAATTGCAAAATATATCATTGTATACTAAACATGATATAAGTATATACAATATATACGACTATCGCTCTTAACTAATTTAATTTTCCAAGTTATCCTTTATTGGTAAGACAAATTTTTGAAATAGGGCGTGTAAAAATACTCGTGTTAGTTTTTAATTTAACAACTCTTACTCTGCCCTCATTTCCATAAGTTATCTCTAAAGTTCTAGCCATTGCCCATTTGCAAGGAGGCAAATAGTTTTCCTTTAACAATACTAAACATCCGACCTTAATGTTTTTTTTAATTGCCACTTATTTATTTGCTGTAAGTGATTCAAATAGTCAATTTTCCAGCTTTTCCAAAATGTTTAAACACATTTGGTAGTATATTGCCAGCGCAACAACCTATTATCAGAAATATCCACAATTTCCGGTTCAGGTATTGAAGTAATTGGGCTTTCAATGATGAAGTGTCTAAAAGTTAAAACTTCATATTTATTAATATTGTCTGATAATAGAATTAAGGGACGTGAGTTAAGTATACCTTCAATCTGAATTACTGTTGTTTCAAATTCCTCAATAGTTATTTTACTATTAGCTAAAGTTCTATAAAGATGGTGTTTAAATGATTTTACTCCTGCCTCCCATAAACTTCCGAAATTGGGAGAACAAGAAGGAATAAATTTCCATTGGATTGATTCTGCAAGTAATTAGCTAAAATCTCATTAGTCTGACAAACTAGTTTTTAAAGCGATTTAATTCTGAAGCTGCACCCTTGAAATTAAATGCACTATCTGACATCAATGTTGCAATGCGGCCTCTACGGGCGCAGAGTCTCTTTAAAGATGCAATGAAAGCTTCAGTCGTCAAATCTGTTATCGTTTCTAGGTGAATAGCTTTAGTTGACAAACATACAAAAATCGCTACATAAGCCTTTGAATATATTCCCTTTCTTTGGTTTTTAAACTTTATTTGAAAAGGGCCACAAAAATTTACCCCAGAATTTAAAAATGGAGAACCCGGAGTTCCTCTCTCTGAAGGTAAATTTCCGATTAACTGTTCTAACACCCTAGGCCTTTATATTAGGTTTCCATAGTATTATTTTTGTTTAATTTATTCCAGATACCATTTAGACGCTTGATTGTATTTTCTTTGAAATTTCCTAATAATGATTCGGCATTTTCCTTTATGGGTAACTGAACTATAAATCTTACCGTTTTATCTTTTATAGGTTTTAACAAAATGCTCCTCACAATAAATTTCTTCTTCATTCTTTATTTCTTTAGCATTTCCCGGCAATGATTCCAATTCAAAAAATTGTTTAACTGTTGCGTTTAAATTTGGTTCACTTACGAGATAATTGGTTTGTTGAGGTAACTGAGGAAGAATGCGTGTAACTAAATAACCAAACTTTGTATTTTGTAATATTACATCTCCATTTTGCAGACGAAGTTGTTCAGGTTTTAAAATCTCAAAAAATAGCTCACTTCCTAATAGTATATCAATTTGACTTGGTGTGTGGTAATTGAAATCGGCTAGTTCAATTGAAGAGGGAATATATTTAATTTCGATACAGGAATCTCATCGGTTATTTTAGGAAGAATAGAACATTTCAGCATGTGTGAAAATGAATAATCTCGATTTCATATATTAATGTTAGCAGCGTGTTTAATAAACTGCGTAATTCCATTTATACAAGTTACACCTTGTTTTATAGATTTTAGTTTGATTCCCAATTTTCTAGCTACATCTTCTCGAAGAATACATAAAGTCGAAGCATTGTCTAAGAGCCCTCTTAGTTGAACTCTGCGACCATCTGCAGTTTTCACATGAATAAGAAGAGTGTTTAATATAACCGCCTATTTAGTCTATCGCCTGTTTAGTATCTCTCGGATTCAATGTCAAAACGGATACTTCGGTTTGTACGTTTAGTTTCGGTTTCGTTTCAGCATCTGTTTGGTTTTCTCTCGCCCGTGCCCTTGAATTTGATGGCGTGCATTTCAGCTGACTCATCATGTATGAACGAGTTATGCCTTTTACTGCAACTTGGAATGTTGCAAGAATATTTTGATTTGCATATCCTTGGATGAGGTTTAAGACAGTTAATGCATAATTTGTTATTCCTATCAAATTTCTTTCTGTCCTCGATAGACATGTTTTGAAAAGTAACGCATCTAAATAGTGCGTGATAGTTTTTGCATAAAATACAAGCTTTAGCATTGGAATTTTTATTATTAACTATAAGAGTTTTCGCTCTTTTAGATATGCTCGTATTTTGTGAACGTTCGTATTTACTCGGAATACGGTTAATACTTTCTAACAAAGAGCTTTGCTTTTCTAGAAATTTCATCAAATTTTCAAAAGTAGGAATTTCTGCCGTATTTAGAGAAAGCTCGAATTGCTTCCTTGTCTACTTTCTGTAGAATGATGTTTACTAGCATTAAATCAGATAGCTTATTTTGTACGAATTTAAG
Source organism: Argiope aurantia (assembly GCA_026543865.1). Classification (NCBI taxonomy): domain Eukaryota; kingdom Metazoa; phylum Arthropoda; class Arachnida; order Araneae; family Araneidae; genus Argiope; species Argiope aurantia. The sequence goes on along the minus strand of JAPMOR010049302.1, from coordinate 573,410 downwards.
AACCTTTAACGCTCTGATGCTTTTATTAACGGAGTCCATTAAAGCGCACAGTTCTTTAGCAGATTCGCTACGAATTTGCTCAAAATTTATTATTTTTAGTATATGATAGTCTATCAATTGACGTAGATTTTCATAACGATCTGATAATACTTTAGAGTGAGTGAAAGTTATCATTAGATGATTCTAATAATTTAACTTCTCCTCTTAAGCATGCACGGAGATAATACAACTTTTGAGAATCATTTAATTTCTCATTGTTAATTAAATTAACAAATAATTTTTTAAAATTTGCAAAATCAGCTATTTTTCCAGAAAATTCTGGTAATGTAATTTCCGGAAGTCAGATTTTAGTTACTGAATTATCCTTTGAAACAAGGTTTATTTTCAATTCATTTTTAATTGAATTGAATAGCATTTTTAGACCTACCTCTGTTTCTTCAATCCGTATATTTATTTGATCAGTATCTTCTAGGAGGTTTCTATATCTTCCAATGTTTCGATACCACAATATTCGGATATCTTGTCCAACTGTGCTTGCAATTGTCCAAATATTCTTAATATAACTTCTAATTCCATTGCGTTAATGTGCTTGGAAGCGGACTTTTCGGCAATAAAATTTCGATTTTTTTAGAGTAGATTTTATCGAACCTTTCAATTTTAGTTTCTTTTCTGAAATCGCTTCTTGGTCATCGCTTTTTTCAACTTTTTTATCCATGGTATTTGCTCCGGCTCACTTTGACCAATGTTATCGTCGACTATAAATGGATGTATTTTATACGACTATACATCCATTTATTATCGACGATAACATCAAGTATCAACGAATCCCAAATTACGTGATTGGTGCTATTAATTTGCAAGTAGATGAAAAAAATTCATTATTTTTAAAGTTGTATTTTAATAGCTTCTGAAGAAATATTTCCTATCTTTTTCTGAGTACAGAATTTTCATCTTGATTGGTGCAATTTCTTTCAATATCACTTCCTTTATGAAAAACCCGAAGTTGACGTTGGTTGGAGGATGAGGAATCTGTCTAAACCGCTTAAATAAGCAGAAACGCGTTGTTTAAGTTATTTCAGGTTGATCATATTCCCTATCCCTATCAGCGATTCGAATAAAATTACAGAAAACCTGGTGACTTAACTTTGCAGTATTCGTCGAAAATTTTCATTTAACTGAATTTTTATACCTTGGAATGAAATGGGTTCATGTGACGTCGGTAACAAATGTTGCTGTGGATTTCATCGAAATGCATTTTATGGAATAGTGCGTGCATATTTGTCATCTACTTCAGCAGGTTGGGTATGTTGCTTATATAAATATAAGCTTTTATACACTTCTAGGGTTTTGTCATTTATCTTCTGAATGTCTAACATTAAGAAATGACTGTCGTAAAAACGAATTTTCACTTAGCAAGATTAAATCGGATATAACATAATTTTGGCAGTTGTGTGGCCGAATAGAAGAAACTTTTGGAATTTTAAAACTTCCATTTGCTTCATTACAGGAGGCATAATTTACGTAAAAAGTGTAAGTGGTAAGAAGTACCTCAGTGTGCATCGCGACACAAGAGCAGAAGAGACATATATTTTTTTCCTTAGATCATTTTACTATGAGATTATGATGAGGATTTCTTTGACGCGTATAGTCTTAGGAAAGGGAAATTTAGATATCTTTAAAAGAAAGTTGTAAACACTGGGATTTTTATCCTTTCACTCGGAGAGTGAGAAAATGTTGAAACTAACAATTTTATAGATCGCGTAGAATTAAATAAAGTGTGAATTGGATCAGGGAATAAGGGAACGTTATAGAATGAATATGGGCTAAATTGAGATAAAAGTTTGGAAATTAAGATATATGTATCTGTAGATTGAAAATTCGAAAGTAATTTGCTTACATCAAATCTTGTATTGTGTTCTTCTAAGCATCCGGTTTTCCAACACATTGATATTTAGCTTATGGAATATAATAAGCTTAAAATATAAATTTAGAAAAACTAAATTTTAAATCGGAATTCTATTTTAATTAACATCTACTCCGTACTTACGCAATTTCGCAGAAAGCATATTAACTTGACAGCGTTTGAATATTTTTGTTTTTTTTATTGCTTTCTAAAACTTTTGTGTTTTTATAAGAAATATTATCAAAAATAATACTATATATGTCTATGAATGGCATGGTCAGAAAATTAAATCCGTTTATTGGAGAATCTTCCTCTAGACGGCCATTCAAGTGATCTGAAATCTCCTAAAAATGATGAAATTGAAATATTCAGGTCGCATACAAAGTATAATTTTTTTTACTTCAGTTGAAGCATCTTCTCACCTGGAAGTATATGCGCATCTCTGAAGATTTATAAATTTACTTTTTGGCGACTAGAGTGACCATCCTGTATGTCGTTAAAATTAAAAACTGTATGTAAAAGATTGTGTCTTATCTGTACAAACAGCAGCAGTACAAGACATTGTGGACTCAAATTTAGATATACATATAAATTCAAATTTATGTTGCGTGGTATAAATTGATTGCGTTAAGCTTTTTGTGCATGTTGAACATGCTTATGGAATTACTGAATTTTGGAATATAGTAGTTAATTAACAACAATTATTTAGAAATAATATGGGACAGAAAAATATTCCACATTAACGCTTATCTTTTGATATTCTATCTTGATGCGTCGAGTACTGAAGATAATTAAATATGCGATTTGTAGAAGAACTCGAGATAAATTTGATCTCAATTCTGATACATTTGGTTACGAAAGCCGCAAGTCAAATATCCATTTTTATTATATTCAGGTAGACAGGGCTTCTTCCGCATGTGTATTTTCCGTTGTGAGGAAAGCTTAAAGTTAATCAAAATCTTTAAATATTTTCGGCATTTCCATACTGTCTTTTTGAATATTTCATCTGCAAATTTTATGTTGGATGTTTCTTGCAGATATTCAAATTCATTCTTATTCCCATTACCGTTACCAGTAATAGATGCTTTTAATTTCAGGTTATGATGCTTTCATTGTTTCATTTGGTAGTTAGTGTAGCGTTTAGATATTTTTTAGGATTGACTGTACCATTTGATAGTGTCAACGCTCGGTAATAATTCCTGCTTAATGCAATTTCAAATTCTATATAGTTTTAAAAATGTTGAAATCTTTGGAGAGCAACAAACAGTTTGGGCATGGAAAAATTTATACTGCATCGAAATTGGAATGAATTGCCTGGCTGTCCAGAATTATAAATTTATGATGCAACGAACATCCAGATCGAGAAGATGGCCCCTCACCCTATTGGGGAAAATAAAATTCATACTATATTTTCTTTGTTGTAAAAATCATTTCCAATTTGTCCAGATTATTACCATCTGTTGAGCGATGTTAATACTATGCCGTCCGCACGTCTGATTGGAATTCTTTTGTTTGGCGCTGGTAAGACTTATGTCACCTAGCAGTTTTTCGAGTTTTCGGAAAATCATTTTCATAAAATAAAGTAAATAAAAAGTTAAAATAATTTTCACATCATAAATAATTAACAGTAAAGAATAAAAATAAAATAAATTCATTATAAAAATTTGCGTGGCACCAATGTGGACCCTTCGGCAATTAGCTTATAGTTTTTGCATGACACCAATGTGGTGCCACAGGACGGCATAGTATTAAAAACAAAATTTGGGACATTTTTCATTATTTTCATGTATTACAATCATGTGTTATAGCTTTAAAAATATTAATTTTTAAAATCAAATCAAGTCATTCATTCATGCTAATCCTGTATGTTACCTTTGACAGTTTTTATATAATCTTTCGTAATTTCTCGAAATGTGGTTCTCCTCTAACAATTTCTGCAAACCACAATCTTTTTCATAAATTAATTTTTAATTAAATTTTGTTTTATTCTTTAAACATTGAGTGGTGACTTAAGTATGCTTTTAGAGAATAGGATATGAAGGCAGCCATTTGAACAGGAAAACTTAACTCTCCATCGGCTGTTCAAATGCAGTAATCAAATTTTGTATCTGCATTTTTTTAAGAAACGAAGAAACTGGAAAAAAGCAAGGCAGTGACACTTTTCTGCATCAGTGTTAAAACAAGTTATTTAATACAAAATATTAAATTATTCCACGCATTCGTTAGCATGAATGTTTACGAATGGGTTAATTGATTCCTAAAAGTTATTCACCTCTGTCGGGTGAATCAACTGTCGGGATGTCCATCTGACATCTCGGTAGATAAGCCTATTCAAGAATGTCCTTATCTGAAACTCTTCTAGCTCCTTGAAATTAAAGAGTCGCTTGAAAAATTATCCATTTTTGTTTTCCTCGGAAGGGGGAGGGGATAGAGGGCACTGCTTTCATTAGGATGCGTAGTTAATCTCATCAATTCGGCCATCCTTTTATCAAACGACCATACTCTCTGCCACCGTAAAAAAAGAAGGTACGTCTACAGGTGAACCAGAGAATTGGGAAAAAAGAAAAATACTAGTAGATGCTTTATTGATCCATCATGATATCCGAGCTTTTTATGCCGTATCGGTAATTGGGTTTGACAGTCGTTTTGTGGGGACCATGAAATTAAGGCATTCATTCCTATTTTGTTCCTTAGAGTCCTTTGAATGGCAACTAAGTCGTTTCTTTTAACTTTTTCTTTACTTATTGAACATATGTTTTCTACCATTATTTTCATGTCATCACATTCCATCAGATTATTTAAATATTTTTCATTTCTTACTTCGTTTATCCCCATTTCTTTTCCATTTTCGTTCCCTGAAATCAGTTCAAATGAGGCGGGTCTTGATCTTCCCGATGTTGTGAGGTTGAATATGCTGTCGTTCGTTAAAATACTTTAACAAGTTATTTGGATATTATTCAAATATCTTAAAAATGATTTGGGGGTTCTTTATATATAGCAATTTATCCATTTCTTCGGTGGATTCTTGCGATATTCATTAGTTTTTTTCTTACAATAAATTTCGAATTCATTTGTAGTAAATGCATCATTTGTATCGACAATTATTCTGGTTGAATTTCCGAAGAATTTTCGTTACAATTTTAACTGGTCAATGACTTTCTTTGTTGATCGAATTTCTACTGGATAGAAACAAGTAAACTTTGTAAATGTGTCCTAGACAGTAAAAATGTTTATCATTAATTTAGGAAGGTGAAGGGACCAGTAAAATCGATAAGGGAATATTCTTTTTGAGGGTTGTATGACAATTGCGTACAGTACACTTTGCGTACCAGTCATAAACCTGTCAATCAATAGTCTCGTTTACAAAGGGGTTGTGTTACTGATAAGGGTAATTTCTAGAAGAGGTTACAACATTTTAAACTTTATCTAGAAGTGTCATATTTGGCAAGAGTTAGCATGATGATTGACACAGTTTCGAATACTTAACGATACGTTCATTAATACAATTTCATGCGTCTTTATACTACATGAATAATTTCCACTTTGCTTTTTATGAAAGATGGATTGCTTTTCAATGTATTTATTCAAAAATGTATGATAAAAATCATTGAGGAATAATATTTCTTCTCATATAAATAGTGTATCCACTTCGAAATAATAATCATTTCTTCTAGATTTTAGATATAAATGCATTACTTTACATAAATATAACGTTTTGCATTAAACGAAAGAGTTTGCGTTTCAGTTTTTGCTTTATTTCTTCTTGCTTCGTTTATTTAATTCAATAATTTCGAGCATTAAAATATGTTATTTAAATATAGGCACTTAAAAAAAGTTGTTTATTAAATTTAAAGTAGAATTAAATGAGGTTAGTGGTATTGGAATGATTTGTAAGGAGTAAAAAGTTTCAAAAGCACTTCTTGAAATGCCGTAAGTAGCAAGAAAAGCTTCCAGCTACGGTTGTTAATTTTCCATGCTCTATCGGTTTTTTTTAAAAAAAAAAATCTGTTTCCAGAGTAGAACGCTATTACAAATTTAAACTTTTCTGTTTATCATCGTAGATTTAATTTTAATATTGTTACATTTTTTTAAAATATGTACTCTGATAAAGAGAAATTATTTGTTCATTATATGACTTCGCATTTTGTATATGAAATATTGTAAGTATACGGTGCATAAAATAAACAGCTTACTAAATCAGAAGTATATTAATATTTTACTAACTGATCATTTGTATCTGCGAAAATTTGTAGGCGATATTAGCTGAATTCAAATTTAATTTTCTGCTAGTTGCACTCTTATTAAACCAAAATCCAAATCTACTGTTAAAAAATAAAACAGAATTAAGAAAAATGATATTGCATATATTAATGTAAAAATATGTTCTTCAAAAACTTCAATAAAATTAAAGATCGTTCTTATATGTACAATAAATCCTTAAAAATAGTGTTGAATGAAGTTCTGGCAATACACTCTTCAACAATATACATCTACACCTTTATTGAAATGTTTACTGATTAGCTATGCGTTTTTTCCATATTTTAAACAATGTAATTATTTCTAATTTCAGAAGAATTCATGGCCATTTTAAACATTCCAGGGGCTCTGAGATACTGAAAATCTCAAAGCAACTTTTTCTCTCCAAATTTTTTTGATTTTAATTTAATTTTTATTCAGCAATTTTAATAGTAAATTTTGAAAACTGAAGTCGCAAATCCCTTTCTAAAAAGTCCATTTCAATATTGTACAAATATAAAAAGTGCACAGTCAAAACATAAAAATAATTTTAAGCAAAATATCGAAAACACTAGACAACTTTCTATAACACTCTAAACAATATTGTAAAAGGAGGGAATATATTTTTTAAACTGTAAAGCTCCAAATTTTTTAGAATTATAAAACGAATAACTTGTAATTAGGAATATTACTAGCATAAAGTTCCAAAATTAATTTAATCAATGCTTGGTTATGACATTAATAAATTTGACTGCAGGGCCCTCTGTCATTAAATGAAAGTATAAAACTAAATACCTTTCTACAACTACAAAAAATTAAGAGCTGAGGGTATTTTTCTTTGTGGCTTTTTTAACTTATCACTCCTTGTTAAGATTTGTCATTTAATCAGACTCGTGATATTTAAATACTTCTTCATCCAACTAGAATATTATGTTAACTTACCTGCATATGCATTTTGCGATTAATATTTATCATAAGTATTCTTTATAAGCTTCTTATGCATTCTGCTTTCAAAATTTACATCATTAATGGAAAAATAAGAGAATACAGCGTTTCAAAATTATCTAAATTCGTAACAATGTCACAAAAGATAAAAGAAATCACATTGAGAATATTTTAAAATAATATTCATTACACTGCAATATTATAAAAATCAAATATTAAATGCGGGATAAGTTTAAAAATGGTGAAAAATGCTTTCTTACGTGTTATTATTTCAGTTGTAATGTTCCATTAAAATATCCTGAGTTTTATTTTTAATTCATAAAATAAAATAAGGACTGTTTTAGGAATTTAAATAACATACGCGCGCCTTATAACATACGCGCGCGCGCACACACACACACACACACACACACACACACACAAAGGAGGGGGGGGATGGAAAAAATTGACTTTTATCACGGAAGCATATACTTTAAATTTCAGATATCTCCAAATTTTTCGTTTAAAATTTTTCAAAAATTAAAGTGTGGAATATTCAGACTTTAATCTAAAAGTTTTAATTAACAAAATAAGATTTTCTTCCAAGAATAAAAGTGAATGTATATATATGCGATTATCAGTCTATTTAAAATATAGATCATTGCACGTAGATACTAAATTTAACACACGTATATTTGGGAGAAAGAAATATGCAATTCAGTGCATTTAAAAATATTAATACAGAAAATGTTATCTGTAACGTAAATTATCTTAAAATTTTTAAAAAAATCATTAATTTTATTGGTTTATCAGTCTTAGCGTATTTTTATTCTGTAAAAAGAATACAGATCTTAGATAGCATGTTATGTTTTATAGTCAAGATCTTCCGTTTATATTTACGTATGAAAAAGTTTTCATATATACGAGAATACTCTTATTTTAAATATAAGTTAAATATATTTATAACTATATCAGGCTTGTTAAATTATTTATTTCATGTTTACATGAATTATTTATTTGATTACCAGATTTATCAAAAGCTTTGAATAGATTTAATTTCAAATAGTAGGAAATTTATCAACTGTTAAATTCTCTTATTGACTTGTGTGTTATTAATTAGCTGAAATGCACATTTAAATAATCCACTTATCTTAAAACAATTGGAATCGTTTGTGATGGTAAAAGTTAAGTTCAGGTGTAATTTTTTTGAATGGAATTTCTATTTCAGATTTTCTTTTAAAGTTTGATTTTCATTTCAGAACGATATTTAGTATACTTTGACTGTGAATGATTAATGCAGAGAATTGATATGATTTGAAAGTAAAAACTATTTTTCACTAATTTTAAGTAAATTTTTAGAAAGCTTTCACAGAAAAAAGTCAATATTTCTCTTAATTTTTGATTAATTAAAATTCTAATTAAAAGCTCAAAAAATCACTGTCCTACCATCCAAAGTATATATTTGCCAAATTTGGTAGGCAGACGGCCTGGTGTGTACAGAGCCAGTATATACACATAGAGACAAAAGTTTTTCCTTGTGTTTATCAAAATTTAGCTAAAATACCAATACATTTTCTCGCCCAATACTCTTGCCAACAGATAACATATGTTTTAGCAAACCTAGACTAATCACTCCCTACCCCCCTTTTTTCAAAGAGCTATGCGTGATTTATTGGCCTTTTATGACCGGTACGCAAATGTTCGTACGCATTTGTCCCACTACCCTTTTTGAGTACAGGATTCAGGAAACTTTATCCTCTTTATTGTACATAATGCACTAGACACTATTTTCTGTTATGCAATTGTTTGTTTTTGTTCTTTTGGAACAGAAAAATGTTTCCCTAACACTCTTTTTCCGGTAGCAAAATGTATATCTTGCTACACTTTCATTCTGTAATAGTAATAATTTTATTCTTTACAAACAGTAAATCTCTGTAATTATGTTTTGCATAATTTTGAAAAATAATTTTCTTCACCCTTATGAGCAAAAAGTTTTAATTTTACGCGCTTGTCCTCATTTACATAAAAAAAAAGTCATTTTAGCTGTTAAATCGTCCTCTGATAGTGCAAATTAGCGAAATTGTGTTGCGATTTTAGCATTTACATGTCTCATTAATCTGTCTAAACTATTAATTTCATGGCGGAAAATTTCTAAAAATAATAACCCAACGAGCTATTTACAGAACAAGCTCTTTCTTAGCGTATTTTGAAAACCAATGTAGTCTGTCACGGTTTTAAAATTTATAGTTAACACGTAGTTCTTAATTTTTCTTTTCTTCTGATATTCGACCCTTGTCAATATAGTTTATTCATATAGTATTTTTCCTGTTTATGTAATATTTTCCCTTTGGCTCGTATTTTATACATGCATGAGACACTTCCTTGGGAATGTGATTTTCAACTCTTTGGAATCGAATTTTATCGTTATTGATTGTTTAAAATTCTTTTATATTTGTAATTAAACAGTGTTTTTAATATTTCAAGTACCTTTTGTATAAATCCATTCATTTTATTTTTCGATCAATCATATTTATTTTACTTCTTGATATTTATGTTTACTACAATTTAATATTTTATGATGGTCAGCTTTTCTGTTCCAAGTTTATCATGTCTGGTTGTATAGGGTGGGAATTTCCGTCATCGGTATACATTAATAATATAAATCCGAATCCATAACTTCTTATATAAAATCCTCTTTACCGTATGGCGCAAGTTATTTAAAGGTTAACGACGAAGATTGCTGAATGAATTTACGAAAGTATCTTCGATTCCTAAAATGATTAAATTTGATTCATTGTTTTGGAATTGGAATATTTTTGAGCTACTCTACTTTTCCTAGAGGAGAATTATATTGTCATTTTTATTACGTACCTCAGAATCTTTTTTTTTAAATTTTTACTTTATTAGATGCAACTATTTTTTTTCTTTCGATTTTTCTAGTCCCTTTTCTTAATTTTTTTGATGGAATGATAGCTAAATAAACTGCAAGGGTATTACCATAAATTAGCTATCTAAAATATATAATAAAGGGCTCGCATTTTTATATTCGGAGAGGTACACCAACCGAAAGGGCATTTTAAGAATTCGTACTGTCAATTATCCGTATTGATGGCACTGCTTTTCGATTATAGAAGTCAAAAATTTATAAGCTCGTGATTTTAACAAATCGCCTTGTTTCAAACCTTGCTGAACCTGAAGAACCAACACCCTTTTGGAATTGTCTGCCTGTCTGTGAACACGAGAACTCGAGCGCTTTAAGCTGGATGGACGAGATTTGATATGTAGATTTCTGCCAAATTTTGAACGATATCCACTTTCAGGAAGTATGTTCGAGTACAGGTGAACACGATATTTACAAAACGTAAAGAACTAGACGAATAAAATTTGGTACACGCATTTAACATCAAATATTGGATGTTTGTCAAATTTTGGAGCAAATCTGTCGGTCTGTTCTTTCGCGTGCATGTAAGCGAGAAATTAAAACGCGCCGATTCTTAAAAAATGAAATTTGATTTATGATCTTGGTTAGCTCTGCGCCAAATCGTGGTTTCAATTAGGAAGAAAAAAAAACGCACCCGAAATGCAATTTTTATTATTATACTACTAAGCACAAGAGCCTCGTATGTGGAACTCTGGAAATAAAAATCTGAGGACAAGTGACGTTAGCTCTCTTGTGCTCTGATCTTTATTGACTTTCTCTCACTAGCTCAAAACCCATAATTCTGTACGGGGGGCGATAAAGCCTTGATTTTGAGAATTAGTGGGGAAGTTTCGGAAGACTTTTCTTTCCATAAATTGCAGCTGAAACAACGAATAAATTCTGGATTTATTTCAATTGTTAACGGCATAATTATGTTTTAGCTTAAAATCATTTATAGAGCGCGCATAATAGAAACAGGTTTTTCGTAATATGTACAAAACTTTCTTATTAGTATTTTAACAAATGTTTTTATTAATTTCTCAACTTCGGTTAATTACGCCTCAGTTTCGTAATCGTTAAATTTATTGACAAATTCTTCAATGTTTTTGATTTTTAATAACTGGCCTATAAAATGATCACATACATCAGGAAATTTATCCTGTTTTAGCTGGTTGTCGACTAAAAACTGTTTCATTTTCCAAAGTTTTCATATCTAATGAGTCAACCTAACAATCTTTCGAGTCGAGTTGTGAATTATTTCGAAATGATTCTTTTTTATGAATAACGGATCATCTTACAGACAGATCATTATAATCCTAAGTGTCTAGATCAGGTCTCTTTCTTACAACGTTATGAACAGTATCTAACGAGTGTAATTGAAATAAAAATGCCTGTCTTTTTTTTTTTTTTAAAGAGATATCCATTCTACTTGAAGTTCAATAAGCTTCCATTTATTGAACAAAAATAATTTGAAAATAAATATACTGTTATTTATGATATACTTAAAAGCAAATATTTATCACACTTTAAATTTTTATTCCTTTTTTTTTTTGCTGGCAATTCTCATTCCAATTTTTAATTCACCATTAGCAGTTAATGTTAACACATCATACAAGTACTTTCAAATAAAATTGTTGATTGAAACAATTTAGAATTGAAGGAATTTGAGTCCAACTTAAATCTTCTATTTTTATAATTAGCACCAAATTTTCTCATGAGGACGTGGAAAAATAGAATAGTTAGAATATAAAAATAATCGTTAAATTAATACATAGAATAAGAATTTATATGGAATATAATATAGAATAATAATATATATATGGAGTATAATTTATCGTTAAAAATAGAATAAAAACGACTTTGCAACTGTGCTCAAATATTATTTTTCAAAATGTACAGATTCTATAAATTTTATACTAAATTGGAGAAAAATTATGCATATGTAGGGGTCCATTGAAAAGGCTCTCTCCTAGGTAACCGATATCAGTGTTTGAAGATCCATATTGATATGAGCAAACACGGCACATACCCCTACGCCTTCTTTGCGTAAGATAATGGTGATTTAAAAAATTTTAAATTAGATAAAATATCGTACAATACAAAGAAAAAATAGGGATAGATTGGGGGATATCGGGAAAATGATCCGCATTTTAAAACGGATACAAATCATATTAGTTTGTTTTTTTCAGAAGTTATTGGTAAAAAAAATGATCGGAAACACCGAATTTTGGCTTGATTCAAAATATAATTATTTAAAAATTAATTTTCAAAAAAAAAGAAAAAAGAAATCCGAAGTGAACATTTTCAGTATACAAAGTATATCTGTGTAAAATTTGGCAACTCTTAAGTTCAGTGGTTTTTCATAGATCAATAGACGAACTTTCATTTTTATTAACACTAACCACTTTCGATGATTAGCTTTTTGCCCTTTCCATATTAACGTAATTAATTTAGTCATACCAACATACTTTGAACTACATTTTATCATATCAAAAAAATGTCAGTTTAAATTACACAATAAGCATAGAGCGAGCTGATTGGTTAGCATTGCTTGGTAATATGAAATTAATAGGCGAAATCGGTTCATTTATTGAGACTAGGGAGGTGATTCTGTCGGAAGTTTTATCTTGCAATATCACTCAAAAATGGAGGATGTCGGTGGATGCAGACGATCAGTGATAATGTATTGAGAGGTCATGTTATTTCATAAGAAATAAAAATTGGCGAAATCGATATATTAATTAGGGTAAACCAAAGCTCTCGTGGTTATTTTCCCTTTGTTGTGCGAGATCATTAATGATATTTCTAAAGGCATAATATGAAATAAAATGACGAAATCGGACCAATGGCTGGAAATTTTTTCCCCATAATTATTTTAATCGATTTTATTCAGCAATATGTTTGAACTCATAAGTGTGGTTACGTTTTAGGCTTGATTCTTCTGTCTTTATTAGAAATTTTACTTTTAAATAAAGCAATCCTAACTGGCGCAAAAAATATAGTTAATGTGCAAACGCGCATGAAGGTATAAAGAAAGTAACTACAACAATCAAGTATATTTTACAAAACTACTAAAAATATTTTCAGCTATGTATCTTCATTTTTTTAAATTGTTGCGCTATAATAGCCTCTGGGTTGTTTTTCTCTAAAAAAAAAATTCAATTTCGAATGGAATGAATATTAAAACTGTTATTAATGTTAAGAATGTAATAAAATTTACCAAACACTTTCTTATTGCAACGAGAGAATAAAAAAAAAAACTTCCTTATTAACACCACACCACACCAAAAGTAATTACGTGTTGAATCTGATAAATCAAGCTCTAAAGGTTGGCTTTATACAACATTTTCGGTAAATTTTCTCATCGTGTGTCAAATTGGGCAATTTATGAATAGTAAATAGCCTAATAAAAATTAACATGTCAGTGAGAAGACTTATAAGTATCCGAATTTTACAGAACGAATGCTGGTAGAAGAATCTTTAATCACAATCAGGAGGTTCAGGCATTTAAAACGTGAAGGCCATGAATATTATTTTACCATTATTAAAAAAAAAAAAATAACGGTAATTTTACAGAATTATATTATTAAATCAGTGAGATTGAAAAGCAAATTTATTGCTGTTTTCTTCCATAATTTATGCTTTGATTTCTTTTATCTATGTTATTAACATCTTTCCTATTCCATATCCTTCGATGTGATTACTCTTATGGATGAGCGACTGCTGACCAGGCCGACAGGAGTGCTACTTCGAAGCCGAGTTCCTTTTATTTTATTGGTCTGCAATCTGAAGAATGACATTATGCAAGGTATTGGGGACTCACCTTTGCAATCATCAAGAAGGCATGTTGAAATGCAGTGCCTTTTCACTTTTCATGAACATTGGCAGACTTCGGAAGACATTATTTTCTGCACTTTTTTCTGCTTACTCTTTGTTGACAAAGAATTTTTGTTTAAAAAAAGCATTTGCATTTGACTTCATGAACTAAATTTGGATTTTCGAAGATCTAAGAAGTCCAGTGTCTATATGATAATCTACTTTTTTTTTTGTTTAAAGTGCATTAATTTTCGTGTATGTGTATGACTTCTGTTATTAGGACGACTTCTGTTTTCTCTGTTGATGAAAGAAGAAGGAAAAAAAAAAAAATCCTCCTACAAAAGAAAAAGGAGATATTGAGGCAACTGCTAAAAGGCTTCTGTGACCCTCCATCTCTCGCATCCAGACACTATTTTATGAGCTGGCATGCGACTGCTGTGTGGTCAATGGCGTGTATTGTTGTGTTCTTTTATTTGTGTACCACCAGAGAACAGGGATGATCCAAAAATCTAGTATAATATGAAGTGACTATCCCTAGTCCCTCTTACAAAGTAAATCAAACGCTGTTCAAAGGGCTATCTTTTTCTTTAAATTATCTTCAGTTTTTAAAATCAAATTATATAAGCCAAAATAATTAAGGGAATAAAAACGTGGGGATGAAGATTTTACTGAATTAATGACCATTTAATTGCAAGATTAAAAGTAAGTATTGTGGAAAATTTTAATTGTACTGAGCAGATTCCACATTGCTTTGCTTGTGAAATTTTAGCGAAATCAAATTCTGAAAATCACAAAAGGTTTTAAAAAACGACTTTTCATGAATTTCTTCTTGATAAGGGTGTAATTTTTGGGAATTATAGAAGATAAAAAAAAAAGCAATAAATATCTTAACCTTAAGACTAAATCAAAAATGATACAATAAAATGGGACCATTCAGTGCCGGTAGAATTGAAACTGTATAAAATTAAAAAGTTAATCCCTGTTCATGCTCCTTTTACCAAGTTCCAAGAACAATTTTTTTTTTCTTCTATGGATAATGCATTTATCCCCTTTCCTTTCACTTCCCATAAAGCTGTGCTTTACTCCTATTTAATTATAAATACCTTGATTACTAGTTTAATGATAATAATCTAAACGAACAATTTAATGTTTTTATTGATTATTAAAAACTAAATCATTAATTTTTACTAAGTAAGAATTTTCTTGTTGCACAGGGCTAAATAAAATAAACGCAATTAATATTTACGCTTTCAACAGATTAAAAATATACAAAATAACAGTGAAATTCCTGATTATTAACAGACTATAAATTCATGCTCTTCCCCACAAAAGTTGTTTCCTGAATCCTTTTTTCCCCTGACGTGGCTAATGATGACGTCACAAAATTAGGCAATATTTGTCGAAAGTGTATGGCTCCAAAACTGTATTGTGTTGAATGAAAAATCGTTAGAAAAAATTGCTAAGAAAATAAATTCGAAAAATCATCCAAAACTTTAAATAATGAAGATTCTAGGTTGAATTTTAAAGGTGTATTATTTCTGCCGAGTTTCACAGTCTGTGCCCGTGTGCTATATTTCAGGTGCGCAGATGGAATCTGGATATCTATATTATCTATTTATACCTGTTCCTTTCAGTAGAAAAGAATCGTTTCAAAAGGACCCATAATATGCATTGTTTTCGAAAAATATTTCATAAAATCGAATATATATTGAAGTGCTGCCAGGATAATTCGAGTCGAGAAATATCCCCTTATTCATATATTTAACGAACTATGTAAGCAAATTTTGTATTAAAATTTAAAGGCGGGAGGAAATTGAACTAAAAATATTTAACCTATTCCAAAGGTCAAACTATTTTTTGTGCAAGTGGAAAAAGAAAACATTTGACTGCTTCTAAAAAATGCTTTCTTTCTCGAATTTTAATTCATCGGGTGCAATTTTGATCCGGATAGTTACAAAATTTTTACATTTGAAATTTAAGATTGCTGGGTTTATTAAATGCAAACCAATCTAATTTTGTTTCGTAAAAGATGAATAAAATGTGCAGAATTGAGAAATGATGAAATTTAAAGAACCAGCGCCTTCACAAGAAGTATTATAATTTTAATTAAATTTAATGCATAAGCGAAGTGAAACTGTTCTTACATTTTGCTGCTAATTAATTTTTTAGACCCTTATCTTTAACTATTAAAAAGTGAAATTTACTTCAAATTATTTATAATTCTACCTCGTATGAAATTAGCTTTCAATAATTCTCTCGGTACAGCTAATTGAAAAATAAAAATTAAGGATACCTTAAAATTGAATAAATTGATTAATACTCAGAATGAAAACAATTGCAATAATCAAAACTATTTTTGTAAACTGTAGAAATACATACATTTTGAAACAAAAATAGCAGATATTGTCTAAATCCTCATCAAATGCCAATTTTGATTTTGAAATATAAATGAACATATGTTACTTATAATATGCCCAGGACAAAACTGATATTCATAAACTAGAAAATATCTAAAATGGTTCCATTTTTTGGCGAAAAAATACATCCGATTTATATTTTTTTTAAAAAAATTATTCCTGGTAGTGGCATATGTTTCAAATAGTTACGATAACTTTTACATTTCTTTGTCGACTAAGAATTGCGTAATAATCTAGTTATATCCCATTTCTAAATAAATTATTGCTGCAAGTACTTTGTCAATTCTTCAAATTTAGAATGTATTAGATATTTTTAACTATGCATTTTCTATCATGTTAGAAGTTATAAAAGTCTTTTAAATAGCTCACGCACACTTAATAAATTCCACATAATAAACTAGCCTTGAAATAAAATTAATCGATGCTGTAAATTAACCGAGAGAGAGAGAGAGAGAGAGAAAACATAATGTGTCATAAAGTCCCTTACGGCACTTTCATAGCTTAAGATTAAAATCTTTGATTAAAGAAGTTAATGCATAAGAACTGAAGAAAAATACACATTTCAGAAATTTGATGAAACAGTGTTAAAATTTAATTCGAAGCCCATTAAGTGCCATCTCAAATTTAATTTAAAAATCGCGCACTAATTTTATATCAGGGGATAGAATTTTGGAATCTTAAGTCGGGGAAAAATTATTTTTATTAAAATTAAGTTATTAAAGATTTTTAGAAACTATGCAAATCTCTGAAGGATATTGGTGTCGAATTTGATATTTCTAAATCAGCCTGTAATGCGCTAAGAGACAGGTACATAATGGATATAACATTCTCTTTAAATATTAAACGATATAATTGCATAGTAGATTGTTTGATCTAAAAGGCATAGTGAAATCGGAGAACAAAAATACATTTTTTTTATTAATATTGTTTCAAAAGTTTTGATTGAAATTTTGTTAAATTTGCACAGAAAATCTCACATGTTGTAGTTTAAAGCATGTAAAAAGTGCTTAAATAAGAAATTAGAAAGGTTGCAAGCGTGAATGTTTAATACATTAAAAAGAAATGAATTTATTGATTTCCCAACTAAAAATCTCAAGCAAATGCATACACTATATTCGATCAATTAAAAAATAATAAAGATATAATAAACTTACAAGGGTAATAATGAAAAAAAATCATGCACTAAACAAATATTTATATCATTTCCTTTACAAGTAATTATTCTATTCGAGGAATATATGACTCTCTAAAGTTTTAAATATTAAAAAGAATTAAATGCATACGTTAATAAAGTATATAAAAGTAAATTTTGAGAAGTGAATTCAAGATTTAATGTAAATACCTGGGAGACAGAATTTCGTTTAAAGTTATATGCGAAATCAAATTACAAAAGCGGGATCGAACATAAGAAAAATACATGGGAATCCGAAGTCTTAACACTACTCCATCTGATGCACTACGCAGGTCATGTATAACACAATATCAATACTTAGCTATAAAAAAAAAGCGTTTCTTTTTGTGCGTGTAAAATCGTGTTTTTTCAGGAAAGACTTCTATATAGATAAACTTAAAAAGCAAAACCTTATTTAATATAAAATTTGATCCCCATCATTACTGTTCCGAGATACACGAATTGCTCGTTTAAAGTTATAAGATAAAGTGCTTAAAATTTCTTTTACATTATTATTTCACAATTGTTCTTGGGTAGAGAGAAACAGTGGGCGGAGTAGCCTTGAATAATAAAAGTTAAGAAATAATAAAGAGTAAAGAAATAATAAAAGTTTGATATTCACTTTTTGTAAACATAATTTAGTCGAAATTTATATTACATTTATGACAATATAAATATGCATTTTGATTAAATATTCAACTTTTTCCGTCTTAACAGTACATTAAATTTGCAACTAAGAAAAATCTTCTCGACCTTACGCTGATTATAATTAAAAATAAGATAAAATGCGAAATGGAGAGGTAACTCAGTGGCTGTTTTCAATTACAAATATCATTAGTTTCGAAAGATTACTCTTTCAATAAAAGAAAAAAAAATGGACAATTTATTTTTATGGTTCACTTTTACCATTCAGATAATTTCCAGTAATTCGGATCTGCATTGTTGCTTTATATTTTTAAATACATATCTTATTATGTGTGGAGATTGGCTATAAATGGAATAAGCTTGAAACGATGGTAATATTAAAAAGAATTTTTTGTCAAAGCTCGATGCGACGGAATTGGAACTGCAAGGTGCTCGAAGATGTTTAGTACGGATAGTGATTCATAAAAACACGAAAACTTTTGAAGTATCAAAATCAAAAGTAATTAAAAATTAATCAAAGTAATTGTTTAAACTGAGATGCACTTTTTAAAACAACAACGGAGACACTACCGTTTCGCACTGAGATCACAAGAACCCTCACCTGACAGTACGCAAATTTGAATAATAATTCTTTCCTCTAATCAAATCAGTATATTTAAATTTTTAAAAAAAACTGCAGATGTGAAAAACAATGCTTTCATGTTTATGGAATAGTCCTTTTCTCTTTAAAAAAAAAACAGAACGACCCCCGATGTTTTTATGCTACATTCCTATATAATTTTTATGTTCCCGTAAAAAATACATGCTAAAAATACTTATCCTAAGAATAGAGTCACTGTGTTCGATGCTTGAGTGCGATATAAAATTCTTATGCAATGCAATAAAAAATTATATGGTATGAAAAAACAAACAGGCAATCTTTTGAGACATTCATAATTTATTTGATGAATAACACAAATGGAAGTGAACAATATTTCTACAAGGAATTTGGTAGAAGTACAACTTTTAAGATGATAGTTCCAGTTAACATATATGTCACATATAGAGGTTTTCAGACAAAATATATGGTATACAATAAAAGTTTTGGAAATCATATTGAAATAAGAAATTTTTATTGAAGTACTGAATTATAGGGAGGCAGATATTGACATGACACAAAATAATGATAATGATTACCAAACGATAGAAAGTTTTAGAATGAATCGTTATTTTCCTCACATGCATTTGAGAAAATATATACAATTAATATATACAAACTCAATAAGACTGATACACATGAAAAGTGTTTATTTGATCAATGGCATAAATGCGTATAGCAGTTAAATTATATTACTAAAAGCAGTCACAAGCATTAATCCAAGGTGATCCTGATTCAAGATTGAGAAAAAAGGATTAAAAAAATGTTTACATTTTTCTTTTAAGATGGAAGATAAACATATGACGAAACCAATTTTTTGACAGAAATTCAGCATTGAATGTTTATTGTATTAATATACCAAAGATGAGAAATTAACACTATAAATTTAAAAGAGAAAAATGGATTATTTTTTCCGTTTTGACGAATCTATGGATATCACCTTATAAAATTATTCAAAAACGCATTCCTGACAAAGACACTTCTATCCATTGAACAATGCACATTGAACATACACAATACATATCCAGCATGATAGAGCAGAAATATTCTTAATGTTACATTAATACAACTATACACTACGGAAATACAAATTATATAAAGTCTATTTCTACAACAAGAAACAACTAATCTACTTGAATATGGACCTAAGTTGGTATGCTCTTGAGAAAAAAAAATGAGAAGTATAGTATTTTGGGAGTTTAGTCATTGGATAAGTTTAAAAGGGTAACATACAGGTTTTGTTATTAAATGAAATAAAGTATTTATTAAATCAACTTTTTTAATAAAAATTCTGGTGACTCGTGGGGAAAAAAAACCAGATCTAATATTACAAACTTGTTGATCTAGTCTAAAGGTTTTACTTGTGTAATTCCTTAATCTATTTTAACGAATTAAAACACGGATATGTGAAGATACATTCATTCACATAGCATGTTAAAGGAATTCAGTTTTTGGGAGCTCATTTGTAATAGAAATAAAAGGGAAAAGGATAAAAATTAACTGTAAATTGTTGCTTCATATGCAAACATTTTATTTCTATATCAATGTAAGTCAAACTGAATCTCAACATTCAATATATAATTATCTTACAAGATAAAAATTAATAACATTAATACGTTGAATTATTATATACACATAACAAGTAACAGACTGCACATTTTTTTAATTAGGAAAGAATCAATATACAAGCAATATCTCCAACAAATCTGTTAATACAGTTGTTATTATGTTGTGGTCCATTTCAAAAAAAATAAACAGACTGAAATTTCAGTTTATACAGAACAGAAAATGGAATGTTAAAACTTTTTTCATTTGAAGATAAACACAAATTTGATCCACATTTTGATTTTAAATCAATCTATCAATTATGTTTCGGTAACAACAATCAAGGCCTTTTTTAAAATCCATTGTAATGAGAAAACAAAACGTAATTACTTTTACTCTTTATTTTAATACAGTAAAAGTTTTTTTTTAAAAAATATTACGTGAATTCTGCTTTTTTAGGCCATTAGGGTCAAATTTTATTTCCTACATAATATGAAATCATCATTTTAATAAAATTCTTACAACCTTTAACACTTTATTTTTTAACAAATATACAATCTTAATATAGGGAATTTAAACATTTATTTATAACAATATTAATCCCAACATGTTTTACAGAATTTATAGATGCTTATATTACTCAAAGAACAAGAAAGAAAAAAAAATCGAGCAAACAACAGTTTAGCACCAGTTAATATTAAAGAATTAAAATGATTACAATTAAAACAATTTGATTCTAAATATTATTTGCAAAGCGAATCATACCACATACTGTTTTAATTTAATAAAGTGTAGAGAAATGTTAACATTTCTTACTTTACTAAATTTAATAATCAGAAAGCTTTGAAACAGATATAGAAAAACAGACTTTATTTTTTAAAAATACATCAAATTAAACATCTAAATGCTGTTTAAGCGAATATGACTGCTTTTATGATTTATGTAAAATAAAATACTCTTCTTATAAAGAGTTTCAGTTATGGAGTGTTGCTTCCTACAAGAAGTTCGAAGGTTACAAACCTATATGAGAATAATCTAAAGCATTAATACAGAAAGTTACTAATGAAGTAGCTTTCAAATAGCCTTTGAAAAACGCTTCAAAAATCTAATTTAAACGACGGATATCACTGCAAATATTGAGAACAAATGAATTATCTTTTTAAAAATAAAGAACGATCTTCAAGGTCTGTTTCAGAATATGATGGACTTACGAATTTTTTTGACATCTCTAATATTTTTCATTTATCTTGTCATTTTTTCAAGTGAAATAGATCCGATGTGGATATTTATTACAAGAAAATTTTGAAGTAATTCTAAATTTAATAATACTAGCAATGATTATCAAAGAATTAATTCATCCAAAGATCAAAACACGGATGCCAATCAGAAGTGTGGGAATTTCTGCTAGTGCGGGCCCGACTGAATTAGGTAAGTCCATCAATTCTAAACTGCCTCTGGACCGTTCATTAACAGAGAATATTACAATATTATGTTAGCCCAGATAAACTATAGAGGTAAAAGTTAGAATGGTTTAATCTCAGATTTCCAAATATGAATTCATTTGCCATCAAACTGAAGATTTTTATTTATATAATATAGTTTAAAATACTTACGTCTGATGGATATAGAATAAATTTCAAATTAGCACACCGTTCTAAGAGTTGAAAGTAGAGAAGGAATGTATTTATCAATTTTAATTAACAATTGATATAAAGTGGTACGTAGCATCTTGGTCGTCATTAGACGAAACTTATTTAACGAATATATGTCTCAGCTATAGCCATTTGAATTTGCGAAATCTAATCTCCTGACGATTATAAATAATACATTTTAAAGATATGATAATGTAATTTCTTTTGATATGAAACTGATCTACTCTAAAAATTTTATTTGATTCTGATTTCCAATGTTTTTGTTAAAGAATTTATTAGGGGTTTTCATTAGGTAACTAAATCATTACCTTCGTGTTTGTTATTTACGCATTCCAAAGATCTCATATGAATAATAATATAATAATACTTTACTGCGTAATATAGAATCTAACGTTCTTAATATTAAGCAGTCTCTTATATTGTCAAACGTAACGTTTTAACTACGTTAAGCGATAGAAAACATAGAATCGATGCATTGTTTATTACACCTGGCTATAGGATCTATGTTTCTCTGAAACATTTTTTAGCTGGTATTTTTAAGATTTCCTTTTTTAATTTTAAAAAATTCTGTTGCGTGATTAACAAGACTATACATATACCAAATGCTGCATACACCCAATTTTTACTTTCTGTTTAAATTAGAAAACCATTCACATTTCAATGATTGTTAAAATACAAGATAATAAACAGATTTAATTTTATGAAAACAACATAAATATTTTGTAATAAATTTAGCAAAAATCATCAGTAGACCATAAGTTAGTCTCATTATAAAATTGAAGAATTATGTGAGCAGAGTTAAAATTTCACCGCGAAATCGATATTTTAATATGTTCTTGAGTAATTTTTTTTTACTAAATGGAATGATATAAAATTATCAATTTATAAAATAATTTAATACAATGTAATTCAATTTCATAACAAAAATAGAGTCAGATTATTCTACTTTAGAGCTGATCTTAGAAGGAATTAAAAGCATTAAATCTAGTAGGGCCCGCGCTTACAGAAAGCCCGCACATCTATTTGACCTTCGTACTTGTTCCTCTGACACTTACAATTCTTTTATTACTATTCTATACTGATTATTGTTATTCCAGTATGCAAATATGATATCTAAAAGTCTTGAAACAACTTCAAATGCACACAAATTATTGCATCTTGTCATTGTAACAGATGCATATGAGAATGGACAAGATATATTTACAAATGGAGAAAGAAAAACTTTTTGGACTACTCAGTTCTCCCGAGTAAAAATATCCACATCGGAGCTATTCTTTTCTTATAATTTAGCAGTTAATTATCTGACAACGAAAAAAAACAAACAATTTTAAGTGTATATTGTGACATCTAAAACCAGCTCTATTGATAGTTAAAATTGAAGAAATTAAAGTATATTTTAGTCAAATAAATAATATGGTTAAAAGGTTGCGAAAATGCTCATGTTTTTTAAAATAACAAATTTTTGTAATATATATATATCTAAAAAGAAACTTTTAAGAGTACAACAATGTTTGATTAATAGTGTGATGATAATCTTAAAAACTGGACAATTCAATCACAACTTTACTATTCTTTCTGTGCACTCTAATATACATTACATTTGCATGCAATCTAGTGCAAACATTCATTAGCAATCCACTAAGCATTTTCTTATATTCAAGAAAGTGTGAGAATGTAATGCATACACATAGAATTCACCACTGATTGAATATATACCAAGCTTAATACCCTTCAAAATCACAGACAACAGCATGCCTTTGCCTATAAGCTTTATATAAATATATGGCCACATACATCTTTCATATATTTCAATGAAATTGAGAGTTATTAATTGGAATAATTAGATTTCAAGTGCAAAGTTTCACAAACAATATTTAGCATTTTCTAATGCACATTAAACATAACTTTCTATTTCTATGGCTGCTTTACACAAACACATATATCTATAATCACATATCTATTTCTACACATATGGAACATGAAGAAACATAACTTAGAAACATAAGATTAATTGATACAACTTATTTGATATATCTACCAGAACATATGAACTTTATAATTAAAACATATCTTGCAGCTCAAAAAGAAAAAAAAAAAATGAAAAAAAAACAATGAAACGAAAATAAATTTTTTGATCATTTAATTCCATTCGGATATTTGATCTCAGCCAGTTTATTAAAAAAATCAACTATATGAAAGCAAACTGAATTTAAAAAATATTCATAATTTATCACAAAAATTATCACAAGAAACAAAAAAAGCTGGCTTTTATTCTGCCTCATGCAGATCGAAGTTCAGATGTCATATCTCGAAATAGATCTTAGAACTTAAAAATTACTGCTTCTCTTCTTTACCCGTTACATTCGTAGATCGAAAAATAAAAAGAAATATCTGGACCAAGTCCATAACATTACATTTTCAGAGGTAATCATGTCTGCCTGGGATTCGACAATTCTTTTAGAACATTAGAAGCCCAAGCACTAAGTACATAGTGGTGGAATAGATACATTTAGGGATCATATATTGCATTCCATTATATAATGAATTATATAATCTTTTTATCAATAATCTTAAAGAACAACGTATATATATTTCAAATCCATACCTTCACATTATCATTCTAATAATAACTCTCTTTAAAATCAGAACAAACAGAATATGATCATCCCCGCTCTTTATTTAGAGAGCTTTAAAAGTAACTTTTTAAACTGGAAATATATCTAAGTCAGAACATTAGTAATGACGTTAATTTTATTCACAGGTTACAAGTGTAAAGTTAGAATTGAAAAATAACATACTTCAATAAGAGGTTAATCTATCAATGAATACTGTTAGAAAAATACATAACATTTAGATATGTAGGGCAAAGATACTATGCTGCAATTGATATGTTTTTCGAGATATCCCCACTTAATTTAGCATAATTTGAGCATAGCCATCATTTGTGGCACTTACAGACATGGCAATTTTCTTTACTAATTTCAAGAACCTATAATTGCTGCTCACTTTCATATGTAATACTAAACATTATAATTTACAGGAAATTACACTTTTTAATTGCAAAGGGCATAAAAAACAAGCGACTTTACACTAATGTTTGCGATCAACCGTAAATTTAAAAGTGTATCCATAATCAATCCAAAAATTAATATGTGGCTTAAACGTAAAAATGAATTTATCTCAATGGGGGAGGAATAGCGAAATATTTTTAAGAGATCCCAACGCTGTTTTTCAATCTCAAAATGCAAATAATTTACATTTATCATGAGAAATGCATATTTATAGGATAAATTTAACCTCCAATGGATATCACCCCCCCCCCCCCTAAAAAGCGGTCCATAAGATGGGCATATGTGAACTAACATATAAAATAATAACATAACAAATAATTTATAAATTAACATACAAGTTTCCTGATATTCAGTTTTATGAAATATAATAAAAGGATAGAGGAATTCTTTTCATGAGATTTTTCAATACTAAGTGAACATGGTGACAAAAATGGAAAACCTTGGAAAGCAACATCTGTGAAGTCAAATTGGTAACGAACTGGACTGTCTGCTAAAAAACTACATTCTAACAGCATTAACCCAAAAAACAAAAATTAGATAGCATTTTCAATTCTGAAAACAATATAATAATTTTATAAAATTTAGTTTCTGAAATGAAGGCGGGAAATATTTAACCAAATACAGCTTTTAGTTAATTAAGAATAATATCTGATATTTAAAAAAAATGAAATCTTAAGACTGCTGCATGAATTTATAGCTACTTTTTTCTTAAAAATCAATAATAATATTATATTCTTCATGAACTGAACTCCTTACAATATTTTTTCAAAGGGGGGGGGGCGGCAAGAGAAAAGCGTATTTATATTAATAACGAAACCAGAAGTTAACCTCGAAGCACTTTTGTATATGAAATTTACCTTTCATTTAGGAGAAAAAAAATTTGATATACAAGGTGGGGTTATTCTTTGGGGTAATAGGCGATTTTAGAATGTCAGATTCAAGATATTGAAACTTTTCAGTCTGCTTTCAATAATTTCCTTTGACTAATTCAATCTGCGAGTCATTTGAATCATCTTATGCGACCATTGCTATAAGTAAGATCATATTTAAAACAGTTCTGAAATAGATTCTTTAACCCTAAATATCTCTAAATAACAAGTCTTAGTTATTCTAACTAACAAGAAAGATGATACAGATTTTGTTTTCTTATATTTCACTCTTTCGAAATAAAAAAAACAAACAAACCAGCTTTTAATCCTTCAAATGCAGTTGCTTTCACTGGCATTTTTCATAATAATAATAGTGGTGATATTTGAAATTCTCTTAAACGAGAAATTTTTAAAAAATGTGTCTTCAAAGACTTTACAATATTGGATAACTCTTAATTAGTTCTAGAGCAAGCAATCGAACAAAGAATCATATACTCCAATGATTTTCCTTTTTTATTATAAAATAGAAAATTTTATTTTAATTTTTACACTATATTATGATTTACATCACGTGAAGATTAGTATTCAAGTAGATATAACAAACATAACCCATTATATTTTTTTCTTTAAATTTTTATTTCAGATTGTTATGTGAAAAACTTTTTCTACTTTCACATATAGGAAACATACACACACATTTCATAGTTTTATTTTCTTTTATATCTATATGTATGCATTTTTTAACATATCTCTTAATGTATTGTATGTAATATCACCATGGAATAGTGCTATGGGCATAAAAACAAATAATATAATGTATCACAGGCAGAATGACTGATATTGGCTAATAAGTGTAGTATCACACATACCAAAGTAGCAAATGGTTGGTGCTGTCATCATGGCCAGCTTGTTCACCAAGTCCTGAGGAAGATGAAAAGTCCTCATAGCCATCACCACCACTGATGACTAATAATTTATTACTCACAGTAGAAGCAGCACTGGTAGATGCACGACGTCCATTCACATTTTCTTTTGTTTTAGGTGAACGGACAGAATATTTGTTATTCCCAGCAGGATCCAATGGTGCTCCAGGAGTTGCTTCGACACAAGTTAAAAAGCGAACATGCCCAGTATGCCCATGAGGAAGTGCTGAAAAAATTATTAAAATTAAAATAAATCTATAAATAGAAAAGTAGAACTGAATTCATCTATCTTGCAGGCTTTCATCATCAACACTGGGCGCTTATCCTGGATGAAATGCTTGTAGCAAAAGTGAAAGCAGTTGGTGTTTCTTTACAAAAATGATATATTGTTGATATGCAAGTTTAAAAATCACTTTAAATAGACTGTCCAATAATTAAAATAATTGAATTTTTTTAGGCCGGGATAGCCTGGTTGGTAGAGCGTCGGATTCGCGACCCTTTGGTTGCGAGTTCGAACCCGCCGGCCGAAGATTTCCCGCGTGCTTGGTGGCTGACGCGCGTTAAATCTGTCGTGCTCACAAAGTCCTCCATGTTGAGAGTAATACCACTGGGAGTACTGGATCAGGGGTGTTCGTTCTCTGATTCAGGTCTAAATTACGATCAGTGAATGAAATGCGTGAATGTTGTCCGCCTCGTAAAAAGGGTTGTGACGTGTGTGCATGTAGCTAAGTCGTTCTCTTGGCCCTAGATGGCGCTACTATTGAAAACAAGAGGCGCTCCCCTGAGGCTTAAATCGGCTGTCTCCGACAGCGGGGCTTGCCCATGGCAAGTGCCATTTGAAACAACAACAATTGAATTTTTTTAAATTTTAGGATTGTATGGAATTTTAGTTTAATAAGACTTTCAGCAATTATAAGAGGAAAATGGCAAAATTTTCTTTATTTAACTCAAATTCTAATTAAAATTAAAAAATAGTCCTAAAGTGCAATTTTTACTTTTCGAAATATATTTGTAACAAATTTGGTGGATCAGATCTAATGTAGAGATTCCATTCTTTCTGCACCAGCATTCCTCAACAAGAAGAAAACCTTGCCCTGTCCTTGTCTGCCCTTCTTAGTAACTAATTATAACAAATATTAAAATATTTTTGCCACTGGACCCCCTACTGAACCCATGGAAGGCTCTAGTCGCCAATGAGGAGCGGTATCGTCCCCGTTGGGAAATTATGGTAAAGCAAAACATTCTTTATTAATAGTAGAAATAATATTTAACTCAGGGATTCATGTTGTTTTATAAGTAAGAGTCATTCCCATCAGGGAGGCTGGCAACCAGGCCAGGCCACCACTGAATAAAAATGAAAATAAATAAGTAGATCAATGATCTCAATTTTATCCTTTTTACAGATGTAACATCATCAGGATATATATTCATATAAATTAATTCTAAGGGAAACGAACTTTTTTAGAAACATTTGGCGATATAAAATTTTTAATCATGAAGAACCAAACAAAAGAATATTGATATGAATTCTGATGCATAAAATTCTGCAAACAATGAATGTTTCTAAATATTTTGATTGAATTACTGCAACTTGATTGTATAACAAATTTATGATGAAAATATTTTATAACAGTACAAACATATTAACTTACCAATCACAGTAGGCGAGACTTCAGAAGTTGTAGTATTAGAGGCAACAGGGAAAATAGGTACAGTAAGTATAACTCCTGCACTCGTCCCTATCCAAAGCAAATCTTTGCAGGTAAGCATCGCAGTAATTCTTAAACATGCCGATTTATGTTGCTTAATGATATCATCAGTGGCAGCTTTTAAAAATAAAATGAAAATATTATCAATATTTTAGATTTAATTTCAAGAGCATTATAAGCTATAAGCACAAAATGAAATAATAAAATGAATTAATGACAAAGAATGACTAGCAAAGGGAATGCGATAGCTGCCTAGTTGAAAAAATTATTTTAAATAATTTTACCGTAAAGAAATCTCATAAGTATAGGATTATCCAATAGCAAGAGGCATTTAGGCATCTGCTGTGTAAAATCCACTGGAGGGTAAAAGTGAAATTCTGCCCACATATATTTTTTTAGTATGCAGTTTCGATTTTAGATTGGAAAAATAGATCATATTTTGGCTAACAGGGAAATATGGAGCTATTGTGCTAGTGATTTAGATAACATTGAGAGTGGTGAAAAATACACATACTTCCGTCAATCATCACATGTACTAGTAATTTTTCTGCCCATTACTGCACGAAGCAATTTTTCATTAAAAATAATTTTAGTGACTGTGGCCTCAACTTTACCAGATTAAGTTCTACTTGCCCTATTCTTTTACTAGAGAAATATTATTTCTGCCTGACTCAAGACATGTCGACACATAAAAGATTTGCACTGAAACTCTCTTCGCATGACAAACCTTCCATTAATGATTCTATGTCTTGAAGAGACAACAGTTTTGCAGTAGAATCTGTTCAGCAAAAGAGAAATGCTGGTAGCCGAAGAAATTGTGATTACAATAGAGTTGTCATCAATAGAGTTGAACAAGCAACAAAATATCCGCATGATAGCACTACTATACACAATATGTTTAGAGATTCAGATATTCCTTATTCAAAAGCGCAGATAGTTCTATATAATATTTTAAAATTATATCCATATGAATTATGACATCTGAAAATTTATTTCTCCTTTGATAAAAAATGGAAATAATTTACTCAATTCTCCCTACATGAGTGACGGCAAATAGGTCTTGGTAAATTTTGTGAGGGGAAGGGCTCTTTTTTTTTTTTTATCTAAATGAAGCTGTATAAATATCTGGATAATACTATCTTTATGAACGAGAATGGAGTCGCTTTACATGTCCGAAACCTTTTGCAGCAAAACTTTTTAGACGATATAATGATAAGTATATCTTTCCAAAGTCATGTGCAGCTCATTTGTCCAATGTAACTTCCTGCGCCTTTTGGTGGCGGTGTTAATTAAAAAAAAAGGCAAGGTTTATCAAAGTGATATTTCATTCTTCCCACCTTAAGGGAAAAACAGAATTTTGTGAACAGCATGCTTCAACATACGCGAACATGAGTTACATGCTGCTGTGGAGTCTGCCATGCTGCACGTAAACTTTTAATGTTAAATGATGGAGGAAAAATTAAACCATATATGCATGATAGGATGTAACATTGAATGCAATAAAATTACTGCACTTGAATTTGTGATTTTTTTTTCCTTCACGCATGTTATTACAAAGGATATTGCATGTCAATTTTTTAAATTCCCATTTAGTCATGTTATTTCAGTTTAAAAACGCTATATTTTTTCTTTATATGATAGTTTCTGGCGGTACTTTCCGGAATAAACAATTTATTTGAGCAGTAGCGTTATTTTCCCTCTGCCTTGTAAAATATGAACTATTTTTGATTTCTTCTGAAATTGAAAAGCAGAAAAGTATGTATACAAAATTTAGAAATTATCCAGCCTGTTAGATTTCAATCGTCCTGTACTTAAAAAAAACCCCCATCCAAATTTATATAAAAAAAAACTATGCAGTAGCCTGAATATTCACAAGCAACGATTCCTCTAGACTGTTAATCAAATATACTTAGTCTAATAATAATTCCGAAAAAGGTTGTTGACCAATAGATCGATCCATTCATCATTCAAACATATAAGCACTTTATTTTTTTTTAAATTAAGAGTTCTCTGCAATAGCAACTGATTTTCATCCTGAAATTTATGTCAAATGATTTACTTATGTTTAAAGTAAATAGCAGCATTGTTTTTCTGAATCTGAGACACAGGCAAATTTTATACAAAAATTAATATAATTTTAAAAAAATGAAAATCATTATATACATGCTAATGCTTCGATGATAAAAAAATAAGAACAATAAAATGATATTTGGCGTAATTCTTTCATTTGTCAATACAATTTAAGAAAAGCATAAACAATTATGTCATTACATATTATATCAAAATTTAGATATTTGTTTGTATAAGCTAAAACAGATTAAACACACAATGAGTGAATCTTTATGGCGACACTATTAATAAATTACATTAACAATGTATTATTAAGACCAATTCATGAATTACTCACCAGTTAAAGTTTTAGTCACGATAGGGGCAACATTTATATCCATAATATGCACATAGCTTGTAGCATGATAGAGTCGAACAATTGCACTAGAGGTTACAACAGTATAAACACCCAAGCCAGATACCACCATGCAAAGGACCTGGCGTGAAGGGTCATTGCTAACAGGGAAAGTATTCTAAAATAGTAAAAATGTAAAAAATAAAAAACAAAAAAAAGAAAAGAGATTTTTTTTCACATTTAATACAAATGCAAGAGAAATTATAAGCAATTAGAATGTATAAACAAGAATAAAGAAATATCTTTAAATCAAAATTTTAAGCAAACTGATAGAATTTTAACTAAACTATACAGAGTAAAATTTCACAAACAATATTAACATAAATAATGAATGATTACTTTATATATAGAGGAAGATGCATCTACAATTTAAATTTTAAAATGGTTAGCATTGTATTCATTTCATATGCAACTCTATTTTAGATAAGGACGCACTTAGAAATATACAATACAATGAAATCTCATACACTATGACTTATCTAGGTACTTTTCTGTAAAGAGCGAGATAGCATTGAAAGAACATTGAATAGTTTTGTTTCTTTTAGATGTCTGAAAAAAATGTAGGATCATCTACAATTATTTTTTTAATTAAAGGGATAAAAATTAGTACGCAGATTATAATTGGGTTGCGGACCCATAACATAGAATATAAAAACTAATAACAACTTCTGTTATAGAAAAATGTATATAGATTCTTTAATAAAGAAACCTGTTATAGATAAGTGAGTATGCTTTGATCATGTCTTATCTGATGGTTGCCATCGGCCGAGATTATAAAGAAGATTACATCTGAAAATAATAATAATTAACAAAGACTTTTGGTAATATGGACAACGGGTCATTGGAAGGAATATTTAGATAATGCAATTTGAGAGCGCTCAGTTTCTTATGAAAGTGGTGTAATCAATGACACAGAAGCTTGTTCATTTTGTAAACCTTTCTGACTCGCAACTTTTTTTCTGAAAATTTTTCATTTGAATTATTTTTCCTTGCTACGTCACTTTCCGAGAGAAATGTATAAATATGTCTTAAAATTCTTACCTCTACCTCCAAAGTGTCAGTTTTTAGAACATTGACAAGATTTTGGCATCCGCACCACATCTTTCCTTCTACAGCCAACATTGCTGTTACTGGAGCAGAAAAAACTCCAGGCTTGATTTTGGTGGGTTCACTGGTACTCCAACCTCCATCTAAAAATTCCAGATTACAGACAAAATATTACAGATAATTTTAAATATTTTCTGTACTATTAAATAATACATTAATAATGATTTACTTATATATTAATTTATGTATAATTTTAATATATAAGTAATGCATCTAATAAGTAATATATATTTTTCTAAATCGATATAATATTAATTGAGAAAGTTCAAGATAACAACGAGACAGTCGTATTTCTGAGATCGGTCAACTGAATACACTCTTACGAGCTAATAGGCTCCCCCCTTCCCCTTCACCGAACTATCTCATGCGTAGATCAGCAAGTACGGAATCTAGAAAAATTTATTTCCTATATTTACAATGTAAAAATAACTTCGAAAGCGAAGAAATAATAAATCGTAATTATCTATAATTAATCTAACTTTTACTTTAAATGAAGTAAATGTTAGATTATAACAATAACTGGTTCCATATGGAATATTATGCGTTGTATATTCAATCATTTGAAATATTCCGATGGTGAAGAACATTAAATCATTCATTATTTTTTTACACGAAATAATTTGGCTAAGTGTAAATATTGCAATTATTTTTCACTGACAAGAGGAATGATTCAAACCCTTGTTTCTTGTTTTCCTCCCTTCATTAAGAGGGAAACAAACCACTAACCAAACGATAAAAAAAAATCGCTTAAATTAAAGTAAGGAAAGTAAAATTATATTAATTTTGCTTTCCTTTTATATTAGTAAAAATTTGTAATAAGTATTACTATTAAGATAAAAATAAATACTGGCTTCCTACTTATATAAAAATTTAAAGACTTAGTCTATTTCCTCTATTAATTTACTGTAGCCTCAGTTCACATCTGATTCTGGAGCATTAAAGGTAATACAAGAAACAATACGTAGGTAATATATGTTACCTTACTTCACACTTAATTATAAGCCATCGTTTGAGATCTTAAATCTTGAAGTTTTAAATGTCATCTGAAGTAACGAATAAGAATTTAATGAGAAAATGGTTATATAAATGGCGTTTCCATCGTATTTTGTTCTTAACTTTCGGAGGCATTAGAATTTTGAACATTTTTCACCTAATATTTCGCGTCAACACAGACTTTGAACTAATTCATCCAACGAAGTGATAAAAAAGAAATTAAAAAATTGATTGTTACGATTTTTTTTATTATAGCTGTAACCCAATCATCCTATGGTTAGTTTAATAATCTAAACTATAACCGCAATGATTGGGCCAATGATAATAAAAATTACTGATGAATATGCGGAATTTCATGGAAGCATACCTATTTCTTTAATCTTTTTTCATAACACATATAAACATAAATTCATTAAAAAAATATCCACAGACATTTTTCTACTTATATGACTCATTAAATAAAAACAATATCTCACAGAGCACGGAGTTCGAAATGAATTATATAAAAGCTTAAAATTAAGTATTGGGACTTACAAGGGTCTCTTTCATAGACGAACAAGTCTCCATTTGCAAGTGCCACAAATACTTGATTTTCAAAATATCTGGAACAAACGAAGATTTATGTACAAATCTAAATTTTGATATTATTTTATATAAATACTAGCCGCCTTTGGCGACCAGCCGGTTCGCCAGTATTACCGCTCGCTACAATTTTCAATGAAATATTTTAAGTAACTGGTCTCTTAATAGATTCTCAAACAAAACATTTTTAATCTTCAAATTTTGATAGTCATACCAAACTTATACTGTTTAGATCGTTTCGTTCAATTTACTATATATATTTTGCTAATTTGTTGTCATTTCCGGCAAAACTTCAATTTTAATTTAAAGTGGAAATGATGAAATTGCAATTAATATGAAGATATTTTTAAATAAAACCAAGCGTTTTATTTTATTTATCATCTTTATTGTTATTTATTAATTATTATTATTACTGAATGTGAGTATTGCAAACAGAATCGCTCGGTATTTAAGTCTTATGTTAACTACAAAATATTTTTCATAATTTATGTAATATCTAAACAAATAATTCAACAACAATTTCTCAGATTCAACATAAAATTCAGTTTTTAGTTTTGCTTTCAAAAGGATTGAAATAAAATCAATAATAATATTTTGTTCCGGCCTATAAATATATTTCAAAAATTATGAAGTCTAAATTTAATGCAGTAAGGTATCATATTCTGAGAAATATTCTGGACACACCAAATTTTAAATAAATGAATGAATGTTTCTATTTTCCACGATCAACTCAGACTTATTTATGAAGTTTTAAATGTTAAAAATTTAGAAAAACTCAACATTTTCATAATCTTAGGCCAATTAATCTTGAGAAACCTGCGCGCTGATTGGCGTATTTTCTTTGTTAACGATCGATGGAAAATCTAAAATTATCCTTTTTTTTTATTGAATAGTGATATTCAAATTTTCATAAATCAGTCAGTTTAAGTGATTGGAAAATAACTCTTAAAAGTCAGTGATTTAGTTGATTGGGAATTAACTCTATGACCACCATAAAATCTGTGCTTTCTCCTGTGGTGTATGCATTCTCCTTAATATCCGCTCGAATAAAACATCACATACAAAAATACTACATTGAAAAAACACATCAAAAGTAAACATAACATTTCAATAGTTGCCAAAAACAAAAGAGAATAATGCAATTAATAAGCAGACGATATTTAGATAAGTACAGATATTTAGACTGGAAAATGAAATTATCTGAAATTAACCACACGTGCAGACGATATTTACAAAAGTAAAAATTTTCAAACCTGAAAAGGAAAATATATGAGTTATTCCATCAATAAATGCCATAAGTTTGTTTATTTCTTCATTATTTTATGAGTCATTAAACATCAAAATGGATCCAGGACTAAATAATCGCCCTATATAGAGAGTGCAAAAGATCATAAAATAATTTTTCTTGAATTTATTTTTTAGAAAAAATATTTCATATTTGTATCATTTCCTACAGACACGTGCCGAAAATTATATTTTTGCAGATTTCATTTCCAAAAAGATTTAATTTATTTTTAATTGGAGCTTTAATCAATGTGATGGCAACACTTTGAAAAAAGCTGATTTTTTCCAATAAATGCAAAACGTGCTTAATTTTAATTTTTATTGTTTACGAAAAAATTATTGAAAAACATAATTAAAATATTTATTTAAAATTTCATTAAAAATAGAAATTTAATTTTAAGATTAAAACATTAGTATAATTTAAAAGATAAATTTTTTATCTTTAACTTCATGTAAAAATCTTTTTTGTGCGGTAATATTTTCGGAAGTTATAGCAGAAACACGCCAAAATTTCGCTTAATTTTTAAATAAATAAAATTCTAATTAAAAATTCGAAAAAATAACCCCCAGATGCACATTCCCGGCCTCCAAGGTATACACATGCCAAATTTGGTAGCTGTAGGTTGAATGGTCTGGCCTGTAGAGCGCCAACATACACACACACATTGAGCTTTATTATAAGTATAGATAGATTAGTGAAAAACTGCATAAAAATTATTTTTGTGTTGCTTGACGACAGAAAAGTACATCTAAATTCGAAGGTATAAAACAATTTTTTTCCATGATTAAATTTTAAATGGAAAAGAAATCCCATTCTAAGTATTAGTTATATAATCAGCTAATTTTTCACAAAGGGGGACCAGTTGTATCAATATATTCTCTTAAAATGAATTACGAAAATAAGAGAAAAAATACTTACATGAGGCATTGGATGGCGTCATTATGTTGAAATTTAATTTTGTTCTTTTTTGTTCGAATATTATCACTAGAGTGGTAAACATGAATACTGCAAAGGAGGAGAAAAATTAGAAAATTTGAATTTGGAAGGATTTTATGAAAGCATTTCAGATTTACACTGCAAAATTTTAAAGTTCTTTTCAATTTTTGAATCGTAAATTGAATAAGACAATTTCTTTCAGAGAATTTTTTTGCATTAAAATTATTATTTTCTTCAGAATAAAAAGTATTTTATAGCATATTTGATTTAAAAATACATGGATATAAATCTTTCCAATTTAATAAATATCATTTGCTTTTATAACGTATTTGAAAGTGTTTTCTACACAAAAGAAGTCAACTATAAGGCAAAAACGATTATGAAATAATTTTAAAGAAAATGTGAAACAATTAGAAGAATAGGGGCGGTTTTTTTCCTCCTGATTTTAACAATATACTCCAAAAATTTTCTAAATTAATAACTAATTCATATTTGTTGTCCTCTAAATATTTTGATTTATATTCGTATTCACTTCGCTGAAGCAGAAGGAAAAGAAAATGCATAAATTTTCAGCAGTTAAAGGTGTAGAGATTTTTAAACAAATATCGCTTAGGCAGTCATTATGGAACTTATTTTAAGTATTTCAGCAATGATTTCGAAGTGATTATTTTAATTTTATTTCCTTGGGGTGAAGATTATAAACAGCAAATTTTGTAACTCTTGTGACAAATGAAGCTAAATACTACAATGAAAGCAAAGTTAAGTAAATCATATTTAGCTTTGTTATACATATACAGCAGTATAGTATAGATACGTACATTACGTTTTAATATACAAAGTATTTGTATATTAAAGGGCTTGATAAATATTGATGTCTGCTACATTGACCATGAGAGTTGAAGGCGTTAATTATAACAAGATTCGAAGAACTTCATAGATGGTGAAAGATTTTATTACAAAAAGAAACCAGCCTGTGTGAATAATTTGAAGGAATTCCTTTCTAAGGAACCTTTTAGCTAATTTGAAGAACTGACCCACTTCATTCATCTATATAAAGAATTTTAACATGGAGAAAGTGCGTTTGAAGGCAGAATGCAATTTTAATAATCATTTCAGGAAATTAAATGTGAGATATAAGCAATATATTTATTATACATATAGGAAAATTTGCAGCATAAAATGAGAAAAAAATCTAGAAAAATGTTGTTAAATCACGGAAATTTTATTTGACTGCAATTCCTTGAGATTCTGAGCAAACTTGAAACTTATAAATATATTCATTAGTAGACACATGAAAGCAATTGAATCTTTAAATGCATATAAAAAATTCTTGATAAAAACGGTTCCATCTTTTAAATAGAATTTAATGCAAAATTTATGAATCAAACAATTAAATAGAGAACTCGGCACAGTCTAGGGATTGATTTGAAGTTCAGACTTTTCTGAGTTAAATGCTTAAAGTAACATATTAAAAATTCCAGCATACAACTGAGAGCAAGAAATAATGAAAGAAACCAGTGTTTATAGCCTTCAAAACTCAAGCCCGAAATATGAGAATAAGTTTTGGCAGAGCTTATA
This sequence comes from Argiope aurantia, assembly GCA_026543865.1. Lineage (NCBI taxonomy): Eukaryota > Metazoa > Arthropoda > Arachnida > Araneae > Araneidae > Argiope > Argiope aurantia. Next base: position 536,027 of record JAPMOR010049302.1, on the reverse strand, counting down.
AGCATAAACTCAATCTTTTCAAGCTTATTTCTTGTTGATACTACGGCATAAGCCATGATAGTAAAAGGAAATAATTTTTCTCATTCATGTTAAATTCTCTATTCCTACAGAATTAAGTTTTAAAATTCTTTTATTCCAAATAGTTTTAATAATAGATTCATAATCAACAAAACAATACAGAAATTAAGTTAAAATGTTCTAAAATGGTCAATTAATATATTAAATAAAAGAATTACAATCCATCTTCAGTGCCCAACCACATTGTGGCTTGATTGTGATCCATATCATCTTGGCCATCTTCTCGAGGTATTGAATTTCCTCTTTTTCTGTGTTCGTCTTTTCCCTTTTCACCATCTATAATACAAATGTTAAAAATGAATACATTTCAAATATTTGCATATTGTTCACAATATAACTACGAAAAATGCATTAATAAATGACATGATAAGCAAGAGAAGAAACGGAAGAAAAGTAAGATGAACCACATAAACTTTCAGTCAACAATATTTTTTTTTTAATAGAACCTAATGTTATTGATTCTGTGAGTTCCAATCTAGAATGGAGCAAAGTAACATATAATAGAGTTCGTGAGAATTTCGAAGGAAAAACTTTCATCACTCAAAATACTTTTAATTTCTTGCTTGAGGCACAGTTGTAGATCTTCGATATAATGAACTACTGAACTTGTATCCTATTTTTTGTGTATCTGTAAGCTTCATGATATTTTCCCATTCTTTAATATTTCTGAGTATTAAAACATTGATATTCATTCGATTTGAATAAGAAACGATGAAATCAAATTTAAGTACAGAGCAGAATTTTCAACTAGGCAGCTATCTAGTACCACTGTTTTGAGTGGAACAATGCACAAGTTTATTAAAATAAGTTATTAGTGTAGTTGCCAAATAAAGAAACTTATACAATATATAAATTCTATAAATTATAAAATACTAGGACTACAATGCATATTTACATTGAATATTAAAAATATTATTAAAGCATAATTAACTAAATATATATAATACATTGATATAATATTTATTTTATTAGCAATGTTCTATTTCACTTGACAGGTTCTAAAAATAATATTTTTTAATGTTTCATTATTCTCAAGTATATTATTTCCTTTTAACTCTCATAATAATTCTATATTTTTATTGCCCCTCAAGAATATGATTAATTAATAACAATTGTTAATTTTTCTTAAATTTTCTTTGATTAATAATTTTTCCATGATAAGTTAGAAAATAAATAATTGAAGACCTACATATTTTCGTAATGTTACTAAAAAAAATATTTTAAAAGTATAAAAATAAAGCAAAAATATCTTATTTATTATAAATTTTTTTTAATTAAATAAAATAAATCAATAATATAGTGATTAAATAAATATTTGAGGATTAAAATGCGAAATTAATTCACTAATTATTAAAAGAGGAGATTCAGCTGTACAGTATTTGGGTACGCAAAATATATATATCCGGCGTTGTTTAAGTAAGATGGATGTTACTTTTGTAATTAAAAGATTTGAAATTCGAAATATTTGGTAATTTTTAATTAAAGTTCATATATTTAGAGGTAAATACAGAAATCAGTAACTTTAAGAATTACTGTAACTGAAAATTTAGAAACACATATTACAAATTAACATGCTCTTTGAATTAATTGCCTTTTAAATAATTTCAAATATAATTTTCAAGAGTATGAGTATAGATTTATACATTTTATGGATTATACTGTTATAAGTTGAATAGGGCACTTGCAATTTAATTATCGACTTATCCACATACGAAAAACAGTCCTAAAAGTGATCGCATCATAAATCTTAATATAAATAAAAGTTATTGTGGCTATGTATGTATTTTCTACATATTCCTATGTATTCTTCTAAACTAGGGGTCTGAATTCACGAAAATTTTGTATACTTATTATATTTGGCATCAAAAAGAATACTCTTCTACTTTTTAAAGTACAAAAATCATTTAAGCATTCAGTTAACTAGAAATTAACAAAAAAAATTGTCAATTTTACACTTTGAACTACTCTACCACTATTTTTCAATTTTTTCTTTTGTTTTAATATGTCGTTTGATAATGCTTTTAATAGTTATAAAATATTAATTTAACCATACTTTAAACTAAGCTTAAATTAATCGCTCAAACGAAATTTGCAATGCCAACATAACATCAATAGTTTATGGAGAAAATTGGCTATTGATGGTTTTTAAAAATTGCTGGTTTAATTGCAATTCAAATTTTAATTAAAAGTTGACGATAAAAAGTCTTTGTATAATTTTTTTATTCAAAATCAGCTTTTACGTTAAAAATATCAATGAAGGGATTTCGATCTCTAGCAATGCTTGGTATAATAACTATTAATAATATAAGAAACACAAAATAAATGCTTAAATTTAATTTTTAAGAATTTGAAGAGAAATAACTGCCTTTTACACATACCGGGCACTTCATTTTCATCTTCATCATCACTTGAATCACTGAAAAATAAGCAAAATTTAGGAAATAGAGATAAGATTTTTGAAAAAACATTTTGAAATAAATATTGCTCCACTTTTTACTAATGAAATAAAAATCTTATATAAACATTAATATTTTTACATTTCTCATGGTATTATGGTGTCCGAAGAATTTAATTTAGACGATATACAGTAATTACTTTAAAAAAGTAACTGTTAATAATGTATTGTAATTTTCAAGTCGAAAAATATAATTTAATTGTGCATTTGGTTAAACTAAATGATGAATAAAATGTCAAATAATAGTACGAAGATATTTATAGGTTAAAATATTTTAAGCATTTTTCATTTATGTTAGTTTACTATCAGAATTTCTGATATTTTGAATGGAACTTGAGTATTGACACATGAATTAAAAATATAATTTGAAGAACTGGCTGAAGCTTATTTTGTAAATTTAAATTATTATTGAAGCTGGATCAAAATATTTATTTAAAATTAGGAGTGAAAACAATAATTCATATTTTTATATCTTATTTTTTATAAGGGATCAAAAGCATCTCATACCTATCCAATTGAATATTTCCATTTTTGGCTTGTTCTTGATTATTCTCTTCTACAACTTCTTCTACTTCAATGCTTATTCCTCCAGAAGCTTCAGCTACTGGTGAGCACTGATCTACTGGTGAACATTTATCTGAAATCCTAGATTGAAATCAAGAAATTATGACTATTTGATATCTCACAAATAGATACCGATATTCATATAATAAGAAAATACTATAATGTACGAAAAAAATTTTGGTTACAGAAATGATTTTAAATGACTGAAGAACTTTGAAAGCACAAATGCTACCTTCTTTAGTAGCTAGGAAAAGTGAATAAAGAAAAGAGAAACAAATTTAAATAAATTAGATACATAAAAATAAGAAAATATATTAATATTTAAAGATTTTTCTATGTAGGCAATATTTTTTTTCTTTTCCACTTTCTTTTGAAAAAGAAAAAAATTCTGATTTGGATAAAAATTTGAAAATATATTTTAGCATCGAATGATTTTTTAAAATAAAAGCACATCAAGAGCCCTTTTACGATTATAATAATAATATGCCTTCAGTAATAATACAAATTTTTGTTGGCATAAAAAAAACAGCTTCTTTGTTTCACGAAAATTTTTAATAAAGTGCAAAGAAACATACCCATAATTATATGTCCTTCCATCCATGAAAAATTAACATGTATAAATTAATTTGTATCCACCCTATGCAAATAAACAAAATTCCCAGCAACGAACTAATAGAAGCTGCAAAGTATTCGACATTCATTATACAGTTGAATGCTAAAACCGATTCAAAATTCTATCTGGAGACAACATAGTACTTTCTTTTGAAAGCAAATACACAATATTGTAGCAAAAGTGAATTTTTAATTAAATAGAACTTACATAGAGCAAGTTGCTGGAACAGCGACAATAGTAAGGATGCGTGCGTTGCATACACCATTGCAAGACATGACTGTTGGCTCAGGCAGTAAGCTAAGCACACAGACTTGTCCCACATAACCATCACTATTGCATACCCAAACTTCGCGTAAGCCCTGCTGATTACAACCTAAAGTTGCTGCTGCACAAGTGAACTATGAATGAAGAGAAAATTTTAGGTATTAAAAAAGAAAGTAATTTAAATTTAACTATCATAGCCGTAAAATGCAATTAAAATTTAAAGATGCAATACTATTTGATTAATATTTGAACTATCTACTAAAATAGCTTATTAAAAATTATCAGGTAAAAGTTTCAAATATAATCAAGAATATAATAATCTCTTATCGGTTTGGCAAAACTTTTTGTGTTCTTGCAGTAGAAAATCAGAAATCTTAATCATAAATCTTTTACATAATCCATGGAAATTTTATTTACACCTTTCATCAAAGAAATTCAAAAACATAATAAATGTTAAGAACCAAATTCATTTTTTCATTCAATTAATTTTTTTAATGTTATGCTATTCTGTTCAGGCTTCATCTTTCAATACTGATGGGAACTAGAATTGATTTGCTCGTTCAAAAATCTTTATTGGTACTGTGATAAACACTTTCATCATTGACGATGAATTCTACTCACTGGGGATTGACTCGACATACACAATATCAGTACTATTATGATTCAGGATAATACTGGGCATAAGACATAATCAACTCGTTTTTCTTTGTTTACTTCCATTAATAAATTCATATTCGTACTGAATAATCAGCATATCTCTTTGAATAATCAAGATGATTACCATTATGTAATACCAGAATAAATTATAAAATTTATATATAGCAAAAAATCATAACACAAAATTTTACCTGAAGTCCGGCACGAGTTTTTCTGATAGGCAATGCTTTTTTCAATTCTGGTGGTAGATTGCGACCTGTAGAAACAGCCATTAAGACAAAATGAACAAAAAATGAACAATAAAATTTATAGTAAATAAATATGTGGGAATCCTGTATGACAAAAAAATATAAATAAAATAAAAATAAATTTATAGATTAATCATAGAATATTTTAAAAAAATTAAAAATGAATTAGTGTCTCCAAAAGTCTGAAATAATATTAATGATTGAAAAAATACAAGAAAAACAGAGAAAAACCTTTAGATTTTACTCTAGCTCATCCACAGAAATTTCAGTATTTCCATTTGAATGTCATTTCTGATAAATGAAATTTAATAAGAACTGCCCTTTAAAGTTTATGGCGTTTCCGCCGTATCGACAAATTCACGTCCTCATAGAAATAATTTTGAAGGAAAGTTGAAAATTAATACTAGGAGAAGCTTGCTAAAATACCTAGCTTTAGCTTTGCTTCGGTAAATGCAGCACTCCACACTGCTCTTCTTTCAGGAGAAGGGAACTGAATAGTAAGATTGTCAACATGATCCCTAAAAAAGATAAAGTAATTGAAAAATTAGTTGAGAAGGAAATGTTTGCACTTAAGATTCAAAGATATCAAATAATGTTTTAAAATGAAAATTTGATTTAAAATTGAATTTAATTCATTTTATAGTGAAAGAAAAATTGTAAGTTGAAAAGAAAATTTTATTCAATAATTGCAGACAGTAGGAAATGCTGTCAATTCTACATCAATTAAAAAAGGGAGAATATATTAGGGTGGATGTAACGATACTTACGGAGCAGTGACAGTCAGCTCAACAGTAATAAGCGAAGAATCATTGTTCTGCTTTTCCAATATCTGTTTCGTTATTCCAGCAGACAAGTCCCTGACGACATCGTCCAATACCTAAAAATTAAAATCTGTTAGTTTCTTTTTATCACTAGATATTTTAAAACGTTTATATTTAGTATTATAATTATAGTAAATATACAAAAAAAAATCACAAAACCAAAGTTGCTAAAGACAGAGAAGTACTTTGATACATCAGAATTAAGGATTTATTTTAAAAATAATTTTTGTCATTAAAAAATGTTTTACATTTTAAAATCCAAATGCTTCCTTAATTATGAATAAAAATGCTATTACATCTTTGTTCGATTCGATTTGATGTACTAATAACTAATAAACATTGAAGAGGCTGAATATCATAAATTCCCATTATTCTCATATGATGAAAGCGCTATTTGCGTTATTACAATAATCTCCAAATTCAATTAAAGTAAACAATAATGGAATTAAATACAAATAAAATCACAGTGATATTGTCTAACAGAAATATATATGCATCAATAATTATTCAATATATACATGTTTAGAGTTATACTGTTTGTGAAACAAGCAGAAATAAAATTTTTGTAAAAATAGAGAATGCCATTTTCCTGCGTTAAATTAAAATAAACAGAAACGTAGTATAAGAAGTGTAACAAAATGTTTTTCTTTTTTCTTTATAGGAATACTCTGTCTATTCCAATAGTTCTCATGACATGCCATTGGAAAAAAAAATTATCCCCCCCCCCTCTTATCCAGAGAGAGAGAAATTTTGCAGGCTTATCATTCATTCAACAAAGCGTGTAGACAGAAAAGGGTGAGATCGAAAAACGCGTATCTCAAAGTGTAATTCGAATTCAAGTGTATAGAAAGTAATTAATTTTAAGAATGTGGTAAAATTAAAATTATATATTTAAAGACAGAGAGAGAGTTAGGAAATTATGTATTTAAATTATCTACAAAACGATAACTTAAACGTGACGAATAAAAAGTTTCTTTTTTTTTTGTCAGTACGATTATCTCTGTTGATAAACAGATCTGAAAAATGTTAGGACAGTATATATGCTTGTCTTTACTATGTGTCTAGAAATGGCTGTGAACGGTGCTGAGAATATAAATATGTTTTAAAAGTTTGTTCGTTTTAATAAATGTTACTTTTAAAGTGTTCTTTCATCTTTCCTGGTGCAACTGTATCACTGTATTATTCACTGAAATTCCATGCTAGGGTAAGGAAGTTTTAGACTATCATCCAGCTCAGATTGCTTCTTGATCCCAATAACAATAACTACAAGGCTTATTGGCCCATTACCTAATTTTTTTTATCTCTGTTCCAAAAATATGTTATATAATAATTAGCTCGAAATATCTTATTAACACTTCAACTAGAAAATTCTTGACTGAACTTGTTAAAGAATGTGTAAAAGTATCGGCCGAGTTCGAAGATGGGCTATCCAGCTCAGTTGGGTGGACATGGTGGTAGTGGCGTATGTAGAAATTTACATTTCCCTATAACTCACTCAAAATTCAAGATAGAAATAATTTAAATTATACAAGTTTTGAGTCGAAATTTCTTCCGTAGCAGTAATTATCAAGAAGTTTATGGGTTGAAATGGAATTTTTACCTTTTACTTCAAATATCTGTTAAACTATGCAGGTGACGTCTTGTTGGGAAGCATTCATCAACTGATTACTCTTTCATTCTCATAGTTCTAATTCTTATAAAATTACAGGAGAAAATGGCAAGGAGACAACATTTGCTTTTTTTTTCGCATATAAGGAATCAACCACCGCTTTTTGGCTTATTGACAAGGATTTATTAAAATAAAAATTCCAAGAAATCAGAGGGATGAAATTAACTAAAAGTAGAACTGAAAAATATGATTCACAATATAGAGTGTTTTCATACTAATATTTCATTTATATAAATGTCGCACAGTTTTTACAATAAATGTAAGGACAAAATTTAAGATTTAAAATTATTTTTCCAAAATACAAGAAACCTATAAAATATACTTTCTCTAATAAATTATTTTAATATTAATGTAATAATTCAAAGCTACACATCATGAATATAAAGATTTACTTGATGAGGGACACTCAGCTTCCCAACTAGTTCTCTGATGTGAGCCAATACATTTAGATCGTCATCTAGAGTTTCGATGTCCTTCATTGCTTTCTTTACGTTGACATCAGTACCTACGATTAAATCACATATAGCATTATTTATAAAGGAATAACAAATTTAAAATAATTACATAACTTTTTTCTCTTATGTGTTATTCTCATTTTAAAGGTTAGAAATTATTAATTTCAATTTAAGACTCTGGAGTGAGTAGGACATTGGCCACTTTTTCATATAAAATTTTTCGTAAACTTTCAAATTGTATTTTAAAACTATTATTTTAGTGAACACTTGTGTTTAGTGAAAATGAAGTGATTTATCAAAAGGACGAGCCGAGGAAGTCAGGACTTAACACTGGCCCATAATTTCTTTGAAAATGCATAGAATGCACTTGGAAGACTTATGGCAAAATGCAACCCGTCACCGTTAGCAAAATAGACTTTACTGTGACTCTTAAATAATAGAGCCAGGATTAATCTCAAAGTTTCCTGTATAATCTGGAAGAATTATGCGCAGTCGATGTAATGTCTGCATTACAATAAGAAGTTGATACATGTTAACTAAGGTTTGATTAATAATTATAATTGAATTCTTACAATATTTTTGTCTATTTCTCTAAATCCATAAACTAGTATATTCTACTTTCTTTTTTGTACCCTGTATTTCCCCCATATTCTAATAATTGTTTCTCGGAATATGTATTTGTTTTAAATTGCTTGATAATATATTATGACTTTATTGACATAGAAATACAATAAAGTAATTTTTTTGCAAAATGTTAGCCCTTAATTTATGGACGCCAGTGTATTAACTTCATGTGTTTCTTTTTGTTACACAGTTATTTTGAAATTAGATGGTACTTGATACTGATGGTAAGGCTAATGATTAAGATGACTTTAATAAACAGAGTGATTTATTGATAACCGACTTACTTTCCTAACTTTACTAAATTTTATTCGCAAGCGATTTTAAAATGTTTATATAATCACATATAATAAATACTCTATAGATTTTAGCATTCAAGTTTCCTAATGCGGATTTTATCGGTCGATTATGCATTTTAGTGATATGAAAACATTTATAGATATTCTTCTATGCAAAAAAGGTAAATAAGTTGTAAAAGGAAAGTTCAAACCCTTACCTCATAAATTGAAAACGTCATTCATCATTTATGATTATGCATCAGAATATTAGGTTACGTTAAAGAAAAGTGAAAGAAAAAAATATATGATTAATTCATATAATATTACTATGTGTTATCGCAACATGTGGCTCTGGCGCCATGACATCACTAAACTCAGAGCAGTGGCACATGCTAGAATTAAAATAAACTTTTTTTTTTTTCGAAATCGAAAAACAATGTGTATTAAGTTACCCATAAAATATGGATTAAATACTTTCTGGAAATTTCAATTGACATTTAAAATAGGTTATTATGCGCTGGAACATTTTGTTAAATTTTTTTTTCAAACGTTCTATCAAGAGAAACTGGATTTTTATCTCTATATGTATGACTTAAAGAATCGCCTGTTTCTCTTTTAATGTTTTTCATTATTTTTAACTAAAGGCAAATAATTATTATTTACTCCAAATATAATTTTAAGAAACTTGATTTAAGTTAAAATACTAATCCCCATACCTATTTGGAGCAAGTGAATTCAATTTAAATGTAGAATTTCATACTATATGAAGAAATAGAAATTTTGCGGATATCTTTTGAAGTAAATCATAGTACCAGTAGCGTGTATGTACTGAAGATTTAGAGCAGTTGATTAATTCATTCAATAATTACGAATTAAAAGCTTAGAAAACAAAAGAAGGGAGGTGCACTGAATGAAACAAGGAAGATCCTTAAAATAATTTCATTAATTAAAGAGATAAGAAATTCTTTGTTCTAAAACAGTTCATTTTCTAAATAATACCCACCTTTAGATATTTCCATGCTATCAAGAGAGAATCTAGTCAGAAGCTTGTATTTATTTGATTCTAAAACTGTAAATGGTGTCTGCGACGGGCTTGTAGTTGTCCTGTAAAGTATTAAGGAAAACTATTAAAGAAGGGAATATTATTATGAGAAGAAACAACTATATTGAATTAAGCGAGCGTTTCTGAAATAATATATAAAACAACACAATTTGTACTTCTAGAAGAACACTGCCATATTTACATACAGAGTATTCCCAAAAGGTAAAACGAGCATTTATTTTCCTAAATATAGCCTCTAGACATATACTTCCAATTACAAAGTTTCGTTAAATAAGGTAGACAATTCTATGAAAACACTTTGATTTCTGCAAAGAATAAAAATAAAAAGTTAAAATAGTAGAATTTTATACGGTCTATGTGCACTTAGTTTGATAGTCATTTATGCGCACCTAAAGTTTGATGCTTTTATTTACAAAATTAGCAGAAATATATTTATTTTTAAATTTAGAGGGCTTATCTCAAATTCAGGAGGAAAAATTGATTTTAGAAATGCAAATTTATTCAACACAGAAAAACTCTCGTATGCAAAAATTTGTGTAGTAGCACATCATGACTTGAAACAAATATGCTAATCACGCATTATGGCGTTCGCTTTGATTAATCGACAGTTCACCAAGAAAAATGGTGTCTTTATTTGACAAGTCAAGGAAATTCAGAGGTAGTTGAGCCTGATTAGGAGGGTGATACATATTGAAAATGCTGATTGATCTTTTCTTCCATACAACAGAAATAACCTGAAGCTCATGGCCATTGTTTTGCACTGGAGTGTCAATCTTCTTGATATTTAAATCTCTGACGAGGAGGGCAAGGCCACCTCCCCCTCCACTGGCTCTATTCTCACGAAATACCGAGTAGCCTTTTATTTTAAGAACGGAATACTCACTGAGCTTAGCTTCTTGCAGGGCTATGATCTGAACGCCATGCTTATTCGCTAAATCCCATATTTGAGCCAGTTTGACCCGCGTGGCCTGGGTAACGAGACCATTCCCATTACACTGTATGATTTTAAGAGAGTTTCTGTTACACGTAGGACACTGTAATCCACTTGTCAAATGAGGCCCTCTGCCTTCGCGCCCCCGATTAACCTGCGCAATGGGCGATGCAGTATTAATCTTTGAATATGGAGATGGTTTCATGATAAAGAGAAGTAAGCAACCTCCATAGGTTCGTGGACCTGGGGCACCTAAGTTGGAAGACTGACTTAGCCCCGAATGCCTGCAGACCTTAGCTGAGCAAAATGGAACGGCCTTCACGTCTTGGGTGACCCTGCCAGGAGAATACTCTCCCGACGTACTTCGCCCGTTCCACCCCCTCGCCGCCTACAATATGGAGATGGTTTCATGATAAAGGAAAGTTAGCAGTCTCCATAGGTTCGTGGACCTGCTGCACCGAAGTTGGAAGACTGACTTAGCCCCGAATGCCTGCAGACCTTAGCTGAGCAAAATGGAACGGCCTTCACGTCTTGGGTGACCCTGCCAGGAGAATACTCTCCCGACGTGCTTCGCCCGTTCCGCCCAGGAACACCCCCTCGCCGGCTACAATAGCACACTATGAGGCGGCTGCAGGACTTGAGAGGGAAAATCTTTATACCAATAGTAAACAGTAATGTACCTTTTATTTCGGAATATATATAATGCGGAAATTGAGAAGAATCGATCTATGGATTTATTAACATATTTGATATTGCTAGAATTCAAATGGAATTATTTTCATATATACGACACTGATTAGGACGAGTGAAAATATTTGATATTCTTGTCCTTAAAAAATAAAAAGGAATTTTAAACAACCCCGTTAAAAGAAGTGCGAATGAATACAGCCATAAAAATAAGTTTAAATTAATATTTGAACAATTGAAGTAAAATAAAGTCTATGAATGCATTAAATGCTGACATTAAACATTAATATAGTGTTATGTTTAAAAATTAAAGGAAATTTTGAGCAACAAGCAATTAAATATAAAAGATAAATAAAAATGTTCAAACTTGATATTAATTACAGTTTAGTGAAAATTTTATCATGAAACTTATATTTCATAGTTACATTTTTTTTTACAAAACTATCACATAATTATCATTTTTCAGCAATTCTGATGAAATACTAGTTTTATCTCATATCAATTATATAAGTTTATCAAGATATTCGGATATTTTTCTTTAAGTCTAAACAACATACAATAGAAAATATAATGAAATATAAAATCACCTGTCTTTGTTAACTGTTTTGCCACTGGTTTTATGCATCGGTAATGAAAAAAGCGAATTTAATTGGTATATCGAAGATTTGTTTATAGATAAGTATATGAATATATTTTTTGTCAATGTCAAATATTTTATATACTTTTTCTTAATTTTCTTTTTGCAAATGAACATGAAAATACAAATTTGTGATTTTGGATTCATTTTTTTGAGGCATATCTTTTTAAGAGCTGTCGAAAATTAAAGGATTAAATTATCGAATCAATTAATGAAATATAAAAATCAAAGCAAGAGGTCATACAAATGTCACAATTTCTACATTTGCATACAGAGCATATAGAGAATACTTTAGATCTTTTCTAGTGTATCTCCAGTTGTATTGTTTCATATCAACTGAAATTTTATATTTTAAAGCTTAGGAAGATGAGAAATTGTTTAAAAGGATAAAAACTGAAAATTTCCATAGGGAAATTTGAAAATGTAGCAAAAGTAAATGTGCAGTCAGTATTTATCTGATAATAATGAAATTTATATGGATTTAAAGAGGGAACATTAAATCAAATGATATATTTACATGACTTTAAGCTTTTTAAATTGCCAGCAATAAGAAATATTTGAAAATTTTTTTGATGGAGTACAGTTGTTACAATCAAACTCAATATATTTTTTACATATTAAATCTTGGATTTATTTAAAAAATTATTTTTAAAATTATTAGATATTTTAATTATAGTTTATGTCACTTTATTTATTAATATTAAATTTTAAATATTAAAAATAAATTTCAACCTAAATTTTAATTATAAATTTTTCTTTTAAATATTAAAAATAAATTTCTACCGTCTTTTTCAGCTTAAAAATTGCTTTAAGCAGATCTTTTAAAAATTGCAAAAATTGCTTTGTATTTACTTTTAGATACAGTCTTTCTAATTCAAATTTTTAGACAAATCGACTTTTTATAATAGTCTTGTAAGTTTCAAATTAACCAAACTGCATTGCATTTTTTTCATTGTTTCATCCTTAATTATCGTGATCTTAACTCAAAAGTTTTTTTTTCTTCTTTTGCCTTTGGAACAGTGTTCTCAGGGTGCGATATATTTTAATACACACATTTTGACGGGATTTTTTAATCGTTCAGAGCCAGACTTTTTCTCGTCACTTAGAATAATGATCAATATAAAGGCATATTACTCAAATCCAGAAAAGGAAGCTCTTGACTTAGCTAAAAAAACAATTAGACATAAAAAGCCACATCATAAAGTATTTTATGATTATTTTGGGTAAATAAAAATTCTCCAAAGTTCATTTAAAAGACATAAAATTAAAATTTTCTGCAGAGAGTAGATTTAAAACAGTAGAATAGTACGAAAAATATTTTTTAAAAAACAATGCGCATGAAGTAAAATTAGAAAGTGAGTATACATAATTCGTTTGTAGCATTATTTTTCAAAGCATTAATTTTAAAATAAATGCAAGGAATTTTTAAATCAGCTTAAAGAATTAAAAAAATAACAGCATACAAAACCAAACAAGGGATAAATCAATTAAAATAAAATTCCGTTTAATTTGAAAGCCATTAAAAAGGCAAGGCTAATAACACAAAACCAAAAAAAATAGGCACTCATACTTCTGATAAGTTCAGAAAATGTTAAAAATGAATGAAAATAAAAATAAAGTTAAAACACATTTTTCCATTTAAATGATTAATTTTTTTTCTACAAATTTTAAAAGAATGTTTAAGAAGTGTACTTACAACATGTATGTACTGAAAAGTAAAAATGGAAGTAAAGACATTTTTCCATACAAGGAACAAATAAGTTTTTCAAAAAAGCAATATTAAAGATAAATGGTTAAAACTGATAAAACACTGAATATAGTCTAACATTTATTACAGCAATAAAAATATTACTCAAATTCATATCAAAATAAATTTAGAATAAAAACCTTAATTAGAAAAAACAAACAAGTTACAGTAATTTAACTAGAATTTTATAATTTTTACAAAGTTTAAAGATAATGTAAAAACGTCTTTTATCCACAACGATACTTTTTGAAAGTATTTATTATAAATATATTTTTAAAGATTTTGCATCAATAGTTTATCAAATTTTCTTTAGCAGTAAAATGGTTTAATTTTCATCACAACTATATACTATTCCAAATACATTTAAGAAGGATTAAAATATGAATGCTAATAACACAAAACCAAAAAAAATAGGCACTCATACTTCTAAGAGCCCATGATGAAAAATGTAGATAATTAACCATTTAAGAATAGTGAATAATTTGTTCTAATTGTAAAAACTAGTGTTTTTAAAAAAAGATAGGATGATGCACACATACTAAAATGTTAAAATGATATTAATTTTTTTTTTAATTCAAAGAATAAATAAGAGATAAATCTTTTTACCAAGGTTTTAGCAATTCAATAAAGGGGTGAATGTTAAAAATTGATTAAATTTGATTATAATACAAAACTAGCGGGAGTGGTCTCCCTGAAACTTTCTTGCCTACTCTGCAATGCATGTACCCGTGTGTATTATTAATCGCATGTCACTGTTGAAGAACATGCTATAGAAAGACTCTTAGATAACAGACAGAAGATAGATTAGCGTGCGATCCTTCATGGGATGAGGTTAATACACTACAAAAATGAATATGTATTTTGGGAGCTTTCTTTCTGACCGATTTGAATCAAAATTTAGCTTAAGAGCTTCATTTGTAGTCACTAGGTCACATACCAAATTTCATTTATTTAAATCATTGCATTTTTGAGTTAATGCAGTTACATGTATGATAAGGTGTTGCAATTACATACATGAGGTCGATCAGCAAATGAGTGAGAGACAGAAGATCAACTCTTTGATACAGATTTGGTTCAATATTTTATAAAAATCACCATTTTGGATGCTATATCTGTCTATATCTCTTTTTATCTATCTGGTTCTCCTTGTGTTGTAGCTATTGTGTTAACTTCTATTTGGACAGCTAGATAGACATAATTCCTCTGAATGAATTGAAACCAAAATTTTACATAGAACCACAACCGTAGTCACAAAATCAATCGCATATCAAGCATCATACATTTATTTTAGTTATTGTGTTTTTGAGGTGTGGTATTTACTTGCTTGTGAAAATACAGACCGACATATGGCCAGTTCCTTGATGGATTTGATTCCAAATTTAATGTATATCTACTCATTAGATGCCAAATTTGTGAGCCAAATTTTTCAATCTAGCTGTTTTCGCTTTGTAGTTATCGTGTCAAATTCGATCCGGATAGCCGGACAGGCATAATTCCCCTGAATGAACTTCGTTCAAGATTTGATAGAAATTTACGAACTTGGTATATGAAATTTCCAAATTCGTGCACATGCCTAACAACTACATATCATATTTCATGTATCTAGTTCAAAGCGTTTTTGAGTAATCATGTTCATAGATAGAAATAATTCCTAAAATGCCTTTTTGGGATTCGGAGATGCCACAAATGAGCTAATTCGTTAAAATCTGGACATTGATTTTTTTGACGATTACAATATTTTCTCTTTGTATACTTAGTTCTGAGAAAGTAAAAATAAACTTTAGTAATAAAGGTGTTTAAATTAAAGCAAAAATATGCCATAGTAATAAAAAAACAGCATTACTGAGTGGACTATAGAAAAAGATGAAGTCAAACTGATCTTTATGCTAATTCTCTTTCAGGAATTAAAAAAAAAAGAGGCAAGCTCTTGTTAAATTAAATAAAAATTTCAATTTTCAAATTCAAAAATACACTTCAGTTTATATTAGTAGGCTTCAGTACATATTAGAAATACAGTTCAGATATTTGTACGAAATTGTACTTAGTGTACACATATTTTCTTACAATAATAAATGTACGTTTTCTTAAAATTACTTCATGCTTCTAAAATTCCATTTACACTCAGAAAACTGCTTTATCAGATCAAAACAAATTTATGCATTGGATGCAGATGTTACTGTAAAGACCTTTACAATAAATGAGCAAAGAAATAATATTAAAAAAATTGGCCTTTTTATTATCATCAATAGCATACTTACGATGTCGAGGGGGCGGTTGAAGGTTTTCTTATAGCTGTACTTTTTCTCTTAATACTAGTAATAAGAAGTATGTCAGAGAATAGGAACAGACATCTTTCTTTCCTTGTACCAAGACCTCCCTATAAAATAAAAACATATTTGTTCAGAAACATTCATCATGTTTACGACGAAAATAAATTTAAATGAAGTTTGTAAAATATTATATCTTACGGTTCTATTTCTAAATGTCTAGATGGGTAAAATAAAATATTTTAATGAGAATCTATCAAAAAAATACTTAAAACTTCAATACAATTTTAACTATTCAGGTACGAATTAACTCTTCGGTATTTACAATATTTAATATTTGCGACTGTCATATAAGAATAATCCTTTTTCTGTTATGGTATTCTACTTTTAACACATCGCAGTTACAATTTTTCTTACAGAATACTCATTACTATAGTTACGAACGAAATATCAGTAAAATCGGATGCATATATAATAGAGTAGATTTCATATCTGTGAGACTCATTGTAACCATTTAAAGTTGAAATGATAGCGACTAATAGAGGTTTAAGAAATATAGTAAATTATTATACAATTGTCAGACAAAATTCCAGATATCATGATTAATAACATAATATGAAAGGGAATGATAAGTTTTTGATTAGAATAGTTATTAACAGATCAAGGAATAACTTTTAGTTAGAATTTCGAGACACTTGCAGTATAAGAGTAAAATAAAAATACAAGAAATGTTTTACATTAGTAATATAATAGTATATATCTTAGAATGATAAGTTTATGGTCACTGTTTATAATAGAACCTCGATTATTTATACCATTTCTCCAGGAATAAAACCCATGCATTTTCATGGGGGAAAAAAACGAGACTCAAAATGTGGCAGAAAATTTCGCGTTGTTGAGGAAAGGAAAAACTCTCATAAATAATCATTGGGGAAATACAAAGAAAACAGAGAAAATCAGTAAAATTCGAGAATCTTCATTTAAAATTAATATTTCTAAATATCCACGTAAGAATTTTCCTAATTTATAAAAGAGTTTCTTAAAAAGTAAATAGGCGGGGGTACTTGCGAATTTATTCGCATAATTTCAAATAAACAAAGTTGGAAAATATTTTCGAAAGAATAGAATTTGTGAATAAAATTATAATCTCTATTAACTGAATTTTCGATTATCCGAGTTGTTTACAAGCTCGGATTTGTAACAAGCTAGTTTGTTAATACGATTGCATTTATTTTATTTCTCTTGAAATATGCGTAAAATTAAATATAAATACTAATTTAATCAGTTCGGACATAATCATTGGTTGCACTTAGAAATCAAAAATTCTTCCTGAGGCAACCTAAGCTTGGTCCAATGTCCCAAATCCTATTTCTTAATTCGGTATAGCACAAACTGATAGTTTCAAATCTATTTCAACTATAGATATAGGACGTGTTTTATTTTTAATATTAGTTTGTTTTGTGACACTGCTTATTTATAAGAAAATAATTATAAATAAAACAACGACAAATTCATTGATCCTCATTTTTTTTTAAAAACTGCATTGCCTTAAAGATATATTTATAGTTTAAAATAGTTTAAATAATATCCTTATTTTTTCAGGCTAATACAATACCTATTCATTAATAACTGCCCTCCTCCCAGATTCACATCTTAAATTTAGCTTAATTACAGCATGATAACTTCTAAGTTTCATTTTAATACACAATAATACAGAAGATAGTAAAAAATCGAAAAACTATCTTCTTGTATATTTTCTTGTAATTAAAACATATTTTCTTGTAATTAAAAAAATTCCTCAAAATTATATAGTGAGTATGTATTCAAGGGATGAAATAATGTAAATAATAAAAACAAGAATATAAAATATCAAACTAAAAGGGCAGATTAATATTCATATTCTTCTAGTTCATTCTGAATTAAACAGAACACCCACCAATGCCCAAAAGAAATGGCGCTAAAAGAATTAAACAGCATTTTCAAAATTTTGAAAATCGTCAAACCTTTCCGCTAGAAGATTTATAAAGAGTAAGTATTTTATTAATTTAACGTTTCGGTTAAGAAGTAGAAATTTTGGGATCTAACGGTTTGAATTCCAATTATTGTAAATTTATTTATTTATTGTAAGACGAAACAAAATCTGTAATTAAAATAAAAACAATGCATAGTCGATCATAACAGTTGAAAGAATTTTAATTTCAAAATAGATGCAGAAAACACAGATAGTAAATTTAAGAAAACTTATTCAGATAAATAAACTTTTAATAAATGAAGAAACTTTTCTTACCTTACTCTGAACAGTCTGAAAAAATATTAAAAAGTTAATATAATAAACCAGTTTAATAAGTTCAAAAATGAAGTGTTGCCAAAAATTGGAACAAAATTTATATTTAAAACAAACAATGTAATATTTTTAACAGTAAGAGCCAATGTTTAAAAGTGTATATTTCTTATGAAAAATTACAAAATTCAGGTTTTATTTTGAAATATGAAATATGGTTAATAGAAATCTGAATATGAGAAGAACATTTGAATATAAGAACAAAGATAAAATACAAATTAAATATTTTCAGATGTGTTTTTATACATAAATTAAAAAGTATCATAACTTACTGGAATAGTCACGACATCGTGTCGTATGAAAGCTCTCTCAGGAATACATAACTTTAAAAAAAATACGTTAAATGATTAGTTGGAATATTATACATATAAATTAAAAACAAAATAATAAAAAAACATTTAAGTAAAGAAAATAAAATACATACATCTACTACTCCTTCAATATGTTGCTCAATATCTCGAACTCTTTGCTGCATTTGCTCTACTTGGTATGCTTCACGTTCTACGCGATTTATTTTTACTGCTAGGTCGTGGACTTCTTTTTGAGCTTGGACTAGAAGATGATGATCTGGATGATCCATATTTGTATGCTTCAAAAGCTCCTAAGGAAAGAAAAAATGAGCACGCATGTTTGATTTCATAAAATTTTCGGAAAATTTCAAAATTACATCCATTGTTTGGCAAAATAACTTAAACCCATTAAAATTAATATTAATTTAATCGAAATATTACAATAAGCAAAAATTTAAAGAGCAGATAG
Organism: Argiope aurantia; assembly: GCA_026543865.1. Classification (NCBI taxonomy): domain Eukaryota; kingdom Metazoa; phylum Arthropoda; class Arachnida; order Araneae; family Araneidae; genus Argiope; species Argiope aurantia. The sequence continues at coordinate 516,872 of JAPMOR010049302.1, read as the reverse complement.
CTAATGATAATTAACAGAAATTTATTTAAACTAATTTGTTAGGATAATTCAGGGTGCTTCAAAATTATGCTTAGCAATAGATATAAAGAGAATGTTAAGTAATCGAATATGAACAAGAATAAATATAATATAAATAATTTTTGAAAACATTTTTAGTGTACATTTTTTAAATTTTTAAATTTAATTTTTTAAATCTTTAATTTATAATTCATAAATGTAACGGTTTTTGAAACTTTTTTTTTTTCAAATTTAGTACTAGGTATCGTTATTTGAAGAGAAGTTAAATTAAGTAAATTAATAGATAATTTAGGTCTAAAAATTTTGAAATACTGTATTGCTATAAGGAATAAACCAGTGCACAGAATTTTTCGAAAGTTAAGTACATAATAAAAGATGCTTTCAAATATGAAATAAGTCAGTTAAATAAAAGTTATAAAAGCTTATTTCGATCAAGTCTAAATTATTTCGAAATTGAGTCTTAAAGTGCATGACATTCAATATATTTTAACATATCAAAGTAAAATAAGAAGTTAACGTTTATACATTTTTAGGAATATTTTAAATTAAAAATGGATTATATTTAACAATTAATACCACATTTTTTATTAAAATAATAAAAAATCTTATTAAAATAATCTTTGTATTGTAATCAATACAAAGATTACAATCAATACGACTGCTAGATTTTCCCCGAAAAATTCCTATCATGCAAAATTGAGCAAACGCCTTTCTGCAAAAAAGAAAATTATGCTCCAGAAATGACTAAAATAATTATATATGCAAAGTGATCAAAATTAAAGCACCCCTGCTTTGAGCTGTCTACACAGCGACTACTCAGTGTAAAAGCTCCAAAATTGGTGAACATACTATTCAAGACGTGGGGAGACAGATTACGCGAAAAAAATATTAGCTCCATAAGCACCGATAGATAGTACTGTACAACAAAAAATAGGCTGAAAAAACTCAAAATACACATTTGTAACACATTTTATTCTAACATATCAAATATTCAATCACACGGATCTTATCGATCCTTACAGCTTGTTCAACTGCGATTCTAATTGGGCAGTTGAGAGACTTCTCACATGCAGAGTAATACTGTCTTTCAAATCTGCCAAGGTTACCAGTATATATAGAGTCCAATGTGTGGAGGAGCTTTATTTTACTTAAAGATAATTGAATCAAGACATTGGCGCTGTTGCATTTGGGGTACAGCACAATTTTCGAGCATGTTGTTGTCGTTTGTTTTGGTCGAGCTTTTAAGCTTAAATTCTCAAGTCGATGAAATTCTTGAAGTGCAGCTGCAGCATTTCCTTTGTTTTCATAAAACAACTTCACAAGCAAAGCGTGAAGCCATCGCTAATAAGAATGACATTTTCCCAGCTTTATTCTTTTTATGCCTAAAGTAGCAGCAAACCAGGGATTTAGTAAATTTTTGAGCTTACAGTGCGAGATTGCAGTTACAATGACAATTTCAGTTTCTTCACTTTTTTTAAATTTTTTTTTTCATTTCAGCAATAGAAACTCAAAAGGAAAATTTCCATACCACATGTTTATTATTATTACTTGTAGCATGTAGCATTACATGTAGCATATCTTTTTAGCATGTTTCCTGCCTTGAATAGTATGTTCACCACTTTTGGAGCCTATATACTGAGTAGTTCGCTGCATAGAAGCCTCAGAGTAGAGGTGTTTTAATTTTGATCACCTTGTATATATATATACTTTGTATGTATATTAATTATTTAACATTAATATTAAATAAAAGCGTGATAAATTTTCTTATTAGCAAGAGAGCGATGTTTTCAACACCGGAATTTTTCTCCGACATCATCTTTGCTTACAAAAAATACAGCTGGATATCTGTATTTTTTTTAATGAGAATTCTCGTATTATAGATTTCTTGCTTTTACCTATGTGCTCGATATAATTTCATTACTAATTATTTATGGATTTTTTTTGTTGTATTTCTTTCATAGAGGGTGCTCTGTTAGTAAATATAGCATTCCATTAATTGAAAGCCTTTCTTTGCGCTTAACATTTTATAAATTTTCTTCAAGTTTAGCTGCTTCACTTTAAATGCATCAATATCTCCTGGATTATAATACAATGTTACAGGTATCATTTATATCAAATTTGATTCAGAAATTTCAATGTAGCCAATGAGAAACATCAAATTAAAAATTGTAATAAAAGATGTGTTACTTGGGAAAATTTTCTAATTTCAAAAGAGATGCGTTTATTTTTAAAAGTCCTGATTACATGCCAAGCTGTTTTGGGGATTTCACTAATTTAAAATGAGATATATTTTAATCTTAAAACCGTTTATTATACAACATATTTTTTCAGAGATTTCTCAAATTCTTGAATGGTATTAGAATGAAATTCAGTGCTTAAAGATTTTTTCTGGTATGAAACAGACCTATAAAAGAGCAGTGATGTACCGGATTTAACACTGTCTTTCTTGTTTATCATAAATTCAAATGCATCATGGAATATCTTGGAAATGAAAAACAGGAATTCGAATGTAATACCTTAAATTTGGAAATATACATTTTCCTCAATTATAGGGAATTATAGACAAATAAAGTTATTATAAATAATGGGAAAACATAAATTCGTTGAAATGAGGCAACTTTAATTCGTACTTGAGTTGAATGAGGAAATACGCACTTTAGTACGAATAAAAAAACTGTCAGACTGATGTAAGAGATATGAAACTTATCGAGCTTCTTTTCGCCATCAATTTGAAAAATTAAAGGACAGTTCTTAGGAAATAATTAGGACTTTTTAAAACAAAATTAATTAGAATTCATGAAACAGTTCCATTAGAGTTAGTACAAGATTTGAAATGAATAGTTTTAAAATACTTTCAGTTAACTCCACTAGCTTCATGTTGTGAAAGATGAAATTTCGCAATCGTTTTTTCCTCTCGCATCCTTATTCATTACAGGATTGACATTGTGCATTCTTTATGACAATAAGATATTTTAAGAACAATTATCAATTAATCACTGATTAAATTTAGATTTTGTACCAGTGCCAGCATCTGTTTATGAGTTTGGAAAACAATAAATCTCAAAGTTAAAAAGTTATTAAAATAATATTAATATATTATTTTAAAATTAAACTTATTCAAATTCAATAAACACACAAGGTAAGAAAAGAGAAGGAGCTTACTTTTATCAGCAACTCATAACGTGGGATTCTCTGCACCGGCATAATCAGAAGGGCATCGAGGGCAAGTTTTCCTTTGTGTTCACGGGACATGTGCTGGAGGAAAAGCAATGATTAATTACCCTACTTAGGCATTTCTCAAAGAAAAATTAAATGTTCTATAAATATTGTCTTACACAACATATATGCAAATAACTTTTATAAAATGATGCACCTTAATTCGATAAGTCCAATACTGACAGTTTCAAATTCATTATTGAAATTTGCATAATTTTTCATATTTTAGATTTGATTGAATTTTTGAAAAAAAGTTAAAATTCAATGAAACGTCCCCACTTCACAAGCTTGATGTAAAATAAATTGAAAATGAGAATGGAATACGGGAAAATGAGAATGTCCGTTTTCTTATATTTTTGGTTATCGATTTTTGTAATCATAATCTCTAAGTTTAGTATTAAGAATCTTTAAAGGAAAGTTGTAGATCTCAAGGTGGAATATACTTCAACATATCTTCCTGAAAACCCAGGTGTGTATTGATGGTTCAGTATTTTAAACTCTTTTTGGTTACGATTTTAAACCTTATACGTAAGAAACGCGAAAGAATCTTTTAAAAAGTAATAGGTGAAAACAGTTCTAATTCGTGGTTAATGAAATACTGATTTGAATTCTCATTAAAAAATATAAAAGTACAAAAGCATAAAACTTCTTACTTATTTTTAAAATTTCACGTCAGAAATTTAAATTAATTACTTCATACGCACAAATGTTCGAAATGATTTCTTATTAAAAAAAATCTGAAATATTGAAGAAATTATATTAGAACATCCTACAGAAGTTTAAATTAATTACTTCAAATATAGAAATATATTTTCAAAATAAAAATCGTTCCATTTTTAGGGGATTCAATCCCCTGGAAATCACAAGGAGCTCTCTCCGGACTACTTTAGCGTTCGCAGTGGGAGATTCTCCTAGAAAAAAAATTAGAAAAAGAAAAAAAAAACTGCCAATAAATTTAAGATAAGTTTTCCATTATGTTCGACGAAAACAGCAAAATAGTGTGGAATAATGGCAGTGTTTCTCCATTTATCAATCTTTATATAATCTTTATCTTTAATATATCCTGATTTTATTCAAAATGGATTATTAAAAGTCCTAGAAGTTATTTCATGGACTTTTTGAAAAGAAAAATTCAATAAGTTTGAAGGCTATTAAGATCTCAGAAGTTGAACAACGAATTTTTAATGCAAATGATAAAGAATTTAAATTTATGTACAATTCGTGTGAAAACTTTATTTGCAATCAGCATATTATATATTTCTTTTAATGAGACAATTTTTCAGCGAGTCTATAAACAATTGTTAACAATATTTCTTTTATTTGATAAAATTTAAAGCGATTAAATTTAATATTAAATAAACAACTGTTTTTCACCTTGATTATACACAGAATTATATACATGCATTAAGTCATCAACAATTTTATTCGTCAAGAAGTCCTAAAAAATGAAAGCACATATATTCTAGATATCATTGATAACCCTTTTTATTTTTTTTTCTCGTTATCCCATTATCTTAAAAATGCTATATTGAAAGTAGGAGTAGGGTAGGAGCTTTGAGAATATTTTGGATGGAATCCGGTATAAAATATTGAAGACTTGGTTTCGAATTTTCGCATATATTTTGAGACTGCAAAGAATGAATATCTAGAGATTGTTTTGGTGATACAAATCAACTCATAATAGGAGAAATGGTGACAAAGGATATCCTTCATTCAGTCAAGTTCACAAAGGATCTCCTTTCTCCTTCATTCGCTAATCGAGGGCAACCGAAAAAATTTGAATGAAAGGAACAATTTTAGAAAAGTACTACTGTTAATTCGTTTTCACATTTCTATAGATTCCTAAAAAAATACAAATCAGCAGCTTTTTAGTAATTAAATCATGATCACAAAGACAATCATAGTAAAACATGATAAACATATTTAGAAACAGTTTTTAAAATTTATTAATTAACAAGCGATGTGATTTATGTTTATTGAGGGTAAAGAGGGGAAAAAAATCGATGTACAAGACAAATTAAGGACGTAAGAGATCAAGGGTTGACGGGTTGCTTAAGGTAAAGCGCAACACTAATTTAGACAGTTATTTTTATTGCTGTAAAATTAACTGTCCTATACTCTAATGAGTCCTTAACTCAGTATAAGGACTCATTAGAGTATATAGTGATAATAATGGTGCTCAGAGAATTGAAAATATGGGAATAAGAGATAATTAGTCGTACCTAAATCAGGCGTGTGAAGTATACACATACTTTCGGCTGGATAAAAAAATTAAATAACTAAAAATTGGCCAAATATGGGAAAATTCATGGGAAAGTTCCCCTAGAAGAAGTTGAGTTTATTCACATTTTTTCTCTTTCTTTTTATAAAATAAATTTGATGATTTCTTTTTGAAATAGTCAATTCAAAAAATAACTCAACCCTCGATATTACAGACTAGATATTCATTAGTTATTAGGTAAATTAATTAGTCAAAACAGCCATGACAAATCATGTCGTTATATTGAGGTATGTTTTGCATTTAGCAGCAGAATAAATTGTTAAGAGGTTCACTATTCAGAATAATGATCAATTTTGTCTTTATAATATAAACTCTCGCATCAAAATCGACTTCGAGTTACGGCTTAGCAAAACCACCTATAATTTTATATTGCAATTTCTTTTTTAAAGTGGATTTTCTTATAATTTTTGCTGTGAACAATTTAGACTCATTATTGAAGAAACTCTAAATTAGCAAAACTTATTGATATATTCAAGGTTTCTATAAGTAAAGTGCACCTATTTATAGTTGCCTATAACCATAGTAGTAAAAAAAAATTCCCACGTTTTCATTATAATAACTCAAAGATTTAACAAAATAATTGGAAAACATTCAAAGAATGAAAAAAAAATCATTTCAAATACGGCTACCATAGGGCATGTTATCGTGAAAATCAGAAGAATCATGTAATTTTTATATTAAAAAAATCTACTGTTATTAGTCATTTTAGTTAAAATTTAACAAATTAATTTTATAAAATTTTAAGGCAAAATCTTAATTTGATTTATTTTGCAAGCAGATCACGATGCAAAAAAACATGCATGCAAAAATTTGAATTCATTCATTTCTTATCAGATACTAAAAGCACAGAATGGTAGAGTTATTGATAGCTTATGATATAAGTCTAAAAGGTTTCACTACAGTTCTATGATTTCTAATAAATGCAAAATAGGAAGCAAAATATTTATTTACATATTTTTCATAACATTTTTTGATATTGAAACGACCCCCCCCCCCCAAAAAAAAAATTAAGTTACACTGACGTTTCTTATTTATTTATTATTATCTATCCTGTTACGTATTTCACAAACATATGCTTATTAGAGCAATGGTTGCTCCAAAGTATTTCTCCTTTAATTCACATAAGAATTTACAAAATAAAGCCATCTGTGTACATTTAATTAGTTTTGCATTGCAAATTACCGAAATGCATTATAGAACAATGACAACTAATTTTGGTGATATCCGAGACGGAAATAAGTAGTATAGACTGGAATCATGACGTTCTAGAAGTAATTAAATCTCAGCATTAAGAAAAGAGAAAATTTTCATTAATCCTCATGTTAGTGGATGATCAAAAGACGACATAAAGTCTCAGAAACTTTCCATCCTCGTAATATTCAACGTGATTAAAGCCGAATTTTGAAGCCAACATTTTTCTCCGTATGGACATGCTGGGTAACAAAAGATAAACGAATTATGTCTATATCACAGCAGGGGTTAAGAATTCGATGGAACGTTCATGAATGCATCACCTATTCTTACAAAAGGCCCTATTTTATTTATTCCATCTTGTCATTGTAAAGATGTGTCGCAACAATAAAGCTCAACAAAATCTGACAGCAGTGACTGAAACATATTTTTAAGATAATAGTGGCTTAATTTAGGAATCTATAGAAACTGACTACCGCCACTGAGGGAAAGCGCATCTCATTGTTATAATGTCACTTGCAAAGGTGCTGAAATCTACAAGTAAAGAGAGTTACGCGACCTTTATAAACTTTATTTCTGTAGATATAAATACTTTTCAATAAAGCGAAAAGGTATTATTTTCTCATATACTTTAAGATATCGATAATAGATTGTTTATTTTTGGAAAAAGTAGACGAACAACAGAGAGAAAAAAAATGTTTGATAAATAGTACAGTGAAACGTTTCATTGATAAGACGCGTCCTTCCCTATATATTTTAGTCTTGAAAGTGGAAAACATGTATATTTTATATACATATTTTTATATTTATATGTATATTTTTCAATTTTATTTATTTTTATATGCATGTATATTTTTATATACAAGTGTCTACGCTAATGATTGCCCAACAGTTAATTTCTAAACCGTTACAGATAGAAAAATACTTTAAGTTGAAAAAATTGCTCTAAATGACTTAAAGAATTATATATTATCTTGTCTGAATCAATAAATATGGAGGCGAAAAATTACATAATTAAATTTTCAAACACTTCCCAGGTCTTCTTAATCATATTTGGACATTGGAAAGCTAAATTATTTTGATTTAATTGCTTTCTGAAAATTACCTTTCAAATTAAATGTGTAACCAACAAATAAACCTAGCTTTTAAATATATTTTTTTAAATCTTAAGAATATTTTATTTATAGATGTTTAAATGAAATATATATAAATATGAATGTTATGCTAAGGATTTGTAAAATATCCTCAATATGCAACATTTTAAACTATACACTTCTATAAAGCTTTTAATATCACTTTTTCTAGAGCATTTCGGGGTGATTCGAGGAAGTTTTCCAATTAAATAAGATTCTTTCACGAGGCGGCTGTTGACTGGCCTAAAATAATGAAATTGAAAGCATCATAACTCAATCAGAAGAAAGGCACTTTTTAATTATTTAAAATGCTAATTTGTTAGACATTTTACTAAATAGTACTAATACAATCGAGGATCTGTATAAAAATTTGGAATTTGTAATTTTTTCAGCAATACATTTATTGATTCAAACAGTTTAAACTATAAATATTCATATCATTTAGAGCATATTACCAAATGAAAGTACATGTCTACTCTATAGGTTCAGAAATCAGTCACTGTGTCACGACTAAAGTGGAAACCTGCATATTCTTAGAATATGAATATTTTTCTTAAAAGTTACAGAAAAATTAAGATGATGTCTTTAACCATCGAGAAATATATGTTCATTAAACTTCCATAGGCAAAATTATTTCAGAATGTTACAAATATAAGAAGAAAATCAAACTGAACTATCAATTACTAAGTTAGAAGTAGTTTTATAGTAGATATTGGAAGTTGTTTGCTGTTTTCCAGAAGTAAGCCTAAAGAAATATAGTAGCTTTTTGAGGAGGCGGAACAGAGACCAAGTTTAAATCGTCAGTAAAGTTACGAACGAATTTTAAAACTCTTTATTCTAAATTAAACAAATTTAAATGTTATCAAAATTTAAAATTTTGTGCATAAAAATATTTTATCCACGTACAACGTATTCATAAACTGGAAACAATTTTTGCTTGACAACAACAACAACAAAAAAAAAACTTTTTTGCTTTTTCTTAACATGGGAATTTTGTCAACTGAGACACATCGTTTTTTTTTTAATCTATGAACCTCAGTAGTTTTTCAATATCTTACAAACTCTTCAAACGATAAAGATATTGATTTCTCCCATTAAAACTGAATCTGGTAATGTGAATGATTGTATGATTCTGGTAAATTAAAACATACCACACTTAAGCTAATCTATCACATTTTGAATTTCTATACTACATACATCTGTTCTCTTCTCCCTCCCTCCCCAAAAAAAAACCGGCATGAGTAATCTGCTACCAGTACAGAAAAGATATACATTTAAAAAGACAAAAGAAAAAAAATCACAGTTTCCGAAAATAAATAGAGCGACTAAATTTTTAAAATTAGTTTTGAGACGCAATTATTCTCAAGATAATAACTATAAAATCGATTAATATAAGAATAAATTTAAATTCTTCAATTACATGAATGTCAAGAGTTCCAGAACAGAAGAAACAAAACCAGAGCTCTAAAATGGTTATTAATAGTGAAAAAAGACGCAAGAAAGATTAAGAACAGGGTATACAATATAAATAAATGTAGCGTAATTAATACAACCTTTTGTGCAGCTATAAAACTGATTTTTAAGTTTTTTTTCTTAAAAGTCTTTATTATTTATAAGGGTATTAATTGAAAAATGTTACAACATTCAATAACCTTAATTTTATTGGGCTTATGTGAAGAAAGTACGAAAACAAAATGATAAAAATAATTTTTTTTTGTTAAAAATATTTCCGGGATGTTTTTTTTCCCCTTTATTTTTCGCGTAATATGTATACAGGCATAATACGTTTTACAAAATTTTAATTTTTTTTGAAAATAATTTTATATATTTTATTTTAGCGTAACTTCTTGAATAAAACATGAAGAAATAGAACAACTGACTTTAATGCGCACTGTTACAAAATTGCAAGAACAGTTTTATTTTCAAATTATCAACAAATTTAGTGAATAATTTATTTTATAACTATCTACAATTTCATGAATAATTTTTTTAACAATGAGTGAAACAGGAAACTTTAAAATGAGCAGATTTTTAAATAATTACTTACCTTTTATAAAATTACTTACCTTAAAATAAAGTAATTTAAAAAAAATTACTTTTCTTGTTATTATATATTAAGACATTGCTGCAAAAGCATGTTCAGTACTAATCCAGCTTTTTTCTAGATTAATTTAATATTTTATTATTTTTAAAATTCTACTTTAATAATATACCTCAATTTCTGTACCCATAAACAAAATTCTAAGTTCTCACCGTTCTAGAATAAATGGGTTCTTGAACCTAATTTATAATTTTTTTTATTTCAACAGTAGTGTGTTTTTGAAAGAAAATTAATGTTTATAGTTATTTTTTTAAAATAGAAAACCTTTTTATTTTACAGAAAAAAAAAAAATCCCCACAATGCAATTGAAGAAATTGCAGTTTAGTTATATTACTGTCCCCTTTTAAAGCAACGCGAGGATTATTTTGGGACATATCTTGTAATTTTGAACCGCTGTCGGATAACAAGGAAGACGCCGAGCTGGCATCCCCCTCACCAAACTTCCGCATGCACCAACGGGAGGATATATGGCACTGACAGGAATCAGCTAACATGGCTGTTCTTAGCAGGAATCGAGTCTCGAATCTGGAATCCTCCGGTTTCGAAGTCGAGACCGCGGCGGACTAAAGAAGTTGAATTATCGTTAAAATGTATTTTTAGTTTTAATTTTCTTTTCATTAACTACAGAAAATTACTGTATTTCATTGAGTATCAGCAATAATCATAGCAGAATTTTGAATTAAAATCATCGTTCCCGAAAATGTTTAATGAAATTGATTTAAACTCTTAAAAAAACATCTCCTTTCATTTATAAAAGCAGCAATCAATCGAGAATAATGATATATTCGTTAAATTTTTAAATATGGGGAATTTTTCTTTCTAATGACTTTTTTTTTTTTTTGCGTAGACAATTGAGAAAAATAGGGCTATTATTGACTGAAAAAAATACTTGTTACCTCTAAGAATCTTGCAAAAGCCGGCTTCGCTTGCGTAGCGATTTTTGTAGCATCCTTAGCACATTTCCAGTTATTGATAAATGCTGTATAAGTATCAATTACAACTTGCTTTGTGAACTAGAAAATAAATATCGCATGACAATGAAAGTATCAGTTACTTGGCAAAAAAAAAAGTAACTAAAAGGTAAATAAAAACATATTATATATTGTGATATAATAAACATATTATTATATGTAAAGGAAAGTATCAGTTATTTGTCAAAGAAAAATTAACCCAAATATAAATCGAAACATTTTTTATTATAAGGTATATTATATTAGAGATATCCTGTGAAAGAGAAAGTATCAGTTACTCGCCAAACAAAAATTAGTCTAAGCATATTATTATAGCTTATATTATATTAAATATATTGTTATATGGAAATGAAAATATGTCACTTGTCCAACAAAAATCATAAAATTTAAATCAAAAAATTATTATATGTTATATTATATTAAACATATTATATGAAAATAAAACTATCAGTTACTTGTCAAACAAAAATCAATCAAAATGAAATAAAAATATATTAATATATGCTATATTATACTAAATATATGATAATAAAAGTATCAATTACTTCATCCTTGGCGAACTAGAAAATAAAAAGCAACACATATTATAGGAAAATGCAAGACAAAAACTTAAGCAAATGATTAATTTAAAAAGCATATAAGTAATATGAGCAAATGATTAATTTCAGATCATATTAAGATCATAAGATCATTCAGATCATAATTTAAGAGCATTTTTGAGAACATTCTTTTCTAGCATTAAATTTATTTCGTAAATAAATATGACCGTTTAAGCATTTTATCAAAAAAAAAAAAATGTTACGCTTCAAGGATTCTGTTGTGAAATCAGATTTCAGAAGACGATATCAAAGAAAGTTATACTTATTTTATTGCTTCTGATCAATTAGTTAAAAAATTAGCTATAAAAAGTTTTTAAAAAACAAATTGAGAAAGATAAAAATATAAGTTCGTAAAAATTATACTTCATCAAGTTAAAGATCCCTAAAAGGGCTTAACAGGCCATAGTATAGACTACAGGCATTCTAAATCAAGCACTCAAAATTTATTTTCTACACAATTGCAATATGCCCATCATAGTCTTTTCCAGAATATGCTACAAATGAAGGCAATAAATATACTGTCATTTTATGAATATGACTCAAAATGTTGGTCGCATCTAAAAGATATGAATGGCTTATGAATGTTTCTCGTTAAAACTGATTCGCTGATAATCCTTTTCGACCAATTCCTCCTGAAGTAAGGTCAAATAAGCGAAGAGCACTGGAATTTTTAGATTAAGAAATTTTAACGTTGTATTCACATAAAATGTTATATATTTATGTATATCATTATAAATGTAATAATCCATATGGCATAAACACACTAATGTTTTATCTGCATAGCTTTCCTTAATATTGACGCCAGGATTATCTCCTTTGCCCTTTACACCACAGGTATGTTGGCTGTGCAGGGCTGTTGTCCAAATTTACCTTCTCTTTTATCGCACACGTTTATATGCAAAGATTGGGCAAAGGCATAGTTTCCATTTCTGAAAATCACATTTCGCTGGTGTTATACCGTCTCCTATCAGCAATTTATAATTCCAGTTGTTTAAAAATAGATTTTGAGCACATGATTAGAATTGTTTATTGTACAAATTAAACGCCCAAAACAAACCAATAAAATATATTAAAAAAAAAAAAAAAAAAAAAAAAAACTAGCACCAAAAAAACCCTAACATTTTGTGAACAGAACGACATGTAAACACGAAAACATTATCGCTTATGGATGCGAATTATTTTTTAAAGACATGCACACAGTATTTCTGAAATCAAAATAAACGCAAGATGATAGTTTTGTATCTGAATATATTAATGAAAGCTTCCTTTTCCGATATCAAGTTTAATAACCGCAACAAATATTTACAAATATTAAATGACCTTATATTGTCTAAACCATACTAGATCACGAAAAAAAAAATCAACAAATAACAGAAAATGCTGAATGTAACTAGTTTCTCTAAAAGAAAAGTCGGTAAAAGTTTGACGGCTTTTACGATGTACTACGTCGAATTTAATTTTTATCTACAAAACTTGATTTGAAATTGAATGATAAAATGCTTGCTTACCGATTCTATGAAAATATCTCCAATGGTGAACTGTATTTCCCAATTTTTACACCTGCGTTGGAGACCATCAAGAAACACCTCATGGATATTCAGAATTTCAGGTATTTGAAAGAAGATTTCGTCAACAATACCCCCTTCTACAACTCCACTGTAATCTGCACTCTTAAGGGCTCCCATATACTTCTGAAAGAAATGCTAATTAGTTTACGAAATAAAATAATCTCGTATTATTTATTTCGTAAATAAATAAAAAGGTATAAATTTCGTATTATAACCCAAAGTACGGGGCGATTCAAATCAGGGGGACAGAATAAAAGGATTATTCAAGATGCTCTTTAGCGATACGTAATGCAAAAATGGCTAGCATCGATTAATCAGCAAACATTCACATTGCATTTTCGCTCATATTATACATGTAGAAATATAATACGATTAGAAGGACTCAATGTTTTCAAGTTTTGATCAGAAAAATTGACACAAGCATAACAACTCCGCAGCATCGACTAATGCACATTTTTATAGTTTCCAGGCGAATTTAGGTTACATCCTGTTTGTCTTTTTTTCCCGGGAATACATTGAACTTAAAATGCATATAACCCCATTTTCAGCGCATGAAATGTTCAAAAAACTAGTGAAGCAACAATTGCTCGATTGAAATTGCCTTTTTTTTTATTGCAGAGAACTTTTAAGGCGTTTGGATAGCATTGCTGATCCTACGTTCTTACGCCAGTGTTGTTCCACTGATTTGTCTTTTTATTTTAGCAAGGCTATTTTGAATCCTCCTGTATATACAGAAAATCCTTCTCAGTGTAATCTACAATGTGGATTATCAAGGATAAACTACCAATTACACAGTAAGACTACGAATTCATCATTATTAGTGAAATTAGAAATGGCATACTGTCTCAATAACAACTTTAAAAAATTTAATCAACATCAGGAATGAAACGATAGTTTATTTGTCTGCTAGTAATGGTTAAAACTAGAGTAGTAAATTCTTAGTTTTACCCTAACTAGAAAATAGCCCAAATGTTGGCATCAGCAGGATTTCTAATCTAGGTATTTTCATCAGTCTGTTACTTGAATGGGAGCAGTTCCCTAGAAATTTCTTCTGGGAAGGCTTCTCTATACTATTATATAAGAGATGATATCCTGCTATCTATATTGTCACTTGAGGCCTTATGTATCTGTCTACATACTATAAACTATTTTCCACAGTCTTTCTTGATTCGTGATTAATTACAAGTCATTTTCTAAGTAATTTTGTTTAACAGATTTATTTGAATAAAGTAAAAATATCACAAATCATCCAATATCATATCCATAAACATTAAACCAAACAGTAATGGAAATAATAAAATTTGTTTAAGGAACCGAATGAAAAGACTTGCTAAAAAAGAATAGGAAGGAAATTTATAATATAAACGGAAATGACTCATAAAATTATGTGTTAGTTTTTACTGAAGAAATTCCATTTAAAAATTTACAAAACTTCTTAAAGTACAAGTATAAAGTGCACATTGTATTCTATTTTTCTCTCTCGTTTTTTAGCAAAGTTATTTCTTTCCAAAACTCTACTATAACGTTTCATTAAAATACACAGATTTACAGAGACACACTTTAACATATAATACATAACTGCTGAAATATTGTTTGTTATCCTTTTCTCCTACTCTTAAAAAAAAATTGTTTCCGTTTAAAACTTTACAATACGTTACGTTTTCTTTGAATGCAAACTTTTTAAGAAAAAGTATTAACCCATTGAAATTTCATTTAGCAGAAATCAATTTAACGAGATATCAATTTAATAGGTAGTAAGGCCCTTTAAATAGACAAAAATATCAATTGTAATAAATGCTTCCTTTTAAAATATGCATGGTTGAGCATTTCAGAGAAGTTTTATCATTCAATTCACTCTTCATGATGGATATTTTATGGTTCTTGTTACGTTTTTAAAATATCCAGAGCAAAATGCAAACTTTAATGAGGAAATTTGTCATTCGTTAAATAATTTAGATTTATTTATATCATGAAAAGTGATCGAGCTAGATAATGGAATTAGTTTACAGTTGCATTATATTATTTATGAGAAATGCACACTGTATTTTTCCAAAATTCAAACAAATACCATTTGTGACGGAGATAAATTAAAACGTTGTATTTGGTTTTTTCCCCTCTCATAACAATTTAAGCTTATTTTCTAGGAGAGAGTGATTTATTTTCTCAAGAAAAATTTCTGTACCATTTCAAGAAAGAATGCGTCTTGCATCATATTGAAAAAACGATTTTCTATAACAAGGCTTCTTAAATTTATTTTCAGTTCATGACATATTATAACGGGGAAAATATTTTTACGATTCAAAAATTAGGGAAAAAAAAAGAAGTTGATGGATTAATTAATTACAACTAACAGAATTTATTAAAAATCAGCTATTTAATGAAATTAAATTAAATCAATCAAGTCAGAAATAACCTTTAAAATTAATTTTGCTTACAAATTACATTTCATTTAAAAAAGAAGCAAATGTATTTTTTTTCACACCTTACAAGTGTGTCAAGGTACAAAATCATGCTGTGTGCGTAATGGTTTCCGTATGGGGCCGCAGTCCCAGCATGACCGCATTTGATTTCCGCATAAGACTTACGTCTTTTTTATAAAGAAATAAAGAATGAATAGAAGTAAATAATAAATATGAATTAAAGACTTTTATCAGATAGTTAAATATTTTTAGGAAAATTCTGGAGAATAAAAGAAAAACCGTAACAGAGAGGAACAAAAAGGTTTAAAGGCCACAATGAATATTATTAGAAAAAAATCCCAAACATCCATATTGTAAATGTGGCAGAAGCATCTTTTAAAGAAGTTTTTTATGATACGCAAAACAAGGATTCAAAATTTACAATCTCATTTTATAATAGCAAAGAGGTGCGAATTTACTATCACAACTATTATTGGTTCATAGCAAGTATTTCATTGCCAGCAATGATATCATCAAAAACTTCATCTTATTATCAAAGAAGTTTAACATCATCATGCATAAATGCAATCTGAAATACTTAACAAGTATTTTAAGGGATATCTTCCGACAGATTTCACACTTATAATAATAATAATAATGTAGAAAACATACATTGATACGGATTAATATTCTTCGCTATTCTACTATTTTCCATTCAATTGTCCTTATCTTAATCTTTTATTTTCCTTTCAATTTTTTTTTCGTTGTCATGTTGAGCCAAGATAATGAACCAAGAGAGATCAGTACGCAAAGCTGCAGTTTTCACGCTGAAAAAATATTTGTGCCAGAGGCTAAACGTAACTGCCCCTCCCCCCCGAAAAAAAGCAGTTGCGAGCAGAAATTTTTGCAGATTGAAAAATAAAAATATTATATTTTTGTGATCGATTTTTGGAAGGAAAAATGTTTATATAATATATAACATTAAATTTTTAAGATAGGTAGATTAAAACATATGCTTGCCATTCTTTCTTTTGAAAATTTTAACATACCTACCATTTTCATAAAGGTTAAAAGAATATTTCAAATTTGACTACACAAGAAGTAATACAGTATTTAGCAATTGAATAGGACATCACAATCAATGTTCTTGTCAACAAAATGACAGCTATCTTCCTACAATTTCAAAAATTTACTAAAAAACATAATTTAATTTTTTCCTATAATTTAACTTTTTGATAAATTGTATCAGATTTATGATTAAAGAGGAATCCTTCGTTTCGTAAAAAATGCGTGTGTTCACAGATTGGACGGAAGTCAGAACAGTAAACTTTTTGAGGGTTACTATTGTCAAAATTCTGTGCTCTGGTCAGAATGCTTCATATTTTAAATATATCGATGCTCTACTCTCCACGATTTAATATAAAATTAAACATTTAAATTGCATTACGTTAAAAAAAATTTCTAATATGCTCAATGCTTCAACACATCATAAGAGTTCGAAGATATTTAACTGCGCAACTAAAAAAAAAAATTAAAAGTCATGCTTTGGGATTTCCAATAAACTCTGCCTTAATTTTAATACAAAGGTTTTACATTGTTAACCTAATAGTTTCAGGAAACTAATTATGTTAACAATGGAATTTAAATTAGATTTCTTTTTAGCATTAAAAGAATGAGCTTGTACTAAATTTCGACCTGTCAGATATATTGAATAAGGAATACATTTTAGAAAAATTTTTAATAAAATTTATTTTTGCTAAGTTATTCGTAGAGAAGTAGAAACAATCTTCGCGTTTTAGATAATTATATAAAAACATAAATAAAGTGAGGTAGGTGAAAGGCATTTTTAAGAAAAGAAAGGCATATATTAAATGTTAAAGAATTTTATGTAAAAAAAAATCGATTAAAATAAGTCGAGAAAACTTTCCTACAAGAGAAAATTTGTCACGATTGTTAAAAAATATGTTTTTCAATACTAATGCAATGGATTAAGAAAACCACACCTGCATTTAAACTTCAATTTTTTGATTTTTTTCCTGGTCAATATAGTCAGTTTTCTTTTTTAAAATTTTCATTCTGTTGAATAAATAAACATGGTCTTACTATTCAACACACAAGAATTACCATATTTCACCATTCTTATGAGAGTGTATATTTTACATAGTTTTATAAAGAACGGCAGCACTATTGTACTTTCGCATGGATTTCGCCCATTGTTACGTAAATTTAATGACAGTTTTTCGTGCTGTTTTCTCGTCAATTTACTTGAAGAAAAGAAACTTTTTTTTTTTTTTTTTGCTTGGTTCAACCCAAGATTAGAGGTGAGCAACTGTGAAAGTTAAGAGAGAGAGAGAATGAATAAAAGACTTTTATTCAAGTTCAAAAATTTATTTAAAGTGTTTCACAGAGTTATTTTAAAGATTAAATGAATGAAGGGCTGAGATGAAACGTATTGTGGATAGTTCTTAGCAACACTTTTTTTTTTTTTTTTTTAACAAAATGGTTTTTAGAAGATTACGAAACCAAGTTCTTTGTAGTAATTTTAAACAGACTTCGGAGACATGAAATCAATAATTTAATCGGAAAGAAAGAAATAAATAACGCCGCAATGATTCTTAAATTGTCGAATGCATTATCTGAGGATGTAGGGAAGTAAAAGAAAGAAAGGAATAAATAAATTGGGGATGAGGAGGGAAACTTAAGTCATGGGGGAAAAAGAGGGACAAAGATATACGGAAAAAAATTCGGAATTTCACCTCTTAAGCTTCTCGTATACTTACGCAATATGACGTGCTTTACAGTCAGTTTCGTCAAATAGGGATGAGAAGTGAATATGTGTTTTAGATTCTTCCCTTCTATTCAAAACAGGATATATATACACCATTTTTGTGTAAAGGTCGTGCACTAATATTCAACCATCAGGACTGTAGAGTTTTTGACGCATTAAAGTAAACACGGAAAGAAGGATCGACATAAGAAAACCTCCAAATGAATGTGGTCAAACATTTAAAGCGGATCTAGTTTTGATATGTGAAGATGCGATATATTTGAATTAATATGCTTATATGTGCAAGGATAAATAGATGGACAGATTTTCTGTGGATTAAATGGGTCCAAAATTTGATAGATACCAAACCAAATTTCATTCATCTAGCTTGTTCTGTTAAAGAGCTATCGCTTTCACAGATGACATATAAGGTAGCCTGTAATTTTCAAAAAAAAAGTCTCATGGAAGTTAGAATGCGGAGATTCATCAAAATTTCAACCAGGTTGAAACCTTTGATGATTACAATGTTTTCAATCTGTACATTTACGGTATGTGGAAGAAATATTAAAGAAACTACTATAAAATTAAAATGGATTACTACAATTTGGAGATTGTGAGTTGCACTTTCTCCAAATATCAACATCAAATTCTCACAATATATTTTTTATTCATTTTTTAAACAAAAACTGTCTTGTTTGAAAGCTTTTATCAAAATTTGCTTAGTACTTATTTCATTTTAGTTATCGTCAATGGAGGTTTACTTTTCTCAAATGATTTCGAAACCTGGACTCAGACTAACATTTTTTCCCAGAAATAGAATTTGTTAAAGCTCTTCCTCCTTCCAGAAGATGCCCCGAGCTTAAAAACGTTTCTATCAGAAAAAAAGTAATTTTTAAAAATGAGTAGATGTAGATATTACAAGAGGAATTTTGGTATTAATTATTTGTTATGCAAAATTCACGAAAAAGCGAGGGAGATTCAACAAAAGCAGTTAAATTAAGTACACGGAATTTTTTTTTTAATTTTTCAAAAGAAAGTTCTCTGTTTTTAATTTAATTAAAGTTTTGTAAACTGTGTATACGAATATTTTTAAAAATGTCTCAAATTTCACATTTTTAGTTTCACAATTATAAAAATATACTTATACGATACAAAAAAAATGAATATTATTTTTGAAATCAGCATAATAAATACCATTTAACTTACATAAATCAATGTGAACCCCAGGCAAAAATGTTAATATTATGCTACTCTTTGGAATCATTGCTTCTTCATGTAACTTTCGAAATCAACTTTCCAACTTCATGCTTAATGACTTCCTTTACAGGAAGTCATTAAGCATGAAGTTGGAAGGTTAGATCCGGAATAATAAAAAAGATATGAAAATTGCTGATATTACTTAATGCAAGCCAGAAGGAATATAAAAATAAATAAAATCAATTACATTTGTTGAATATTGATTACTTTATCATCGTGAGAGCGAAATACTATTTATCAAACGAAAAGAGTGAGAAAAGAAGCTTTATAATTAATTTGAACATTAAAGCTAAAATTAATATGTTGTCAAATTTAGTACAATGCATATACAATAATCAAAAGTATGATACATTTTTTTAAAATTTTTAATGAAGTACTAATAAATATAAAAGTGGCAAAAGCCTATGAAATCACCTATTGAAAGATCAAGACATTACTTTATTCTAAAAGCTTTTTCAAGTTTATATCGCTGAAATGGACTTGTGAATGTAAAAGTCTTGGTAATATTAATTTTTAAGAAATAATCACGGATGATTACATTATATCTCAAATATATATTTATTGGTATTACAAATATGTTAATTTTTTAAAATTTTATATATAAGCTAGATTTTCATAAATTCACTTTGTTCGCTCATTCAAAGCATGTAAAATCAAGTACATGTTATCAGAAAGAGGAAATTTATAATAATATTTTACAAACCATAAATTAAATTTCGTCGACAAATAGATTTCAAATCCTGTTGATAGAAATGTTTTTTTTTATTGATGGCAGGCAGACTTTGATAATAAAAGAACTAAAAGATGTTGAAATAATATAATAAAGAAACTGATAAACGGAAAGATGATTAAAACTTAGAAAAAGGCACAAGAAATAGAATGAAATAATCAAATTCAAACTGTGACACAAATTGAAATTCTAAATTAAATTAAAGGAATGAAAATATTGCGACTTCATCAAGTGCAATCAGTGACATTTCCCTCGAGTTCATCTTTTCCCTATTTATTTTCACCCTTTTATAAATTCTACCATAGTGATATTTAATATTTAGGTAAAATATTTCATGCTTTGTTTTTTGAATAGTTTGTTAATGTAAAAGGAAAACTGAATTATAAATGAGAGTACTTTCAGAATGTTTCGATACAGCCAGACATTGTTCATAAGCTGAAAAGCAAAGTTAAAGCGCGCCAAACGACGGAAAAGAAATTTTCAGATAATTCAGGTTCAAATGATATAAGATAGAACATTAGCATCCGATAACTAACTTACAAACTGAATAGGCGTCTTTCTTCATCCTCATTCACTGTAAACTCGCATCATCAAGTCAAAGCATGAATGTCCGTTTTATCTTAAGAAATTCCGATTTAAACAGATGTTTCATTACAGTGTAACACAAATTAGAGTTCCTTTTTTTTTAATATACCTAAAGAAGCATTTTCTATTTACATTTTTGGAAAGAAAAAAGGAGAATTTGTACATTTGAAATTTTCTGTTCACGTCTGAAGTTCAGAAGAAGCTGCGAACCAATTAATGGTTGGAAGGTTTATTGGAGTAAAAGTTAGATTTGGTTATGCACTTATGCTCAAATATTAAAGATTTTTTTTAAATATTCTTTTAAGGAGAAATTAGAATTTATTTAACTGAGTTTGATAGTTGGTTTGGTGGAGCACCAATTTTCATATATATAAAAGCCAGAAAAAGTAACTTTCAACAACACAAATGCAGTACAATGCAATATAAGAAAGAAGCTGACAATCAATAAGCTTTCGCATTACCTAATTTAGCACGCAAATTGAAATATTTGCCTTCTGCGATGAGTCTTTTTATGAAAAATTGTATTTATTGATGTTATTGGTTTTATGGACATGTTTATAATACCAAAACGAGTTTATATTTCTAGAACCAATTTACTACTGCTCACTGGCCAGAAATCATAATATTTTACTTCAAGGACATGAACAATTATATCCAGTAGATGGAAACCGCTTAGATATACCGAAAACAGGCGAAATGCTTACAGAAACGAATGGTATATTTTCTTGATAATTACACAATCGATACGAGAGATTTAAGACACTCGGAAATTACATTCTCGGTTCAATCAAGTAAGCACGCACATGCTAAATTACTTAAGATCCCTCTTTCAGTCCCTTCACGGATATTACATACTATGGATCCAAGAGTAATGTCTGAATAACAGAAATTATTGTCTGGAGATCAATATACGCTCCTCAAGGATCGATGGCACAGAAGAAACATGGAAAAACTGGAGATTGATAATATACAAAACATCTGTTTTATATGGAAATAAAACCGATGCGTCTAATGACTAGGGAGACTTTATGGCCATGCATTAAGTCTTAGCATAAATATCTTGCATAAATTTCATCTCTAGCAGTTTGAATTGTTTGAAATATCATGTTTCTTATATGTGAATCGGAACAGAAATTGGCTAGCAGTAAAAAAAATGATTCTGAATATAGAAAATTATATATAATGTTCAAATAGCATAAATATGGTGTAACAATGGACATTTAGGTAATGGATATGGAGGTAATGTTTTTTTGTCTTTCTTCCAAAAGAAAAAAAAAGCAATTTTCATTGATTCCGTGAATATTTAGTGCTAAATTCAATAAGAAAAATTTCCCGAAAATGGAAATCTATTTTTTTGTCTTTACTGTTAATGTAACACTGCATTAAAAAAATACATTGTATCTCCAACTGTTCTATAATACACTACGAATAGCGTTCGAATAACAGAAAATATTGTCTGGGGATCAATATATGAGCTACAAAAATCAATTATACAAATAAACATAAAAAAACTGGAGATGGATAATTTATGAAACGACTATTTGATATAGAAATAAAAACCAATGTGCCTAAGTATCAGTGATATTTCATGGCTATATATGAAATCTAAGAATAAATATCGTCTCTGGAAGTTTACATTATCAAAAAGTGATGTTTTTGATAAGTGTATTCGAAATGTAAAGCGACTACCTGTAAAAACTGATTTTAAAGATAGAAAAGTATATTTAATGGACAAATAAAACATGAATACTGTGAAAGATGTGGATATTTGTATGAGATAATGTTTGCGAGTGTTTCTTTCTGGACATACTATTTCCAATGATTTCGAGCAACTTATAGTGCAAAATTCAATATGATAAATCTATTAAAAACGGCAACCCTTCTTTAATCTATATGTCTGCATTGAAATAACCAATTTTTGTTTTTCCTATAAAAATAGATTTCACTCAGTTACTCTCCTGTTGCGTATTTATGCGAGCTAGTGGATTATTACAGCATGCAGTTATTACAGAAATGCATGCAAATAACAGTTCGCGTCATATTAGAATAATACGCACTTGTTTGGAAAGGTTGCGTTTAAGTAGCGATTAAAAACAGGTTGCAGCATTAAACATCATTTCAAAGTTTGAAGCCTAGCTACTAATGAAAAAACATCATCCGACACTATATGTTCGGCTGCTGTGAAATTGAAACTTCCCTTAAACTGAAGAATTAATCATTATGAACAAGCGATATTACATACAACGTCAATTACCTATAACAGAATAATATTTTGATAATCTCTATAATGTATGGACAACAGAAATGGATAAAAGAAAAAAAGAAAATGAAACATGATAGTCAGATATAATAGAATGTGTGGCAAATGACATGATGTATTAAATAAATATAAGAGGATAAATTTTAATTGTACGGAGTTTCATTCTTTTATAAAATCCATTCGTAAAACATGGACGAACCTGAAATCTACAGAGCTAAGAACTTATCGGGCTTTCATATTCGTATTTTACATATAACACGAATGCGAATCGCTTTCTCATAATCATTTAAAGCGTATCCCCAATATCATGTATTTTGAGATCATTTTTATATAAATAGTGTCTATAGCAAAGTAAGGAAAATTAACTTTGGAGTGAAAAATATAGAAACGAATATAACCACTCAAGTTTGTATTCGTTTATTGCTAATGCTTCACTTTCAAGCATGATACAATTTAGTGATTTTTTTTTCTCTCTAAAGCATACGGATGAATAGAATGGGGCGCAATTTAGCGCCAGATTATTAGTAAGAATTCTTATTCTAAAATTTAGAAATCCCTTTGAAGTATGATTTAGAAATTCCTTAGAAATATGAAGACTTGTGATAGTTCTTTTTAATACATATCAGTATCAATGTTTCTAAAATCCATTACCAGCTCGCGCCACAGTTATAGAATCAAACTTCAATAAAATTCATAAATGTCTGAAAAAAATCATGAAATCTAAGTTTTTATAGTCTTTCGACCCTATTAATCATATTTAGTAAAATATTCTTGACACACTAACATTTTAAACAGAAGAAGTTCCTCTCATATACGATTAAAGCTGATCGGATTATAAATCCTTGAATTTAATTATTTGAGACCAATTAACATCTATTTTGAGGAAACCGAGCCCGCTGATTAGATCTTTAAGGTAACAGTTGAAATGATCTAAAATAATCTGAAAAGCTGATATTCAAAATTTCATAATTTGGCCAATTTTAGTCGTAAGGATAGCTTTTTTTTTGTTTAAAATGTGTCAGTAATATTTTGCTACATATGAATAAAAGGACACGAGAATATATATAAGTTTAGAGTTTGTAATTTTTTTCTGAAGAACTGATTGAAACAATATGAAATGTAATTCTTTACATTATTTCAAAAATTTCTTCAATTGGGACTCCAACTATTTATAAAGTAGCAATATAGCCCCGATTGGAATGGACACCCTGTATATTAAGAATGTTACTTAAAAATGTTAATGTGTTAAAAATTTTCGAGAGCTTTTCATAGCCAAACATACATTTGACAATACGAAGCTCCCTGAAAACTTTTTACAGATCCTCATTTCCTAGTATATGAAATAAAATACAAAATTTAAAGATTTTTAAAATCTGAACTCGAAATTCTGGTAAAGAAAAAAAAAAGCCCCAACAGGTACAATTACAGTAAAATTATTGAAGGCATTTTATTTTCATTTATTTTGAATGGGTTACTTCTTCTCCCCAATCATTGCTTAAATTGCCATGATGATCTGAAGGGAAAAAATTATACCAAATTTTTCTCCAATAAAAAATCAGATTTCTATGTGAAAGTTTATGCCGTAAGACCACAAGAAGCGAAATTTCATTCTGCAACTCCTTTAACATATATTTTAAAAAAAAAATTAAACTGTTCGTAAGAATTCAGGTTAGTTGGACAGACCACTGTAAAGCAAATCATAAGCAAAAATTATTGAAATGTTAGTTACAATTAGCCGCCATTGGTTTAGAATTTCTTTTTATTACAAAGTACTCAATTTAAAACTTAATGCAGGGGTTTTTATTAATAGACTTGGTTGAATTAACGTTGATGACAATAAATTTGTAGCCCAGACGAGTTTTTTTTTCGGTCTGAAAAGGTCACAAATAAAAAAAAGTTTAAGTAATCCAAGCTCAGAAAAAGAAAATTATAGCATTTGCGTTTTCTTTAGCGCTTTTTTCACATCCAGAATTCAATGAATAAAGCACTATGTACAACAAAAACAGCTAAGAAAACAAATTGGATAAAAAAACTTAATTGAAACTTTCTAAGCAAATGGATTACATAGAATTTCTTTTATTTGTCATTATTTATTACTTCCGAAAACTTATTTTGCGATGTCTGTTTAAAGTCACAAGAAAAGTTTTCAGATAAAAATGGTGACACAACTTTTCTTTTTAACTGAAGAAAAAAAAAGTGCCACAAGTCTCCATTAAAAGGGAAATTTTAATATTTGTGCTTTTGCATGCATTTTATCATGAAGGTCAGAGAATAGATATCAAAAGGTATAAATATTTTAAATACAATCAAGATCAAAAACGATAGATTCATAACATTATTAAAACACTTGAATACATACTTTGAAGTCTCAAAACATCAGGTCATTTTATAATTGCTTTAAAATTGCTGTCACTATAGTTTCTTAATTTAAAAAAATAGTTTTACAGTTATCCGGTAATTTCCGATTAGAGTAAAAGCAATTTTGGCTGCATTTCATGTACATGCACTAATAATGAGGAAAATAAAACGGCTTGAATTAACAAAAATTATGTCATCTAAAAAAAGTAAAAGTGATAATATTTTTCTGAATTAATATTGAAGGGTAAAAAAGCACTTGGAGTTACGAGGGTCAACGACACAACTGTTAATTGTATTGAACGAAATCGATGAAGAGGAAGGAGAATTGTTCACCTTCATGTTTGCCGAATTCTTCACACAAACAGAGCTTTACATCGGAGAAAGTGAACAAAGGATTTGTTGTAGAATATTGAGGAGATATCGAATAGCAAATAATTCAATTTGTGCGGCAAAGAAAAGGAAGAAACACTTCATACTGCCGGAGGAATAAATTGATTGGGTTCATGATAAAAGTTGAGCTCAAGCATTCAGATGCTTTTAGAATTCTATTGTCGAAGGGAATTGTAAGAAATATCCATATGAAGAGGATTGATTTTTCTGTCAATTTATATATATATAACAGCATGTGAGATGAAAGGATATCAGAAGAAGAAAAAATGGCGAGATATATTATTTCCAATCTAAAAGAAGATAAATTGGGTGAAAAGACAACATTTTCGTATCGCAAAATCACCAAACATATTTAGCTTGGAACCTTATAATGATCCAATTTTATTACCTAGTTTTAATAGCATATAAACGTTTTTTTCTTGCTAATTTAAAAAAAATTACAAATATTTCATCTTAAAAATGCTACGACTTTAGTTACAGAAGCAGTGCATGGAAATTATCAAATGCTATTTTTCAAATGCAGAAATGATCAAATGCTATTTGTTATTTACAATGTACAGAAAATGGTACATTGTAAATAACAGAATAATTTCAAACAAAATGCTCTAGTTAAATTTCTGATGAAGTATGGTAGATTGTTTTTTAATAATAAAAAATCTATTTAGATTTTCAATAAGAACTATTCTATCTTACTAACTGAAAGTAATAGCAAACAAACAACAAAGTAACAAATATGCACTTATACAAACACGAGAACGAACTATAAAAAAAAAAGAGTTATCATTGATGTAAATATTTATATTTCTATTAGAATTTCAATTACATAACATTTTAGTTAGAGAATTTTAGCATCAGTGAAGCAATATATTGTACTCATTATACAAATGCACATTTGGTCTATTAAATACTGTACATTCGACTCTTTTACGAACCTCTCATTTATCAGGCAGTATCTTTTTATGAACTTACTGATATGCGAGAAATAAACAGCATTGATATAAAATGAACAATAATTCTAGTCTATCATACCAAAAATCGTATTCTCTCTTTTTCTTTTGGAGCTCATTCCACTCCATTTCATCTAACCCGGATTCATATATGCGTATGCAAGATTCATATACGCTAAATAGTTTTCAAGACTTGAGGTCAAGATTTATGGACAATCTTATGCCCCGATCATCGAAGCTTATTGACAAAACACCTCAATAATTTAGATGCGACTCTCCAAGATTTTTTTTTTCTAGAATAGAATATTTTCTGGACTGAGAAAATATATGACCACGATAGCATACATCTTGACATAAACATGAAATTTCCAACAAAGCGAAGGAATATCCGGTCAATCCGAGAACATGCCAGCAGATGATATGGAACTAATATGAAGTCAGAAAATGTCAAGTTGATTTGAAAACGGACACTGCATTTAATATTAAATAAAATGTTAATATCAGTAATATTCTTTAAAGTTTTCTAGTTAGAGATAAAAAGAAATAATGAATTCAAATAAAAATCGGAGGCTTTTTTGATAATTTTACGAGAGCCTCATTCAATTTTATGAATTTTTTTCCTGGGCTTATAACAATAGGAGTTTATTCTGTAGCTGAAATAGCATCCTTAAGATTTTTTTCATTAGTGTAATAAAACTTCAGGGGACAATAGAGTTATTTTTTAACATCAATTCGTTAATAATGAACAAAAGTTTTTTGATGATTTAATTTTATAACATATGAAAAGAAATTTAAGAAGTGTATTACAATTATTTTATAGATAAAAAACCGATCAGTTTTGTTAGTTAAAATGCATATTTTACGCTATCGTTTTTTAATAAAATATATAAAATTATAATTTTTCTATTTGTATATCTGAGATTTTATTTTCTTTGATGGAGAGAATTATATACTTTGAGGAATAAATATACACACATTCACGCTTTTAGGATTTTTTCTTTGACTTCAGATTTTTGATAATTTTTTTAAACTTTTAATACCATAACAAATCCGTGTTTTTTCAAAGTTATTTTATCTGAAAAGTTAATTTTAAAAATTAATTTTTTATTAAATTCTCTTTTTATTTTTTTACACTTTTAATAATTTATTCTTTTCTTTCTAATAAAGCATTCTATCTTTTTAATCTTTAATGCATTTTATAATTGTTACGGAATTTTGCTATCAATTTTTTCCAAACTCTCAACCAGATGATCCTGCAAATAAAATTATGCGAGTAATTAATAGTTATGGTCAGAAAATATTAAATGATTAGATTGCCAACGGGAACACGTAATAGTCCTTAATTTCAGAATTCCAGCATATCAGAAAAAAAAATTACAACTTAACAAGCATGACACAAGTTGAATTAAATAAAAACGAGTAAAAAGTTCTGCAAAGTAGAAAAAAATAAAATTTTTCTCTGCTAATGAATCTTAATATAAAGGAGTAAAAACTTCTCTACTCTACAGTAAAATGTATTTATTTCGCAATAATTCACAAATAGTTTGGGCTTATTATACAAAATTTCAGGTTGTATCTGAAGAAAAACAAAATTGTGACACACAACCCTTTTTTAGAAAATAATTTTATTAGTCTGAGCAAAATGTAACAAGAAATACAGCAATTTTAGTAAAAAATAATAAAGGAAACATAAAAAAGTATTTCTATCACAGAATTTAATATTTTCACATACATATGCAAACAACAGTTTGCAATAACAATGCTATGTTCTTCTAAATAAATGCAGAGTGCCCATGTCGTAACGTCGCTCCATAGGAACCAATTCTATGCAAATCGCCGATTACTATCACCCATACAATAACTAGCAGAATAACCCATTTATTTTGTATGAGGTGCTGATATAATGGAATCTTCAATTTGTGCAGATTCATCTTTGTTGGAGTAATCTGGAAAGATGGCATCTACAAAAGAAAAAAAAATCTTTAAAATATGAGCTTGATTCCAAATAAATAATAAAAATATTAAAGGAATGAGAGCAAAAGAATTTCAAAACAAAATAAATATTTCTTTAATAGAATATCGTTTCATATTTTGTACAGCAACAAAGCAACACAACTGCGAAAAACTACAATTTTTGTGAAAATTGTATCTCAAAAAGTAAATATAATCGTCTTACAAAAAAAAAAAAAAAAAAAAAAAAAAAAAAAGTGGAAATTTTATTCAAAAGTGTCCAAAAATTTTCGACGTCGCAAATTAAATTATAAAATAAACAGAAGTACTACTCTTATGACTAAAACTCATAAGGTTGCAGTTCTCTTCATTTACGACTACTATAATAGTATATAAAACTAACAAGATCAAATGCGATAGTCTTTATTATGTATGCCGACAATAAGCATTAGTTAATTTGTCGGTTCTATATAGGCAAAACTGATAAAAAAAATTGTTATTATTTTGTCTAGGGGAATATTTGCTGCGTTACAAATATGAAACAAGAAATTTGAATTTTAGAGGGAAAAAAATAAAAAGAAGGAACTTACTTTTTAAATTAAGTGTCCATGATCCATTGTTCTTTTCCACGGCAATGACTTTCATATCCTTCGACGAAAATGAAGCGAGTCACATAAAAACAGTAAAAACTTACTTGCTGTTTCAATGCGGAAACACTAGCGGCATAAAACTAGTCAGCTGGAGTTATCACTAAAATTTGAGCAGCAGATGGCGCCTTCTTAGTATTAGATTTCTGTTGTAATTAAATTACAAAATTTTATTTTATAAAAAGAGAAAAATAATCAAAAAATGCAATTTCACTCGTCTCTGAGCGATGACTTGAACGTTAACGGAAAAAACTGATACGCTAGAGATTCAGTTCGATTTTCCATCAGTCGTTAATAGATCTTCAGCAACAATTTATTAAATTTTTATTGCAGAATAGCGGTTGATTGTAAATGAAATTTTTGATGATGAATTCTTTCAAAAGTAATACATTAATTATATACTAATATAATACATCAATTGAAAGAGTATATCTTTAAATTAATATGTAATATTAATTTAAAGATTTGGACTATATTTTCGATTTCCACTACAATGATTTTAGTTTAAAATTTAATTCCATAAAATACACATTTTCGCAATTGCATTTATTTCTAGAAATCAATAAACACATGGATGAGACGAAAATGATAATATATTTGAATAAAATATTAAAAGAGTAGATTAAAATTTACAAGACAAATGAGAAAGATTTTAGTCCTAGGATTGAAAAATCTAATCTTGGTTGAATAAAATCAAGTTCCTTAAAAGTTTACAAATCCTTGGCTAGAAATAATAAAGAAATAGCAAAGTATAAGCTACTATGATAACATCTCTACATTTATTTAGTATTTTATTGTCCCTTCTTGATAGTAAGGCAAGTCAATTTTTGAATTAGAAAAAGTGGGATACAAAATTTGCATTTGTTTAGCACTTTGTATGCGAAATAAATCAGTAAATTCCCAGAATATTTTAAATTTTGAAATAAATATTTCCCCATTTTTTTAATTATTTTTAATTCAAACAAGTATATAATCAGGTAAAATTTTAAGATAAAAAGAAAGAATTATCTGCGCAAAAAGTCGGGTAGTTTCGATTTTTTTGATATGTAGCTAAAGGTAGGCAGGTAATTTCAAGTTTTTGACCTTAGCGTGCGATTGCGTCCTGCCTGCTGTCGGAATTTTTTTTTTTAAATCCCCTCCCCCCCTTTTTTTTTTTCAAAATATTTTGTGAACGATGGATTTCACAGAATTTTTTTTTAAACTA
The DNA here is from genome assembly GCA_026543865.1 of Argiope aurantia. Lineage (NCBI taxonomy): Eukaryota > Metazoa > Arthropoda > Arachnida > Araneae > Araneidae > Argiope > Argiope aurantia. Next base: position 486,300 of record JAPMOR010049302.1, on the reverse strand, counting down.
ACGTAAATTCGCTGCAGTTTGAGCTTAAAGTGACTGAGATTTAGGCTTTCAAAAAGGCAACGATTGGGACTTTGCGCCAGCTTTAGTAAAATATTTTTTCAACTGAGATATTTACAACTAACCACATTAATAACAATTTCAAAGATAAATAAATTTGCTATAGATAGATTAAGAAGAGCCATTAATACAACCAATATTTCAGCATACAGAATTATTCAAGTTTAAAAAAAGTGAAGCAATAGAAACAGATAACAGATACAAACAAATTTTTTGAAGGGGACGAAACACTTCTGCATAATATTTCGAGTTCGTGGGATCACAGATTGCTCTCACCCGATAGATCTTAGGGATAATTTTACTTCATAATATCAATGAAAAAGTTGAAAATGTCGTAGTATTATATTAATGACTAGTGCAATGACTAGTCATTACATTAATAACTATGCTTGTACATATGCACCCTTGCTTCCAAATGAAGAGGTAGAAAACCTTGTTCAGTAATATTCTGAAAACATAGCATTCCCCAAACCAATAATCAGTTGTAAAATAAAGTACGGGAATTTGGTTGCAAAAGAAACTTTAATACTGTTGGTGGTAACTGCGAAATTTTTAATTCAGGAATCAAGATTAAGCATTCGCATTTGCTACTGCTAACAATAGTACTTAATTTGGGAAAGGAAAAGTACATCAGGCATATTCTCTTTTCCACAGAATTCGTGTAGCCAAACAGATGAAGACTTGCACATAATTTTTACATATAAACTGTCTCCTTCCTTTTCTCACTGTTCAATAAGCAGACAAAGCGAAATGGATCCAAACAGCTACCCTTAATTTCGCATTTTAAAAACAATTTAAAACAATTTTCTTAAATTGTTTTGAAAATATTCTTAATAGTTTCGCAAAGAAAACTGGGCTTTACGTATTAAAACATTATTAGTCCTATAAAACAATAACACGTATACTAATGGCGCAACAACTTCAAATACATAAAACTAAAAAAAAAATAATGTGTGATTTCTGTGATTTTTCCATATAGCACGAGTAAGTCAGGAAGTAATTGAACATGTAGAGAAAAAGGGAAAGGGGGAAAAAAATCGAAACGTTAAACTTTAAATTCATTAATACAATTGAATTTCATCAATTCAATAATTATCGAATACTCATAGAACTGTTACTTAATTACTGCTGATTAATATACGCTGTGATTAATAAAAATCAGCTTCACGTATTTAAGAACAAGAAGAATGCTTATATTTTGCATCTACATACATGATACGCTTAAAGAAGAAGAAAAAAATATTTCATCATTCACAAAAAATATCTTTTCAGGTAATACATTGATCAAGAATTTGTTATCTCTTCCACGAATTCGCATAGTCCAACCCTTCAATTTTTTCATATTAAGTGAATATATTTTGAAAGTTTTTATTGCAGTCTTTAATTTCCACAGCACTCTTAGTAATATTATTTATGCAACTAGGCTAAATTTTAAACACTAGTCCATGGAATTCCTGTGTTTCTTGTTTCGGTTTCAGTTCTGATATTCGTGGAAGATGCAGAAAAAATGCCATTTTATACTATTAAAATCAAATTTTATTAATATTACTAAAATTCAAATTTTTCTAATTAATGATTATTGTTGCACAGTTTCGCTGTATTTTAAATTGGATTACGATTTCTAGCATACTTATTTAGTTAAAACGCTATTAAATAGTTTAGATCTAAAAAATAATAAAATAGAAACGAATATTTCAGAAATAATAACACATAAAAATCAAATCACTTACCCCCAATTAAACCACTGAAATCGCTAACAAATTCCACCCTTTTAACATCATCACCACATACAGAGGACGATGAAGGTAGCAGAATAGGGAGTACTCACCATTAAAATTCGATTAATAACAGTAATTTACTTCCTTTCTGCTCGACTTAAAAAAAGCAACATAAAAAAATAATAATTATAAACATTATATTCTCGTAAAGAACGGAAACATATTTTCGAAAATTGATTACACGTATGGAAATAATGGATTTTTTTTGTTTGTAATGAGAAAATTAAAGCTGACTGGTCATTTATAAAATGGATATAAATATTGCAAATGCTTTTTTTTAATGTAGTAAAATTAATTATCTCTGAAATTATCTTAAAAGTATTCGTTTCAAAATTTTGATTTTCATATTTCTTGTATAATCTAATTGAGTGTTCTACACCGTTCGAAAGATTTCTTTCTGAAGTTGAACCTTGTTTTGATGAAAGTTGAGCCTTTTTGAATTTTTACATTTATCCCACTGGAGAAAATATTTTTATTCTAGGCGTAAGAAACTTCGTATAATCATCTGAATTTCAGTTAATCAGATATTAAATAAAACAAAAATGAAAAAAATATTTCTTCTCATCAACAGATTTTTAAAATAATCTGAGAATATGAATTTTTAAGACGAATTCCAAACGAGTGAAAAAGATAATCCAATAACGTTTTTACGAATAGAAGATCATAATTCATTTAGAATAGTAAGGATGGAAAATATAAAAAGGAAGGATGTTTGAAAGTCGATATCAGTGTCAAAATTCTCTATACATAGAAAGATAAGCTTTCAGTATTGTTCAAGAATACAAGAACCTTTTGTGATTTGCGTTAAATAAAATAGAAATAAAAAAATCTTGAAATAAAAGAAAAAGTTGTTTTAGCTTTAACTAAAACAATTATGATAATATTTCAGCAAATCAAAATAAACAATATAAACCATCTGTGGTATCTGATTACCGAAAATATAGAACGAATCAGTGGTTAAAGAAATGTAAATACTATCAGGAGTTCATTGGAAAAGCTAATTTTTGAAAAATATTCAAAATTGAAAAATATTCTGAAGTATTATTAATCGTCCGGAATTTCCAAAAGGAGGACATTAGCAAAAATTAATAGAAGAGATTTGGTTTATGACTTAACAATCCGTTTCACAGGTAGTTGAAGATCATAAACTAGATGTTTACAAGGTGAAAGGAAACCACATTTGATTACTTCGATAGTAAATAGTAGAGAGAGTAATTTTTTGTTTATTATAGCTATGCAATATTTTCTAAATTATGATTGGAAAAGTTATTATATTACAATTTGCACAAATGCATAACGTTAGAATTTAAAATATAGTTTTATATTTTTAATATATTATATATTTTAGCAAATTTAACAATATATATGTTATATATTGACAAAATATTGATATACCGATTTCAGACTAAATAAATGTACAAGAATAATTAAACTTTGAAAGAAAAGAATAATAGGAATAGCGTTTTTAAAATTTTATATTTAAAAAAAATTACTGTCAACCGATAAAGAAATATTTTAAAATCATTTTTCCTTTAATATATCATACCAGAATCCTTTATTAGATTTATTTGAATCTATGTTAATGAATTTTCCCTTTTAGCACTGTACAAAATTTCCCGGAAAATTAATTTACAATTGAACATTTGACATCTAAATACAAAATTTTTATTTAGTTGTCTTCAATTAGAAAATCGTCACAGTTTTCCAAATGCTACAAATGTTTAGTAAAAAGATCAGAATCTTTTAAATTATAAAACTTAATAAACGGAGTGGATAACAATGTTTCAGGATAAAATTGTCATTTTATACAAAAAATTCAAAATAAAACAATAAACAATTCATGTTTATGAATAATATAAGTTGATATAAACAGCAACAGTGAAGAATTCACATTCTTTTTTTAAATATGCATTGGTATTAGGTCGAGACGAATATAATGCAAAATAAAGGCTAAACTCAACATGCAAATAATGTAATTTTTATAAGGAAAAAAATACTACAAAATATATGAGTGATAACTAATGACCCCGCTTAGGGTAGAAAGCATTGTTTAGATCCTCGAGATAAATTGATATCTTCAACAATCGTAATAGAAAATTTGCTCAAGACTTTGAACAGTTAGGATTTATGATTAATTATATCATTACTACAACGCTTGAAATTTTAATCATTTTACACCAAATATTTTAGAGAAAACGACACTTAATAATATCAGTTTATGCAACTCGGTGCTTTTAATTAACTTTATATTCTGTCGCGCCATAAATGTCTGTTTGATCATCGATAAATGATACACAAATTAAGATAAAGCATACCGCTTTTGAGAACAAAGGCGCTCCATTGCGCATTTCCCAATATTACGTTCAGTCCTCATTATAGTCTCTTTCCATAGAGATGCGTTCAATTATCGATAATTTACTTGAATCATATTAGTAGACGGGGACTACAGAATCCCTACAGAACCTAGTAGCTGATGCGTGTTGGCTGCACCTCAATAAAGCAGGCCAGCTCAAAAGAATGCATAGATGAGTAACTTGGAGGTGCACTTTATAATTTCCTCTTCATTGAGTTAGATGAGAAATGCAGGACCCAACTCCCCAAAGGGACTGAATAGAAAATGGAAATTCGACCTCTTCCAATTATGAAGGCTCGCAGTTCGCGTAATGGAAAATTCGTCCTTGTTTATAAAGGCATCCGTTTTCTTGTCGGAAAATTCCCCATTTCAAACTTTTCCAAGCCATGCCCATTTCTGGTCTTTTTTTTTTTTTTTTTCAACCGCTTTTCACCAATTTTCTAAGGATTTCAAACCTTTTTCACGCCCCAAAATGGTTCCACCACCCCTGCCATATTTATCATGGTCGCCTTCATAAAGATTAATGGGCTTTAATATCTCACAAGAACTTGCGTCCTAAGGAGTTTGCTTATCATTCTGGGAAATGGAGATCATTCGAATTTAAATTGCCATTAAAGATAATTTCGTTATTACAAGCATCAGTGTATAAAATTTTCTTTCAACTTGCAATCATAGAATAATATAAAATCAGGTCTGATATCCTTGTGAACTACCATCGTTTATTCAGATAATTATTTTCTAAAGGAAGACAAGAAAAAATAGTTTAATTCGCAAGACAAAAATTAAGGGTTAAAATTATAAAATGAGAACAGATTGATTTTAATTTCATTCAGAACTAAAAGCCTCATTCTGTTTTTTAAAAACTAAATAATGCTTAAAATTATTTTTTTTGTATATCTAAAAATAAATGCTTAAGTCCATCTTTCCAAATCTCGATCTTGCGGCAGTCACTTAAAATATTTGAATTTTAAATTGATTTTCTAGAAATATTAACATCTGTTGTATTCTTAAATATAATTTTGAATCTTCGAAGCCTTCCAAATGCTGGAATCATTTTCGAATTTGTCAAGAAGATAGATACTTTGAAAGAATTTAAACATGAAAATTGAGAATAGTAAAAACGATGCACAAATGATAGATTCTATACAAGTCAAATCTAGTTGTAAAACTGCATTAGAAAACAAACTAAAGCTAAATTTAGATGAAACATCTTAACATTTTTTTAGTTACAAAATAATACATTTTTAAACAAAAGACAAACTCAAAATTGCTGCGATTCAGATAATATTTTTTTTATCTGACATTTAATAAACATCTGGGCCCAAGGAAAGATAAAAATAAGACTAAATATTATACATATGCATGATACTTTAATAGAAAAAAGAATCAAAGGGACTTAAGATTCGGAATTTCAGGCAAGTTTATACCCATTTTTCACTTCATTTAAATTTTCAGCAGTTCAAAAATTTATCCACAAACGTGGAGCCCCATCAACAGTCGGATATTGTCACAGTCGTTACCACAAAGGTCAATGATCCTAATATTTCACAAGAGCCTAAAATGTTTGCCTTTGCACTAGAAACATCAATCATATTTAAATTACGCGAAAAGCTAATTTAAACTCCCAAATTTATTTATACAGTTATTTTTTTAGTAAGAACCAATATATGCAAGAAATATATCTGTTCACTCTAGTGAATAGTAATTAGGGTTAAGAAATCTCCTCAGATAAATTTTAAATGAGAATAAGTTATTTTCTGTTCCTGTTCGACTTTTTTTACTTTTCCGCTTTTTTCACCTGCATATCTGATTTCTTCCAAAATAAATTGGCTCGACAGTCCTTTCTTTATTGTCATAAAAATAAATAAATTTAATATCTCATCAGAAACTAAGGTTTAAGGAATTTGCTATTGTTAGAGGAAAACGGGAATTATTCAAATTGAAACTGTTGTTAAAGTTGGTTTAGACATTCAGGCTTTATTTTTTTTAGAAAGGTCAAAAAGTAACCGTTTTCATACGTTTATAGGTAACAGTTATTAAATCTTAGTCGTTCACCGAGAAAATATAAAAATAAACAGAATTTCATTCCCTATTATCAAAATAAGGTACGTTCTCCAAAAATGTAAAACTTGAATAAAAACAAATGTAACCATCACTAAAAAAGTGAGTGAATTTACTACAGTACAATTCTTTCTTTAACTGTGAATTTATATTGATAGTACAGTAAGCATTTCACAACATCTTCATAATCCAAAGCCCTTCCCACAATGATTAAAAACTTGATATGCCGTAGGAGCTCGCTATGGAGCTTGTTTCTGCCCTAGAAAGCAAATATCTTTCAAATTTAATAACGATTAAAGTTAAACACCGCGTTTATTTAAACAGTTATATTTTGAAAAAGAAGCAAAAAGTTACTGTTTAATCGAGGGAGTTATTAAGGGTTAGAAGATTAATTCGAGAGAAAAAAAATCTCAAAGTAAACAAATTCATTTACATATATTTAACCCACAAGAAACTTAAAATTAATTTTGGTCTGCCAGAAATAATTAAATATTACGCTCACATCCCTTAAAGTTATTGAACCGGAACGAATTAGAAAGTTATGTAATTTGAAACACCTGAAGCTTTAAAATTAAGTTTCCATCAAATTTAACATCAGTTATATTTATAATTTTAACTCTTAATTTTACGAAAAGGGAAAATTTATCTTTTATGAATATTAATTTTAAAATAGTTTAATCAACTATTATAACACAGAAACGGATACAACATACGAGTGATAAAAAAAAAAACTATCAGGTTAAATCTTGCTAATACTGCATTTGAAATACGATTAAAACTTAAAACCTAATAACACGATTTTATTATTCATAATAAATTGTTGTAATTGCCCGTAATAAATTCGAAAATTTCCTTATTCGTAATGAAAAAAAAGGGTGCTATCGCCAAAAATGCTAGGAAATTCCTTTTATCTGTTTTTTTAAAGAAATTTTTTTTAGATGCAAACACGTAGGATTGTCTTCTAGTATATTCAATTTGGGTATCAAATCTACATCTCAAAATTTTAATTATTTTGCTCATCGCGTGTTTAAGTTAGTGAACTCAAATGCACACGGGTAAATAAACAGTTTAACTGTCGGGCAATTTAATCCAAAATTAGAGACATATCTACAATTTTGGTGTAAGGATCACATATTAAAGTTCATCAATCTTTCTTGTAATATTTCTGAATCCTTGTACGAACACATGGACGAAAATACAAATATTCCTTTGATGAATTATATCTAAAGTATGATACAGATCTAAAATTTTGGTGTCATGAATACAAATAAAATTTCTCCTGTCAAATTTGTTTAGTTTAGAATTTTTTGAGTTCACCTACAAAAAGAAATTAAGAAATTGATATTTCGCACTGGAAGAATATTAAAGCAAGGATTTTCATTAAACTTTTGAGGCAAATGTTTCGATAATTACAACATACAATGCTTTTTCCTTTGTAATCTAAGCACACGAGAAAATAATATTATAAAACTTGATTCTAAAATCAACTGAACTATGGGCAAATATACAATAGAATTTTTTCAAAATTTTAGTTTTTGTTTCGAGCAAATTACGTGATCATCATGCATGCTCACTTAACAATGAGTAACTGAAAACTACATGTCACTGTGACATTCATTCGAAATGCGACATTCATTCGAAATTTACTTCTTTAAATGACTTTTTTTTTAAAAAAAAAAATAAGCATTACAAAGAATACGAAAGAAAACGAATGTAGACGTTAGAGAAATATAGAAGAACAAAAGTGACCACTTGTACTTAATAACCCAATGCTTTTCTTTCACTCTTTTAATATAGTAAAATATGATTTACTCACAAATTCGTCTCAAGTAGTGACAATAAGTGACTTTTTAACCGGATAAAGCACGCCTGTCAAATAAAAATTGCACATTGCAATGAAAAACTTTCAAGGTCTAAAACGGGATACTTCTCCCACATAAATAAATAAACAATAAGTACTTGAAAAACTGAAATTATGAGTAACACTCACCCCAAACACAGGCTTACTCTCATATTTCTCGACAACTCACAATAGAGACTTTATTTTTAGTTTTGAAAATGCTAAATTTAAAATCCGAATTCTTCACAACGGAGATGAAATTTAGAGTTTAATTTAACAAAACAAAAGACAGTTACACAATTGAGAACTTAAATATAGCATGCGGACTGATCCTTTACTGCGATTTGCTTCATTTTCTATGGAAGTGGAAAAGCTAATAATTTTATTAAATGCATTTAAAAGCAGTAAACTGTTTTATAACTAGTGAAGATATAGTTAAAACTAATCTTTTTATTTCATATGAAACATTAATCAACATTACATTCCTTAATCCGATGATAATGTTTAGCATGATTCTGAGTTTGCTACTTTTTATACAAACCATTTCTTTCCTAAATATATAATAATTTTTGAATTTTTCGTTTAAATATTACTCATCTTATTTCTGCATTAGATGAATTCGCATATTCATATTAACTGCTGCTTGCGCCATAATGAAACAGCTGTTGAACAATATGAATTAAATATTAAATTATATATTTTGTGAAATGTAAATATAGATTATTTTAATGAAAACATTTGCAGTGCAATTTTCTAGCCATATTCATAGAAGTTCTGAAAAAGAAATTCCATTTAGTAAATTTGTAATTTGTAGATTATTTTTCATGAAGGTTACGACCTAAGCAATCAAACAATAATTATTAAAATCTTCTTTCAAAGGGGTGAATTTAAGGTGTATATAATAGACACCATAAGAAGACCAAATGACTCAAAAGTTTTCTCGCATACTTAATAACGACGTTTTAATCACAGGTTACAGTAGCTACTTTAAATTATTTTAATGAATTTTCATGTTATCAAAAGGGTACTTGTGCATATTATGTAATAATTTAAAATTAATTAAATTTGATGAACTCGACGCATGAAATTAAATTGTCATTTTAGATATGCTTTGTTAAGCATATCTGAAGTGAAAATCAAATTATCACTTTAGATATGCTTTGTTAACTAACTTATTACAACATTAATTATTCATGAGATAAATTCTTCTAGCGTGATAATGTCGTCGCCATATTATAGAGGTAAACATTGTTGTTTCATATTAAGCTGTCAAGAAGAATGATATTGATTTATTTCCTTAATTCACAATAGAAAAAGGAAAAATAAATTTTTCAAATATTATAAAATGAAATATAAACAAAGTTATTCAAAGTTTTATAGCCCTCAATTATAATTTTGTAAAAGCAAGGAATCTGCGTGAATAGAAATATTGAAGGCTAAGTATACCATTTCAAGGTTAAACTCCTCCCCGTGTTACTAATAGCAAAGCTAAGTGCTTAGTGAGATTACTTAAGGTAATAATTATGAACTAAATTTTCCTTTCAGCCTTTCGACCGTCGAAACAAAAGCAGGAAATTAATATGGAAAATGAAAAAGAGCATTAATGCTATTATTTCTAAACGTAAAGAACATGCTTGAAAGCTTCATCTTATTCATCTTCGTAACTTTTTTTTTGTGTTAATGGAAACCAACAGAGAGAAGTTTCAGTAATATTGTAATGTAAAAGCATGGTCCCCCTCCCCCTTCATGTAAGTAATGTTTCCGTTTCTTTTAAATAACGATTAAATATTTTTTTTTGTTCTAATATGTATAAGAGATAAATCTAAAGACAAAATTTAAAAGAAAATTTTAAAACTCTTAAAATTGGACACATTAAGTCATAAAGAAATCTTTAAAAAAAAAATATATATATATATTTTTTAAAAATAACTGTTTTTACAAAACGTTAAAAATTTTAATGGTAGATTCCCCCCCCCCCTCCAAATTAATAACTATATTATAAGTGATTTTGCAGCGGATGGGAGTTGGTTAAATTTTGCATAGCTAATTTCTTAGCTTATAATAACCAATAACTAATTTCTCGGCATAATTTCGGTTTAGGTTATCATAGGGAATCCGAAAACTACGAAATGGCGGTAAGTTCAAAACTTCATAACTGTGTACAATTATCTATAAAAAAAATACAAATAATCCAGTAAATGCCCAAATAACTTTTTATAAGTTTCCAAAGTTGAAAAAAAAAGTGCTACTTTTTAAACGAGTTTTAAAATTTGAAACACACTACATTAAAGGTTTTGATATGAGATTTAAAAAAAAAAAACTGCTAAAATTATGTAATCACGTTGAGATTTTTTCAATTACAAAATTATTTTCCTTTAAAAACTTTAAGAGAAAGAAAAAAAAATATTTTATCAATTATTATTCATAGTTATATGCTTTGATTAATGGAAAATGCTTCAAGAAATATATATATATCACACTTATTGTTTATATGTAATGATTGAAATTGGAGGTATTTATAAAGCTAATAGTCAATTTAACATAAAATAATTATTTGGGTTATTAACCATGGAAGCAAATGGGAAATACACATCAATAGTTATACCACTGCATGAAAAGATTGCTTAAATTGACTTTAATCATCCTATCCTTTGCTTGTCCGGATATTGAAAATCAGTGAGGTGCTTATATTAAACGAAAACTCAGACAAGAAGGGAATTGCAAACAATCCAGTTTTTCACAATACAAATTCCTAGAAACTTTACAGCTTTAACACTGTCGACATCTTTTGTAGAGAAGCCATTTATTATTTATTTTCGCTCAAACTCCAAAGTGTTTCTGTTGTCGAAAATATATTGGAAACAACGTCTCTAACTTAGTTCATTATACTCTTAAGCTAAAGTATTGGTAAGTTGAGTCTTGCTGAAGTAGTGGCAATCTTTTATTAAAGTTTTTCTTGTGGAGTGGAACAATGGAGTGGCAGGTGGAGTCGATACGAAACTAATGAGCTTATCTCATTAAAAGAGACTTAATTTGAAAGGAATGCGAGTCTCCGGATTCTTTTCATTAATTTTTCTACGGAGACCACTACATCGTCTTTCGAAGCAAAAAATGAAGAGTTGCAGGCAGATATCTTTACTTACTACACACAAAAAGAAGTTCTTGTTTGCATAACCGCTTGTAAATGCCATGTAATTACACTAGTTTGTTAAATTCATACAAACATATGTGGAGATTAATAAGTTAATCAATAATTATAAACATGTTATTAAAATTGTCCTCATAAATCAAACATTTATAAACATTTTTTTCATTCGCAACTATTTCTGCTACGAATAAAAACACAGACATTTTATTATATTGATTAATAATAAAAATAAAGGAATTGAATTAAATACAGTAAAGCTCGGTTTATATGTCTTTTAAGGGAATGGCATCAACCGATGTAAAAATGAAAAAATTCGACTCGAAATTTTAATAAACCATCTAGATTATTATAAATTTAATGCTATAATGTAAATTCGTTAAAAAGAAATAACTTAAGTTTTAAAAATAGTATATTACTATATAGTACTGAAAACACTAATTAAATTTTAAAATCAAACATTTATCATAAAAATGGGAAAATTCTTACCTAGAGAATTAAACCAGAAAATTAAATATGCGTTTCTTTTTTTTTTCATACGATTTATGTGAATGTAAGTATGCGTGCGTTTAATTGAGAAAATTTTTTTAATCGTCATTCGACATGCTAATTGGTTCTAAATATTAAGTACAATATAATAAATAGCGTTTAGTTTATTGAATATTTTTTTGCTAGTATTTTGATAAACAAAATTAAGAAGCTTATCATCGAAGTTCCCATTGGATAAAATTTCACTTTCATTGTTTATATTAGAAACAAACAATTTGTCTTCCATTGATTCATCAATTGAAGGGAAAAAAAGCTTTCTTATTAGATACGGAGGCGTTATGACAGATTAAAAATATATGCGAGTTTTTGAAAGTGAGAACGACAAATAACGGAAGTTTTGTGACTTTTGCGTCACATAAACGACATCCTTTATTATAATAATAGTTAAGAATGAATCTGGCTGTGATAAAACAGTGCTAAAATGAAAAAAGTATAAACAGAGCTTTACTGTATATTTTTATTTCTTAAAATGTCTAACGAAATGATTTAAATATTATTAAATTTTCTAATTTTATTTGTTAAAGTTAGTTCAAAATAGCCGAGAAGAGAAGTTGGTGTTTTCGATGCAAAAAATTGTTTTATCGACTATGTTTGAAGTTTATGTTCGACTATTTTATCGACTATGTTTGAAGTTTATGTTCGACTATTTTATCGACTATGTTTGAAGTCGATACTAATGCTTGATATATCTGTTAATATGTTTCTTCTAAAGACAATTAGTTACATATAGTGATTTTGTGCAGATAACGGAGTTTGTAAGCTATTATCCCAGATTTATTATTGCTTTTCTCACTACTAGATGTTTTTGGCGACCAATTTGTCCATCCTTTTTAATGACTTTTTAGTGTTATATTATTCATATTAAATACTGCCTTAAAATAATTTCGCCTTATTAATTGATAGGACTGAAAAACATTTAATTGAATCAATTTACGATAAAAGTGTATATCTGTAAAATAAAAGTGGAAATGACAATTCTACTTGAGTTGAATTAATGCCCAAAGAAAGCAATTCTTTTTAAACTTAATTTTAAGAATGGCAAAAATACGTGATTAAATCTTTTGATGGCTGAGTTTTAACTTTATCATAACCTTTAAAACATTGTTACAGATTAGGCATTAAATTATATTTTAAAAAATTGTTGAAAACGAAGAAGCAAATTGTAAAGAAATGTATCAGATAAAAAAATAATAAATTTTTTTAGTTTTGAGATGATGCAAAAATCATTTTAGTGAAATAATAGTTTTGGAAGATATGAACGTAACTTTCCATAGCCAAGTCATAGTGATTACCTATCTAGCGTCGGTAAACATGCTCACTGCTACGACTCATGCACGATACTTAGATTACTTCTTTGCTTTCTTTTAAATAAAATAGAGAAAAAAGCCATCTAATTAGATATATGGTTAGGTACAATTAGATAGCAGGTGAGTAACGCAGCAGTCAACATGTTAAGCTGCTTATATTTGCGCTCTATTAAAACTTTTGTTTCACGTTTAATTCTATGATTTTGATTTCTTTTACATCTTTCCTCTGACTGGAAGTTTTGGCGGGCTCTCCTCTGAGCATTTCTTGTAATAATATTTTGCAGATCCATTAATTAGCTAGGCAAAGTGTACTGTAAAAACGTTTAATGAAACGTTCTGAAAGGTTCGTACGGCATTTGTTTACGTTTGATTAGTGCCATTCGATAATAAATAATGATAAATCTTTATGCCACGCATATTTGGATTTTATACATAGATGCTCATTGTGGATTTTGTTCGCGGATATAATCACCAAATATAATGATAAAATCTAGGGACAACAAGCATCTGAAAACCATTTATACCTTATGGTTTAATTTTCTGTACAATTTTTTGCTAGCACTTTTATTGCCAGTTAAATAGCTGTACTATTCCCACGATCTGACTTTATTTCTGACATCATAACCTTCGATTAAATGCCTCTGTAGTTAATCGATTTTTCTACTTGTCTGAATTCGCAATCTTATCTTTGATGCTTAATGATTGTTACACTTAAAATAAGTTCCGTTGATTCAGCTTAATTTGAAAGAAACTAATCGTTAAAGAGAGTAAAAATTCAGAAATCTGCAGAAGCATTTTTTTTTCTTATTGAAAAATCATATAGAATGGATGGATTTCATAAGACTTGAGAATAATAATAAATGTAAGAAAATATCAACGTAAAATGAAAAGGAATGATAAAAGAGGAAAAAAAAAAGATTTAACACCATAAGTTCATTCAGTATTTTATACCGTAGTAATTTTTGTAATTCTTTAACTTTCATGCATTTGCCTACTTTTGAAAATTTGTGAGAGAATACTTCAAAACTAAACAAAACAGTTACTAAAAGAAAAGTAATTTTGACATCATGAAAAAATGAAGTTTGGGCTTTTATCTGAGTTGGATACAAAATGGTCAGGGTTTCCAAATCAGTTCATTATTTATAAATCTGTTAACGATTTATTCGATATTTCAAAACTTACGTTCGCAAAAACCATTTTTTAAAAAGTAAACACAGTTATGCAATGAAATATGGATGTTTTCCTAATACAATAATTTTTCAAACAAATGATTACAAAAATTCAAAATATATCGCTAAAGATAAGAAAAGTAATAAGCCCGCAGAGAAAATAAAACACAATACCAAATTTTCAGTAAATTTAGGAAAAACCATTTTTAACAGCACTTAATATCTCTTTTAATCAAATTCTACATATTGTTATATATTCCGATCAGGAAAAGTTTGTATTTTGACCGAATATGCGCTTATCTAGTTTTATGATTTGGCATATATGTAGATATCTGCAAAAGAACGGACATGCCTAGAAAGTAAGGAATGCATGACTTTTGGTAAGAACTCACGAACGAAGAAAGTATTTTTAATGAAATACTTTTCGGTGAAAAGCTGGGACTGTTGTACCTTTGGCCACTTCATTCTGTGCTGGCAAATGGTGCCAAAACTTGGAAGTTTGTATGCTTAGTACAAAGATAATTTACAATATATTTGGGTTATCTTCTTGTAGTTTAGAAAAGAATCTTAATGTGAAGAATAAAAAGGTTTACTTGATTTCATTACTGTTCTTAGCTTAAAATGAGTTATAGAAGTTGAAATGTGAAACTGGACAATCTTTGTCAAATTTACAACATGCACTTTTGACCATGGTGTAAGATTTTCTTAAAAAAATAATTAAAAATGTTAAAATTGAAATTTTTGATCTTTTTAAGATATGCAGTAAATTCAAAATTAAGCAAAATTAAGGTCAACATTCTCAAAAAAAGTAAACTAATAATTGAAGCGAAAAAAAAAAAAAGATAATCGGCCAAAGATACAATACTCTCTCCTAAAATATATCTTCTGCACATTATTTAACGGAATTTAATCCTAACAACAACTGTTACGATTACTGAACATTTAATTCTTCATTTTTGAAAATCTTATATCTTTTTATAACTGCTTTCCACACTCATAATGTGTAAATATATCGCTATAGCTCTGCATAAATATGTAGCCTCCCTGAAACTTTATGAGGAAGTATGAAACTGAAAAAGTACTTACGTTAACCAGAGTCTGGAGAGATTCAACATATGATCTCTCTGTTTCCACAATCTCGTACACGACATGAGTCCTGGTGTCCTATAAAAGACAGAAAGAACATTTACTGCGTGCAAGTTAATAGAATTCGCACAATTTAGGAAGTTAATAGCATAGATAAGGGATCGGCTGAGAGAGTAATTTTGTTTTCACCCATCTCTATCGAATGAGGTTGATTGACCGTTTGAGTGAGGACAAAAGAATCGATATTGCATTCTAAAAAATCCACTGAGAAACTAAGATGCTCTATGGAGTAGAATTTCTCCTAGTTGTCGGTAGATGATGAATCGATACTCTCTTGATTTACTTTTTTATACTTGATAATATTAAGGGGAAAATTGATTGACCTAATTAAGTTTTAAGTAACATGAAAAGAGCAAAGAAAAAGAATATTTTTTTGAAGGCTTGATATAAAATTAGAAAACAATATCGAGCTCATGAACACATCTCGATACTTTAAGCTTAGATTCAATAAGGAACAGGGAGAAAGAACAAGCATATTTGAAAAGTATTAACAGAATTTTGACTAATTTTTATATTTACCTGAAAAAATGCTAAGCTCACTAAATGAAGATGAAGATTACATATAAGCGAGAATAGACTTTAAAACTATGACTAAAATTAATAATTCATATTATTTAAATAAAATAAAATGACGATTATTTCAATGGAATATTTCGACAGCCTCACATAAAAATCATTGCTTAGATAACATCGAATTTTGCATAAAATGCTCATTGGTTTGAAATTTACAATACAACAAAATACACTCAGTCCGTATTTACACTACTGTCAGAAAATTTCTTAACAAAATAAAAAAATAAAAACAGGCATTAATAACTTTGTTTCAATGTATGCCTTCGAATAAAGTCATTTGCTTCATTTTTAAAAGAATTCGAAAAATATTGAAATGAACTAGTCAGATAATAAACACTATTCTTTCGATGGTATCTAAAACTATTTAAAAGGTCTAATAGAGTTAATGGCAATAGGGTTAGAATAAATTTTTTGAAATTTATACATCCAAGGACATGCACGTGACAGATGTTCTTGTCTGTATGTTAGACATTTATAAACAATTAAATTTATAAAAGGACTTTGAAAATTATGGAGCAAGCAAGGATTTGCAGTTTCATGACTTTAACATGATGCATAATAGCTCGGGCATTATTCTTGCCATTCTGTTTGATAAATGGGATGCCATTACATTTATAGTATTCCCGACAATGTAAACTACGGTTTTCTGCATAGTCTCTTCCGCTTTTGTTTTGACTGGATGACTGCCAAGAATAATAAGTCACCAGCACCACAATTAATTTTGCAACTTCAGGATAACGTAAAGCAAACCAAAACATTTTGAAAGTAACATCAAACCGTTATTTAAGGCAACCGCAATCTTTTTCTCAAAATTTCTAGGACAAAAATATTTTATACAATTTAAAAATAGGACACTCCTAGTTTTTCTTGTAATTATAAATAGCAGATAATGTAAGACTACATCCAATAGACAAATAAAAAAAAGGAAAGAAGTACTATTCATTACGCATTACTCCCTAGATTGTAAAAATAGACTATATGGTTCTTTAGATCCAATGAATCTTTAGTAATTAAGAGGCTGTTATTCATTTCCTACAGAAATAATTTAAATATATCGTTTAATAATATGCCTTTATGCAAGTTGTCCAGTCGAATGAAATCCCTTAAAATTATTTCTTTGATAGATGCTAAAAGTGATAAGGCCAATATTTTATTAATTTAGATGTCATTTAATTATTCCAACCGTTTCAATTAAATATAATTGACAAAATATTTATTTACAAATATATTTCTATTAAAATAAAATATTTATCTAATAGGGCGAGCATAAACGGGGGATTAACTGATCTTAAAATAAAATTTGCCCACATAAATTTTGATTAAAAAATTAGGGGAAAATGTAAAGATTGTTCTGAGTTAATTAGTCACAATTTTCATGCATATTTTCAGCTTAAAATAATACCAGGCACCTTTCATCAACATTGATCTTAAAATGGGGCAGAATATCTCAGACCATCGCATTTTTTTTTATCATTTTAAATTTATACAGGGATGATAGGAATAACATGACACCATTTTAGAGGAAATAAAGTAATAAAAGATCAAGAATTTTGGATATAGTTAATAGTATTAAATATTTGAAATCAATTAAAACAAATTATCTGGTTATTGTTTAAATGGAATACTAGGAATAACTTTAATAAAAAAACCCTAATAAAATATCCTCCATTTTCGCACCGAAAGAAAATTACATTAACGATTATGATGAAACTATTATCCTAGGAGCTGCATCGATAACCGCCAAAAGCTTTTATCGCAAACTGCCACCATAACTCTTCTTAAATACCAACCGAGACTGCTATTCTGACCAAAATAATGTCCACTTTAAGTCCAAGTGAACCAAGTCCCATCTGATGAAGTGAGAATTATATCAGAGAGAATGAGCCAAATAATGTCACTGGAGGCTTTCGTGAGAGTGGAATTTTCCACCATCCAATAAAAGCCTTTTAGAAGTAAAAGAGATTACGCTATAGAATTTATTGTTTCTATGGTACCAGTTAATGCAGAAAAAGTATCTAAACAGCACACGACATAAGCCATTCAATTTTGTGAGAAAGAAGAAAAAAAAAAAAAAAAAAAGGTATTATCTCGTTTGACAGTGAGATGTTTAGTCAGATGCCTGTTTTCCATTTTTTTTTTCCAGATCAAGCCTAATGAATTTATTTTGATTACTACCCAAAAAAGAAATAGCTATTTCATAAAGCTCATGTTGTGGGCGTGGATGTCATAGCAAATAGATTCCTTTAAGTAAATAACATGAGGATTTTGCTTGCTGAATTCTGTCTGGTGTAATAGAGTGCTGATCAATTCAATTTTCAAAAGCATTAAAAGTCACCTTTGGACTTTACACAGAAAACAACATCAGTATTTGAATTCTCGTATTAAATTTGAAGTACAATTTTTTCTATAGAATCTTATTAACCTTTAGATTACTGATATGCGTAGAAAAGTTATCAAATAAGACTGGAATTTTGAAGAAAGAAAAAGGTGCCTTTTTTATTTGTCATTCAAAATTTAGATCTATTCTTCTTACTGCGTGCTTTTGATATTAATTTTTTTTTGTTCACCTCATAACCAAAAACCTACTCGTCACTTGTGAAGTGCTGCAAAAATTAAAAAAAATATCTACAAAATAATAAGAAATACCATAGATGCACTACAAAGGGAGAATGAATCTAAAGATTTAGAGTTGGTAATAGTGCAAACGCAGAGGAACGAAATCTGCCGTCAAATCTGCAAATCTATTCCGCCGAAGGAATGGTTGTAGTTGCGTTGATAACATGTATGTTTATGATAGATACTATATTTCATATGTAGTATAACTGAAGAAGTATTTATATAAAAACGGAAATAATTTTAAAAAATATTTTAAAGATTCATGAAACTACATGCAAAAAAGAAAAAAAATAATAATCCTAATTAATAATTCAAGTAAAGGAGACAATCGAGGGTTTTCCTACATCTACAAAATTCAAAATTGAAATGCTTATTATTATCAGATGAAATACAGAATGATTCAGTTTAAACATAAGCTGTTTAGACATTTCTTATGTAAAAATAACAAGCCTAAATTGCATTGAAATTATGTGCACACTCTTTTTCTTTGAACATTGTTTCGATTTCACAAGGTAAAAGAGATTTTTGCCAATACGAGGAAAATGACGGTTTTCTGCTAATAATTCACATTACGAGCACTTGAAAATTTTCTGCCAATTCTTATTATTGCACGAAGCAATTTTTAACAAAAAACGATTTTTGTGATTATGATAATTCACTTTACCAGATCGAGCGTTATTGTTAAATTCTTGGACAAAAGAAATAAATAATGCTTCAAAAGGAATTCATTTCGATAGGCGAAAAATTTACATTCATGTCTTCATATTAATATAAACTGTCAGCAAATGATTGTTTTTGGAAGAGGCGGAAACTTCTAAACTGAAACTCAATGCAGCCACCAATTAGTGTGCAAACAGGCAGCTGAAGAAATTGCGATTGTAACTACTGAAAAAGCAATAATAAATTCAAATAACAGTAGTGCACGGGCCATATATCGAGATCCGAACATTCCCTTATGCAACACTGCATAGAGTCCTACATAACATTTTAACCTGTTAACTGGGTATGACGAAATATTTCAATGCAAAACGAATTGAAAATAAGTTAATTACCCGGTTAACAGGTTAAAATATTACCCATACGAATCATCATATGCATAAATTGTTCACTCGTTATATAGAAGAATGGAAATAATTTACTTAATGCTTTCTATATGAATGACGGTAGATAGGTCTTGGTAAAAGTCTTGGGCTCATTTTTATCTAAATGAAGCTGTAGACAAACAATTTTAGAATTAGTGAATGTCCCAAGCTTATCAATAAATTCCGTTGAATGCATCAAAATTTACAATCTGATGTAGACATCCTCATTCATAAATAATTCTTATTTTTTTTTCAAAGGAACGTTTCCTTTAGGATTTGTATATGTTGTTGTGTTGTTTTCAATGGCACTTGCCATAGGCAAGCCCGCTGATTTGAAATCAACGATTTTAAGCCGAAAGGGAACGTCTCTTATTTTAGTAGCGCCAACTAGGGCCAAGAGTACGATTTTGCTACTCACGCATCACATTCGCTTGCACAGCCCTTTTTTAAAGGGGGGCACATTCACACATCTCACAGATAGAACAAATGAAGGACAACCATGCCCGAACCGGGACTCGAACCCGGGACGCCCAGATCACGGGGAAGACGCTCTACCCCTATGCCAGGACGCCGGCGGATTTGTATATGATCTATCAAAGGTATTAGATATGCAGCTATGGTTCAAAAAAAATTTTTTTAATACTTTATTGCAGCCGATAAATTACCTGAATGACACTATCTTTACGCAGAATAAAGTACCCCTTCAAGTCACTTTACATGTTCGAAATCTTCTGTAGCAAAACTTTTTAGACGATAGAGTAATAAGCAGATCTTTCCAAAAGTCTTGTCCAACTGATTCGTTCGATCTAACTTCCGGCGATTTTTGGCAGTGGTGTTAAAACACACACACACACACACACACACACACACACACACACACACACACA
>JAPMOR010049302.1:411608-455782 GCA_026543865.1 Argiope aurantia | reverse complement strand
CCAAAATATAGTAATTATGACATGAAACATAATATATATATATTTTTTAAATGCCTAGTGAACTTTAAAATCAAGTAATGTATCAGAATATTTTTCGATTACTTAATTCTAAACTAAAATTCATATTTGCCATTGATAGTCAAAAATGCGTGAATTAAAAAAAATGAAGTTCGAAACTTTGCAAAATAAACTAATTAAAAAAAACACTACATCAAAATCAACAAGACCGAAAGCCAAAATCACAACATCAAAATTGATGAATGTTTCACAGTCTTATCATTTGGCAAATATATTATAATGTAAATACAGAGAGAATAAACGATAATGCAAACGACAACATAAATTGATTGAAAATAACATACCCAATTTTTGTTAACCTGAAAAAGAACAAAATATTAGAATGTTAGTAGATTATAATAAATTAATGCATTTTATTAAAACAGATAAGAAAGAAGAAATAAAACTTTAATTTCCTTCTTAAAGAAGAAAAAATTTTAAAACGTAAGAACAGGTTAAGCTTAATAACTAATCTCACAAAAAAAAATAATGAAAACATCTGAAATCCCAAAAATTGCATATTCATTTTGTATGAAAGTGAAACAAATTTATTTAAACTTCGATTCATCAATATCTAAAGAAACATGCAAATAATAACTATCATAGAGATCATAAAATATGTAAATTATTTACCCCATCACTAAGAAGTATATTATTTGTTCCAACAGTGAAACGTCTGCAGAAGAAGTATTTACGAATTCGATCCGAAATCCACGGATCACTCTGGGCTCTTTTACTGAATCTCTTGAAGGGCAACATGACGCACAAAGTTCAATCAATGAGCAATTAAAGAGTGTGAATATTTATGTTTATGATAAACCTTGATAGGCAGAATGTCCGTTGATATATTTTCACGTTACTTGTCTTGGATAATAGTTTGAAATGTAAAAAGTCACAAAATGGTCAAGGAACGCAACCAGCACAGGACTTATCAATATCCTAAAATGACTTTTATAGAAATGACTGTAACTCAGAATTAAATATTTTAGAAATTTCGTTGTGCAATCAGTAGTTCCAGAAAGATATCACGGATTTCAATTTTTCCAAGAACTATAAATAAAAAGGCGATTTTGCCAGGCGAATTGTCTGCGCATTCAAAAACCCGCAGATTTTCGATCTTTTTCGACAAGAGGAGATTTACGATTTGTTGAATTTCCCAGGTTACTTTAGGTAGAAATCACTTTTTACATGAATAGATCAGAGGCTTTCAAAATTTTTTGACTGCTTTCTTCCGTATTTTTATTTGGTAAAGTCAAGGAGATAATCTGCCTTAGAAAAGTTTCTTTAATAATTTCTCTTTTTTATTTTGATATGACAAATAATTAAATGACCATTTACTATGCTAAAGATAATAAAGGAAATAAGGTATATAAATTCTAATTAATTCTTAATGGTATATTTTAATACAAAAGGACGCCAAAGTGAAAAATACGCAAAAAAAAAATTACATTTTGAAGAAGGCATTTTTTTTGTTAAACTTTATTTCGTTTTAAAGATTATTTTTTATGCAATAAATAAAAATTGAAATCTCTGCCAAAAAAATTCGTCCTAACTCGAGAAATCACAAAAGTATTTTCACACTAAAAGGCGATTACTTTGAAATAACCCTAGAAGTTTAATCACTTCACAGATGAATTATTAATGGAACAGTTCACTGCGTGAACGTGATAAAATATTTATTTTCAATAGATATTGCACTGCGTAACAGTAATAGCAGATGCTCATTTAATTGGTATATGAGGTCATGAAAAAGCATAACCAGATAAAGTAACTATTTGAGTTTAAAAAATGGCTAAGAAAAAAAAAAAAAATAATAACTCGCAGTTTATTTTCCTCCGACTGTTAAGTAATTCTTTAATATTTGCTCTCAATAGGTAGATCGTTTTACTTTTACGAATCAATTGTATGTTGTCTTGGTAAATCAGTAAAATAAAAATCACGATATATCAATTCAACACGACGATAAAGCCAACATTCCTTTCTTCAAGAGTTACTTGGTATAGTCTTGTGATAGAAAACTATTATTCTTCTTGGTTGTCTTAATTCTTTTCTTATCTGGAGTCAACTTAAGACATTTTTAAAGACATAACCGTGCGTTCATATCGTAATAAATGTTTTTGATTGTAATGATGTAGATTTACTATTTACCGAAAGAAGCGTATTCAAGAAGTTCTGGAAAAATTTATCATATACGTCAATAACTATTAGTTGATTTTTTAATCAGTAAATCAAATATTCGTTCAATATAAAAAAGAATTTACTAATTTATATAATTCTTATTTCTTTCCAACGATTTTATAATCTAACTGCTAATATAAGATTTAGATGCAAGTATACTCTAAAGAATCTATCACTTTGCTATCAGTTTACAAAAGTGGACGTCCTGTTCTTTTCCCTTGACTTGCACTATGTAAACCTTTTCATACAGTTGATGTTCGATACAGCTAAATTTTTTTCTCCATACAGTTGGTGCTCTTTCGTAGGAGATGACTAACAACGTTAATTAGAACAATTGCAAAATTTTAAAACTGAAATCTTGAAGTTTGATCGATAAATCATCAACAGAGGATCGATAAATCATCGAAAGAGAATGCATGGTACTTTTTCTTAGTTTATAGATGATCAAAAATATTCCTAAGTCTATAACTTGGAGTAACACAGTATCTTTCAATTCAAAAAGTAAATATTATTCGATTAAATTTGTTATGATATAAATAGATACATATTCTTTAAATATGATGTACAATTTAAAACGACAATAACAAAATCTAAGACACTTTCTTTTTCAGGAACTAACAGATAAAATTGGATGCGAAAATATTAAATGGCCAACTTGATCCTAAAATGCACTTGAAGATTTTTAAACAGTTCGCCGATATAAAGCTTCTTAAAATAATTTTCTTTGCTGCTGTAGTAAACTAGCTGTTATAATTTTTCCCCATACAAAGTTCTCTGAAACAAAGCAATTCTCTAACTTCACAGGATTATGGTTTCAGATTGAAATTATTTCTGCTGGTTTAAAATAAACTGTTTTTGCAAAAGAAGATATTGGAGATATTTTCTTTCTCTTAAATAAAACTACGATAGAAAATTCTGAATTATTAATTATTTTGTAACAAAATTACTTAAATTTCTTTGGAAACTTGGAACAATGAAACTAATCAAATGCTATTTAATAATAAAATTAATCATTGATACAAATATATTGCTTAACAACAGATCTTTTTATATTAATAAATAACTTTAGGCGAAAATTTAAATAAAAAAAATACGAGATATTTAATATAAATAGCTAAAGAAAGCGATGAGGATGTGGATAAAGTCTTCTTAATGACACAGAACTTGCAGCTTCACAAATAAAAGTTATTAAAAAAAAACTACGAATAAGTATGGTGATTACGGCTTATGAGATGGCATATAAGCAGACAACCACACGAATAGTTAAAGAATTTTTGATATCACTAAAAACATTGAATGCAGATGCTGGCTGGTATGCACAAGACGAGGCTAAATTATCTATTTTTCTGTATCTTCCATGCCATTCCATTTCGTGAAGCCATTATCAACAGAAGTCACTCAGAGCAGCCGTCACACACTTGTCACATTCAGCACTATCGCCTCTGATCAGTGTTATTCTTAACGGACGACTGGAAAATAAGAGAGAGCATCCTCTGCTTTTGGTTCATCAAATTATACCAAGAGCGGCGGCTGCAGCCGAGGGTTATCCTACCATCGCCAAATCGCGCCAAACTGTTTGGATACGTAAATGCGGGTTGTGAAAGAGGCGCGTATTGATTTCTACTAGAAAGCGGCCAGTGTCGTCTATGCGCATCGTTCATTTTAGTTCTTCGCCAAAGAACAAAAGCAAGGAGAAATAAGTTGGAAATGGACCATAGAAAGCAATTAAATCAGGGGATGCCATCAATTATCAAAGTTGCCAGCATAGCTCATACAACGAGAAAGTGGTGAAAAATAACTCATTTGATCAGTGGAAACATCGAGAAAACAAAAAAACTGACAAAAATTATGATGCATTCTATATTTGAATTTATAGTTTGATTTAAATTAAAAAGCGTATAACAGGATAAAACTATATTCCATCGCTGTAACAACTCTTACTAGATAAATAATTTTTTAAAGCTTTTTATCTGAGAAAAATTATATTAGTGGTAAAACTTACACAAAACTTAATTTCTTGATATGAATGTTGAAGCAATTAATAAAACAAATTGCATATCAAATACTGGCTCTCGGCAATATTCCATAATTAGATGGCGGAAACCAAAGTTGAATAAACAAATTAGCATAAAGAGTAAATTTCTTTATTTTAGTGCATATAAATGCAAGTCGCGACTTTACAGCTCCATTATTTTACATTTTCAACGCTACTATTACTTCCAATTACAAGTTTCTGTGGGCTAAAATCTGTCTCTTATGCCAGTTTAGATAGGTTGAACTTTCTAATATATATCTGAAGAATACATTTACTTTTTTTTCATTTTTTTTTGTATAAAAAATATCAACAGCCGGAAGAATTGATATTTATCTTTGATAATTGATATTTCGTCGGTAGAGTTGAAAGTGTTAAAATGGAGCTTATGAGAGAACGTTTCCTTTTTAGCTAAACATATTTCAGTCAAGAGAGATCAAAAGTTTCAAGGGAAAAAATGCCATTTGTTAAAAACACTTTTAGTTTTGCGATTATTTTCTATTTCATCCATCTTTCGACAGTCGTTTAATTTTTCTAATACTTTACTCAAAATGCTTAATTACTTTCTTCCATCATTTAAATTTGTGACAGAATTCGATCTGTCTTTTTCTTTTAATATATTCAGAAAAAAACGCATTGCCCTACTAATCTTGAAAAGTGGAAAAACAATACGCTTAACCCTACTGTTCTGTTCGTATTTACTTCACGTATGTAGCGTTCGGGTCAATATGACCCGACTCAGAAAACTAACCTTTTTTGCAATAATTGACAGGTGTCATTTAAGAAATGGTTTAAATAATAGTAATATAAGTTTAAAAAATAGATCTAATAATATAAAGCAGTTATAAAAATAGCAAAAAAAAATGTTTAAAATTGAAACTTACAATAATATAAAGCATCTATAAAAATAATAGAAAAATATTCGAAATTGAAACTTGCTTTTACTTACAATTTGAACAATAATATTTTACATGAGATTTGCGAATGTAATTTTTACAATTGCAGCATACCATATTAGTTTTGCTGTCATTGCTTGACAGGCAGAACTTGCACGTTTGAGACACAAAGAAGTATTCTCAGCAGATTTTTCTCTCGCACAGATCCTAGATTTTTCTCTGCATTCGTTTCATTATTTTTATTGAGTCCTCACTTCTTGGTAGGCGTGGCCTTGCTTCAATGCGTGGAAAAATGAGTGATTTCCCCAGTTCTTCCAAAAATAGTTTTCGTTTAGTTAATTTGTTTTCGTTCCATTTACTATGTATTGAAGTTCATAGAACAAATGCATTGCACGCAGAAATATCAAGCATGTTATAGAATACAATCATGGACCAGCGATTTGTTTTTTTTTACAAGCATTTAAAAGTTGATCAAGAGTATCCACAGCCCCGTTAGTTGAATTATAATCTAATATCATTAATGATTTTTTGTCAGGTCTGTTGCTAACTTTTTTTTCCATGACGCAAAGTGCTCATAAAAATAACATTCTTGTTCTTCTTTGGGATCTAGTTTACACTGTTGTCTTTTGTAAAACAAAATATGGAGCTATGAACTTCTTTGTTTGGCATTTGTTCAGGAAGTTCTGATTTATTTTTTCTAATGGTGCTAAGCATAGTCAGAAGAAGTTCCGTTTCAGAAGAAGTTGTACTAAGTTGAAAGATGTGAAAAAATTATCACATGAAATATTGTGCCCCGAATACCCATAAGATCACACACTACTCGCATTGCATGATTTTTCTGTGGCTTTGATCCTTGTTCTTTTCCAGTGTAAATTTGTGTTTTCAATACATATGAAGTTTTACTGTCACAAAGTCCACATTTTGATCCCATATTTAGATGGCTTACTTGGTATATACTGTTTGAAACGACATCGACCACGAAATCCTACTAATTGTTCATCTACAGTCATTTTCATTCGGATTATATAATTTTGGTAGAATTTCTATCCACTTTTCCCAGATATCTCGCACTGCAGCTAATTTACCCAAATTTCTTCTTTCTCGACGAGTCGATTTTTTATCAAAACGAATAATTCTCGATATGGTTCAAAATGTTTCGTGGGGCATTGTCGCACGAAATATATTTCTGACAATTTCTTTCTCCATAAGCTTTTTGTTGATTCCCCATAAGACTTATAAACACCAGCTAACAAAAATAATCTAATATATGATAGAAAAGTTTTACTTTCAATATTTTTCCACTTTTCCATAAACCCTTTTTCCTTCAATATTAGTCATATTTATGATTTCGTTTTCAATTATAGAATTGAATATTACCTCAAATGCACTTTTTACGTCTGTTATCCTTGCCGTTGCATATTAGCAGTGGTTGATCGAGAAGAATGTGGCAGCGGATCCAACTTCCACTTTATTTCACGATTCTTGGACTGAATACTTCTTCTACCTTCATAGTTCATTTGTTGAATATCTGTATCAAAATCGTTGTCAGAACTTTCACTCTCAATTTCATCACTTGTATGATTTTTCATACTCCGATATTTCTTCTTCGCTGTCAGAAGCTTCTATTAGTTTAGCTATATCAGCGTGACTCAAATTTCTGCGATTCGCCATTTTTTTCTCTCACATTCGCTGGCACAACTCTTTTACAGTGTATCATAAAGTGAAATACAGCTGAAAAAAAGAAACGTTGCAATAAGAGCAAAGAGAATTCCCCCTGCCAATCCTATCAAATTTTAAGCCTTGCACGCGCTCTCTTGCCATATGACCAAAATATTTTAGACCTTGCACGCACTCTCTTACCATGTGACCAAACACATAGTCAACGAAACAGGTTTCAAAAACGGATAAATTACAGAAACCATTATTATTCTTTTCTTTTGAATTATTCCAAACAAAATTGAACATGTCTGAGTAAAATAAATGATTTTTTTTGCATTCGATCATATTGACCCGAACGATACATTAGTTATAAATTGAAAAATATTCCTTCGAAATAAGAATAAACTTAAATCCCTATAGGAGTACATATTTATATTATTTACCAAAGTTGTCAAGAAATTTCATGAAAATATCCCTGTATTATATATTTTTACGAAGGTATAAATTTTATTTCGGGTCATATAGACCCGAACAGAACAGCAGGGTTAAATATTATCATTAAATTAAAAAAAACAATCGAAAATGTAAACAGCATTCTATTACGCTTTCCATCATTTGCTTCCGCTCGATTTCGATTCTTTGCTTCACTGAAATAATAACATTCTTTGAAATACCAAATATTCCTTCCCTACTCAAAAAAAAAAAAAAAAAAAAAAAAAAAAAGGTTTGGGGTAATAACAGACAGGGGAACTTTAAAAAAAAAATTCGAAATATTTTTCTATTGTATCGCAATCTTATGTATATGACCCAACAGGTAAAATGTGCGCGCGCGCGCGTGTGGTGGTGGTGGTGGTGGTGGGGGGGTATATTACATGCAGTTTATTTTTTGGTAAGACAGAGAATATTTGGTTTCGAATTTCTGGAAAACAGATCTCCAGATGGTGCAAAAATGTAAATTTAGTGGGATGAGATTCGAAAAGGAAAGAAAATAAACTCTGCGGTTGGGAGTATCCATGCGTAAAAATTTTGATAGAATCGAGTGCAAGTCTATGAATAAGGATCAAGTTTTGAGATGGGTTCTTCCGTTCAACCCATCATTCCGTGGGCGTGATGGGTTGGATGGAAGAAGAAAAGATTCATAGACGGAAGAAGGGAGGATTCATGGACGGAAAGCATTGAAGTATTTATACTTCATATAGCATTATCTTAAATAGGGAAAATATTTGCTAATATTTAGATGCAAATTGATATTCATATTGATATACATCTCCAAAAAATTTTACATAAATAAAAAAAAAAATCTTATTAGAAATTTCAAATGGAAAGTAGTCCTTCTTTCCGAATGTAAAGTCACTTTATTCTCTAAAGAGCTATAAGTGGAGTGGATATGATGCTTGAAATTAAAATGTGAAGGGCAGTAACCATCACTTACGATGATATAAGATTATAGGAAATCATTTCAAGGAAATACAGTCGCTTCGTTCGGATGAATATATCAAAGAATAGTTTGTTTGAAAGACGGTTTATAGTTCTCATCTAAAAGCACATTCGGTCTACTGATTTTCTAATTGATTATAATCAAAAGTTTAAAATTCATAATTTTCTTCGCGGTCTCTTTATAATCCTCAACCCCTGTGACATGAAGTACAGATATCGTCGCTTTTATTTATAACTAAGTTACATTTGAGTGAAACAACATATTACAATGCAGATTTCTTATCACTTTAAAAGCACAACAGCTTAAATTTACAAAAATTCATCAACAACTTAGTAAATTCAAAAATGAAAAGAAATTAGATCATTTTTATAACCCCTTACTTTTTTCCAGCTGAAGGCAATTATATTAGCAAATTATTGAATAACATTTATTCAAAGCAAAACGCCGGATTATCTAGATTGTGTATTTCACTCTGACAATAAGTGATTCAGGAGTAACGCTAATGAGGTGAGCGATTCACACTACTTATCACATGGCTATTCACGTTGTGATAATATTGGAAGAGCGGAGCAGCAGTTCAAAGATACCCTCGGAACATCCTGCTAATTTATCAGTCATGATCCCTAGTGCCTTAGTTGAGTAACATTAGCTGGCTACCGGCACTATTCCAATAACGTATTCCGCGTCGTTCCAAGTGGTAAAGGATAGGCTAGCTGCCGGAAGTGCACTGCAGTGAGGGCTTATTTTGCAGGAGTACCGAATCCGCATTTAAGACGCACGGTGGCCTGTCATTCTATTGTGCATGTATGTTCTTGCGACAAGGCGGACAAAGTTGGTGTTATTAGAATTCATTCTAAAAATTGGTTTTTAATGAATTTCTTCCGAAAACAACATTTGTTTTTTATATTAAGATAAATAATCTGTAGTAAGAGGTTTTTTCTTGATGCCCGGGCTTTACAGAAATGAGGTGTTCTCTGCGCCGGAATACCATGGGAATATTGTTTTCCTGAATCAGGAATTAGTGGATCGAAAAAAATATTACATCAAAGATTCTACTCTTTTTAATGGGCAGAATATGATTATCTAACGTTTTCCCTTTAAGGAGGTGTAAAAGTTTGAAGAATGGGCTGTTCGCCTAGGTATTATTTTTATCATAAGATAGTTCCAACATTTTTAAAACAATTATAAGGAGCTTCTCATCTTCCAAACAAGACACCCAAATACCGGAGTGTGCTGTAATCAGAAACCCTTTTGCTTAACACTGCTCATATATGCTTAGTGAAAAGAAATAAAGGTATACTACAACTATACAGAAAGAACGCAAACAGTTTAAATAAGCCAAGTTTTTTTTAAAAAATATTTATAATGACTTAATTTAAAAACCAAGCAGTCATGTTTTGGCTCTCTGTAACGTATTGCTCTTAAAAAGGATTATCTCCAATGATTAGTAATATAAACAGTTTTTAAAAAATCGATTGAAAAATTAAATGTTTATCCAAAGTTAAAATTTAAAAAAAATAAGCCATTTTTTTAAATGCATAATTGTATTTAAAACATCGTTTAAAAACCCATGTAATTCATACTAGAAATAAGTTTGAGAAATAGAGAGCTTCATAGCCAAAATGTTAACTGGACGTTTTCCATATGTTTATTTTATAATTATTTTAAAATGCAAACGAAAATTTTGTAGTTTTATTATAAAGCTTTTAAGTATAAAGCAGGGATTGTTCATTTAATTTTTTTTCTAAAGTTAACTTTTCAAATACCATCAAACTTTAGATCTTCAAGAGAGAAAGGTTCATGTACCATTATCACTCCGAGCCTTGGCAGATTTTCGAAATCTGATCTACTAAAGGATCTGATGGAGAGACCATATCAGGGGAACAAAAAATTGCATATTCGAATCACGAACACTGAAGAGCTGAAATGGGCGTGAGGTTCGCGAGTCCATAAGATCGATCTCATCGTTTTATCATAGGAAACACCGTTGCTATGGTGTTGAGAGACTGAGATTGGGGCGCTGTCTAAAATGGTGTCAAAGTCATCTAGTCGCGGTTCAGACCACAAGATTAATCACTAATAAGCTCCCGGGTAACTTCAGCAAAATTAGATGTTAATAAAATCAATTGTTTCATATGCTCACAATGACGCAGATTAACGCTTTCATAGAAAATAATTTGGCGATAGTTCCAATGATACTTGGTTAACCATATCTAGCCAAACCTATGAGTCAATGATAAAGAAAAAATATGGTATCATCCGTTGGTTTAAACAATATTGGATGTCTAAAAGCAGGCACCTGAGGGAGAAATCTGACTCAGTTCCGATATATGTAGGCTTGCCAGGAGGATTTTCAGGTAAAGCCCCAAATGTGTTTAGCTTTACCTGAATGTGTGTAGTCCACTTTTCCCGTTCTACTTAAAAAAAAAAAACTATAGACATCAGTAATTCATTCCTTGAACACATAGAAGATATAACCTCCTTTTGCTAATTCATGATCATCCGCCTTACCATGTTTTAACCTGCATTACGTCGATAGTTGGTAGAAAATAACAAATTCTTTAAAGATTCATACTTAAATCAACGAGACAATATTTTACCCGACATTCAGGTCAATCTACAGTTAGTATCGATCTAGAGTTTCCCTAAAGGTCACCCTGACCTGGTGGCAATCTCGGCTTAGAAGCAAAAGTAGAATATTCGAGACCTGCTTGAATTTAAGATTCGTTATTTACATTGTCCTAGTTCATGCGGTTTCTTGCTGATGTGGTGTGCAAATTTGGAATGAGAGTACCAATTCAGTTGCCATTCTTATTCTCTAACTGTTGTTCAATATTATGAGATCCTTCCTAAAACAGTCCTTACGCAATATCAAAAAGGGATGTCATTCTTAGTAATTTAAACTAATTAGCTCATCATAGAAAACACTGCACAAGATAATAAATTACATATATGTAATGATAGAAATGAATAAATTATATTTGCATTGCCTAAGAACCGCATGAAATTGGATTTCACAGTTTAAATAAAAATTGATTGAAGAGGTTTTGACCTTCAAATTGAGATAAACCACGAGCGCAATTTCTGAATTTAAAAAGCATGCCATTTAGTATTATATCCGAAACAAACCTCAAGAAAACAAACGATGGTGGAATTCAATTCTCATTTGTTAAAAAGAGACAGTGATGGAATTCATTTCTCATTTATCTAAGTGTTCTACAATCATTTAAAAGTAACATAGTGCAATCAATTGAGGATTGCAGACAATTACTGCCGAATGCGCAAAAGCAAAATGAAAAGTATCTGTATAAAATTTTAAATTAATACTATTTGTTGTATAAGAAATTTTTTCGCTCATAACTTTAATCAACAGAAAATTTGGAAAAGAATTGATTGCAAGTCAGTAACTAATTTTATAGCAAACAATGCTTAAAGCGGAAGGACGAGTTCATTAAAGATAAAATTGTCTTGAAAATAAATATGGATCTGTTATTTACAGGATAACTATCGTAGTATTATCTCAAATCATCCCCTTTAAGACAACAAAATAAATATAAAAATTGATTCTCTTTCAGACATTATTCATTTCTCTTAATTTAGCTAGAGTATATAAATATTTTAAAAAAAATTATAACGGAGCTACTTGCTTGGTTAAGTGTTTCGTTTCTAGAAGAATATTTAATCGCATGTTAGACCCATTAAAGTCAATGTCAATCAATTCATAATTTCAAGAAGAGATGCATTAAATATCAAAAGTTCTACTTAAAAAGTATATTGCTATAATTGGATGAATGTTTCTTTCATTCTTAAGAAAGAAAAACAGGAACCAAGTAACTAATGTAAACCTCTGAATCAAATCATTCAGCTCAACCTAAATTTGATGTTCAAGATAATCTTAACGCTAAATTGCATTCAAACAGATATTATTAGTTAAAAATTAATATTTCAAAAAATATCATTTAAGACAGCATTTTGTAATGCATCGCAGATTATGACATGTAGTTATAATACATCTGAAATTCACTCATAATCACTCATCTGAATTTTAAAAAAATATAATAAACTGGTATAAATTTATAACGTAAAGTTAAATACTGTTATTTATGTAGCATTAATAAATCAAACAGGCCAGAAATTTATCAGACAAACTTACTTAATGTTAGATTTTAGGGTACTTTATCAGCTACAACGGAAATTCACGAAACGGAAATATAAGTGAAAATAAAATAAAAAATGCCAGTAACACTGACTTTATCGCCCATTGAAAGTCTTCACCAGAATGAAAATAAATGAAAACTCACTATATATCTCTTTAATGTTTTTATCGTAATGATTTTCAGTGTAATAACAGATATGAAATCAGTATGATTGATTTTAACTATATATTAACATAATAAATAGAATTTATGCACATTTTTATCAAATAGAAAGCGAAGTACTTCGAACTTGTTAAAATAAAGTATGTAGAATAAAAAATGACCACAATCTTTGATTCGACTTGTTAGATTGATGACCAGTTTCGATGTTATATGAAAGTTATAAGACATGCAGCTCGTAATTTTCAGTACAACTCGCATTTTTTAAGGACGAAGATGAAAATAAACTAGGATTCAGCAACCCAAATTTCTACCCAACATTAATATAAGTAAGTCTGATTTTCGACCACAAATTTAAAGTGTGTACTACTCATTCAAATAAACAGAATTTTTGAAAAAATCAGGACAGCCCTATTTTGAAGCTGAGACACTGCCAGATCCCTCATTGTTTAGCTATAATCTTTCGATTGACACCAGAAATCTTTTTAAAAATTCACAGTTTGTAAGCTTAGATTGTAGTTTAAAACGATCTAGAACAATTTTATTGAAATAAAAATATACCATCTTAATCTTGTTTCTATTCAGGCACACAGTATTCAAAAGCAATTTTCCACAGCAAAATTAAGAAGCGAAGAGAGTTAAGGATTATTCAAAAACTATAAAACATATAGCATTTGCCCATCTTTAGTGAATTTATGCTTGTACCTGAGAAAGGGCTAGACAGAGAGACCAAATGTCACAGAATTTCCTCGTCAAGGCGTTTGATGAATTAGACGCTGATAGAGAAAATTTCTCCTCCGGGATAAATTATGATAGCATCTGGTATCTGAAAAATTATTTTGGGTGACCAGCGTTAGTAATATGATAGAAGAATCTGCTTTTTTTTTTTTTTTAACGACAAGGATTTTTATAAGAAATATTGGAGTTAAATATACAACATTGAATACAAAGTATGTCACAATTTTGCTAGTTATTTTGGAGTTCTAAGTACATTTTTTTCCTTTGGAAAAATCAAGAGTGTGAGCTGAATAAAAAGGATTTTTCTTTCACTATTTCTCATCTAATTATTCGGAAAGATTGTCACTGAAATGCGTCGTTACCAAAAGCACTCTCCACTGATAGGAGGAGGAAGATAGGAAAAGAAGATAACTGGTTCAGGATTCGTCTTCATCATCTGACCTCATTTAAAAATTACATCTCTAAAAAGCCTAAGAAGGATTTAAAACGAAAATTTATCTAACAAGTCAATCTGTCCATACATATCTGACATTCCAAATCTTAACTGCTATTCCCAATGCCATGCCAGCATTCTAAGTCTTACCTAAGGTCCACAACTTTATGCAGGGGAAGGTAGATAAACCTTTATTACAGAGTATCCGAGAAAGTTTTGGGGGGACAACTTTCACTGATTTTGACAAAAAATCGAAATTTCGCAATCTCATTCTTTTAAATTTTTTTATTTAGAGATTTTTAAAAATATACCACTACATGCAACAACCAATTGCTTGGAAGTCTAAAGAATTTTTGTTTATCTCCTGCCAGACTGATGAATATTTATATAAACATCGAAATATCACGAAAACATCAGTAAAGTTATTCAACAGCCCGACAACGAGAGATAATAAAAGACCGAGTGATCTACTTACCTGACATCCCTTCGTCATATCAACGAGCACGAAATTCAACTAGATAATTCACTACTGAATGGAAGAATTATCATTGGCAACAGTACATGATAGAGTTTAACATTAAAGGCGGTATTAAAGTAAGACGACCTACGTACATGTAAACATTTCGCACTAAAGTACAATTCGCGTTTTGTTTTGTATCAAATGTTGCACAAAAAAGAACCGAAACATATTTTTAAAAAAAAGTTTCGGGGAAATATTTAAGATTGAATCTATTATCGGACAACACTGTCACGGCAGGATATACTCAAGAGAATGATATAATAAACATGGTGTTTCAGATTCAATATCGAATCGACTTGTTTTTTGTATCTTGATCATCTAGAAGGTGGTTAGTTTTCGACAACGTTAAATTATAATGACTTCGACTTACTTTACTTTTTAATGATTGGATGCATCAAATTATTCAACATAAATAAAAGTTTATATGCAGATTGAAAATTTTAGTTACTTAAAATCATTCATGTTTTCTTTTGGTCATTAAATACTGATTAAAAAGCATTAGTTCGTAAAGGATTTTTTTTCTAGTTGCTCTGCAGAAAAATTCAGTTTATTAAAGTATAAAGACTGACACTTACTTATTTTAATTTAACTTTACATTTAATTTCCTATTGTATTTTTTAAACCCTGATATTTACTTATTTTAACTTAAAATTTTTTATTTAATGCAAATTTACATTACATTTAATTTCATTTGATTGATTGAAATTGAATTAAATTCCATTGTTAATTGAATTCATATTGAAATTATTTTATTTTATCGCATGAATAATTCCTTAGTCTTAAACATGTCTTAAAAATTCATAGTCAGAAAGTGCATATGTAAGTTCTTAAACATTCAGCAAAGACATTTCATGAAGTTAAATAATTAACCCGAAATATTTCCCTCAAATTTCACAATTAAATAGATAGAACAGTATTTTTTTTTTATTTTTTTTTGCTAATCGTTAATTAATATTTTACTTTTCAATGTAGTCCTTTCTTTTATAAGTAAACTCCAAAGAGCAGACAATTTCTTTTACAAATGGGATGGGATATTTTTGGAACCGACATGAGTAAAATTTCAGCCCCTGCCCCCCAAAAAATAATAACTTGCTACATCCGTCTTCCTACTACTGCTTTCTCACACTGAAAAAAAAAAAAATAAAGAGTCTGATTTCCTTACATTTTTTAAGCGGAACTGGAATTCCCATACAATTTCAGGATTTTTCCCGAATGGGAAATTTGCAATGTCATATGTGCATGAAAACTGTTCCAAAAACACTTCGATGTAAAAACTGGATATTTCGTGAAGTTTTATCTACTTTTTGAATATTTGTTTTATGAATTCCTATTTGAAAATAAAAGCCAGCAGAAACATAACCTGCCAAGAATTATTTCTATAAACTCCTTCAAAAGAAAAACATGGAGTGAAAAAAGGATGCAAAAAAGAAGGAAGGAAGGAACGCAAGATCAGTAACTGGTGGTTTGTACATAATCTAAAAAGGAAAAATGTGCTTCGGTATATGCATTCAGGCAACAACCACTCCACTGACACACACACATACATACAGGATGCAAGCGCAAAAACAGAAAAAGCTTTTAGTTGCTATAGTAGATTTTCGGGCTTGTATACCGAAGAGGCCCGTTGGTTACCATAGCAACAGTGGTGGTTTCAATATTTCATCTAGAGCATCGCATCCCATAATCTTCTTATAGAAGTAAAACTGCAGCTCATATTTTGAATAGAACAGAAAAAATAATATACCCCCTGAGTGTGATTACTCTCATACTGTAGCTCGAGATAATCGAAACTGGTATTTGCCTTTTTTTCTTCTTCTATACGAGCTGATGAAAAATTTAATTTAAAGGCAGAAGATAGATATGTGGCCATCAGAGAAGAACAAAAGCGTAAAGAGGTTAAAATGACCTCGAGGGACAGTGCTTAAGATAATGTTTTTTCCATGATGTATTATGGAAATGACTTCCTTAATAGCTAATGGTTCGAAGTTTTGACTTCGGAATAGGCTTCATGATGTGACAAAAGCATCATTTGAACAAATTAAACTATAAGCATTGATGGTAAAAGAAAGCAGATATGACATCATACATAGTTATTTTCTCATAGATTAGATTAGATTCTTAACTTCTTATCTGATATATTTTCGGTCGAAAAAATATCAGGTAATTGAGAGATTAAATATATCTGGAAGTGTTAGACACATTTTAAACACATAAAAAATAATCAACGATTATTATTTTTTTTTTGCAAATGTGTGCATTGTATTTTTAAATTTAGAATAGACCTCGTGTAACTTTACAACGAAAAGTTCATATAACTGAATTAAACCAGATATTTTGATTATAGTAGAGATGCCATTAATTCATATCTTTATGGTTGCGTATTTGTAACTTTTTAAGTTTGAGAATATATTCAATGATACAGTTTTTATAATTGCTGGAGCTAATCACGATATTTTAAATTTCAACAAAACTACAAAAAGAATAAAGTACTTGCCATTCTTTTCTTTACCTATTCATAACTGAACAGTCATGAACCCATCGACAGTACAATTTCTTATACTGTACGTTTTCAGACAAGATTTTTATACTAAACAAATCTTCAAATGTGTGGGAATTTCGATGCGAGCTTGAGAAATGTGAATCTGTGTTTGGGTCTGCATCTGCCTGTACCCTGATAGTAGAGAGTCGCTCAGACAGCAAATCGACTAAGACATTTCCTAACTTTCCTTCTTTGAATTTTGTCCATTTGCTCTCTATACTGTCATTCATTACATTGTAACTGTAAGCTAAGCATTTCTGGCGATTTTATGGTTCTTGTAGTTAAGAACCAGATGTGTGACCGTATTTCGCAAATGGCGGAGTGTCCGATTTTTTGAAATATTTTAACCTTATTCTACAAAGCATATGGCATGGATTTTGTGAAAAGAATGCTGGGAGCCTGCGCATGCGCGGCAGACTAATATATATTATTTATCAGATATAAGTAGGCACTGTAAACTGTAAAAATATTCAAAATAAGGTAAGAAATTAATTTATATAAACGAAATAGCTATGCAATTTACAAAAAGTCACACTTTATCATTTTTATACCATTCTCCCAGACAAATCTGGTCAATACTGCAAAATATAAGATATTGCACGGTTATATATAGAACCGCATATGAAGATCATCATATTAAATTATATATAGAGATAGATACATGAAGATTTGGAAACAGGTGAGAAGACTCAAGAAAAAGTTTTGCAAATTTTGCTTCGATTCACAATGCATTTACTTTCACACTAATTGAAATTCTTAATTGAAAAAAGAAATGCCCATATTTACGTTTGAGATGAAGAATCATTATAAATTTGCATTACTGAGTTCTTAAAGGAAGATTTTACAGACGAATTTTTCTTTTAAATATAATGGACTCAATTTGCCACTACATAATAAATACAAAATGATCGACGTGGATTCAAATTTTAAATTTAAGTTTTGAGGTCATTTGTTAGTTTCCGAATTTCTTTTTTAAAATATGATATTTTATCCGTTTTAGAATAACTCATTTTGTAAAAAATTAACAAAGTAGTCTAATTTAAATAGTATTGATATTGTTTTAATTAATATATTCAATTAGTTTAACTTAAATTTTTAATCCGATTTTTTTATTTTATTTTACACAAAAACTATGTGTACTAGAGTTATTCAACATTATATGAGATAGACCGAAAAGACAATTTTAGAATCTGAAGTTGACTTAAGAAATTCGTTTCGAAATTTCACAAGCTAACTCAAAATGGTAAAGTGAAAATTAAAAAAAAATTTCGTATGACAATTGTTATTTTTTCCCCATTCAAGAAGGTTATATAAAGTGTAAAAAAAGCATAAAATGAAACGCAAAGGCACATCCATATTACATGATACTGATGTTTTTGTTAAAGACATGCCAGCTACCTTTACCAAGTGATTGTAATACCATGTGAATGATGGCTTTATTTTAACCATTTATAGCAATATAATCCTTTTTTAAAACAAACTACAAAAGATTATTTAGAAAAATGTACTTAGTCGCACATATGATATTTCGCCAAAACAAACATCGGAATATGCGAAAATCGAAAAACTAATTAAAGTTATTTAGAGAAAGATCGGTCTTTGTACTTGTGATGCTACTGATCCACAAACAAGCTATCGAGCAATAAATCAAGAAACTTTGATGGCATGTAGCATTCAGTAGGCACTCAAATTTAATTTAAAACATTCTTTGCCCTGATAAATGCCTGTTAAGTCAGAGCAATCAGAATTCACGAAGATCATTACTTACCTAACACGACCCCCCCCCTTTACATAAAGCACACAAAATAAATTTTATAATATAATGTGGTTCGAAATTTGAAATGGAAATTTTCTTGGTCCAACCATTAATAACAAAACTCTTACAGCTTCACAAATTTTAAAGTGTCACCTATCCGATCTGAAGAAGATGGTTTATAATTTGCTTATTGTTTCTAGTTTCATTCTTTTAAATAGTAAAAAGAACGGTATAAGTCATATCTCTTTTATTTTTCTTTATAATTCAGTCAGTTTTAAGACGCAGGTATGCAGTCTTTTTTAAAATATTATTCTTGTTGCAAGAAAAGGAAAATTCAAGTGCTTGTCAACCTTTTGGGAGCAACCCTGTATAAATGAATAAAGCGGGACGCCAAAGGCATAGAAATATATATATTTTAAAACTCACTTATATACTACTTTTGATTATAACTAATACAGTAAAGTGATCCAGATTTGTTTGAATGTTAAATGCCAGATACTTCGAGAAGTTCCTCTTTTAGTTGCATTCCTTTCTTCGAACAATTTATATTGCAGATTATTGCAAAAAGCTGCTGTCAAGAGAATACTACTGAGCTTTCAAATGATGTCAAATTATTATTGCGGCTAAACTTGCTAGTTTATAAGTTTTAATTAATGACCAGGAACATATTTTTTGTCTTTTAAAATCCCTAATGATTTATGAATAACGAAAACAATTTCTTGCTTAAAATAACTTAGAGGAACCAGAAGGCATCTCTATAAGACAAAGTCATGCCAGTAGCAGTATATTTCAGTAACAACAAATTGAAACTAAAATGATTTCAATCTTTTTTCCATTTCAGAGTTAGGAAAACAGCATGCATGTTTAGTATGTCGGAGAATATTCTCTAATAATTATATTAATTTATTAGTTAAATGAACTTCCTGCTTGTAACATGCTATGGCACTCACAATCAAACAAACCCTTTTATATTAAAAGATAAAAAGTAAATGTCTTATAAATAGGTTCTATATTAGTTTTATACATTAAACATTTTCCTAATTGATCTATAATTCAATTAAGGGAATAATCGTGTAGCAATATATCCCAAAGATAGTTGACAGAAGCTTTTAATAACTTCAATAGTATCTTAACTAAGCATTATTCATTCAATTCAAATAAAATTTATATTACTCACAATTAAATCTATTTATTTTGACTTGAAAATCTTTAATAACACTGTTAAGATGTCATAGCAGAAA
Source organism: Argiope aurantia (assembly GCA_026543865.1). Taxonomy (NCBI): domain Eukaryota; kingdom Metazoa; phylum Arthropoda; class Arachnida; order Araneae; family Araneidae; genus Argiope; species Argiope aurantia. Next base: position 435,979 of record JAPMOR010049302.1, on the reverse strand, counting down.
ACATCATTAACAATGTCATGATGCATCGTAGAAACAATTAAGTATCAAAAATAATCTTCTAATTAGAATAATGGATCGAATGCCATCATTATCTAATTATTTTATCATTAACAAAATTGTAATTTGCATGAAACTGCGCGAGAAGTGATTTCAGTTGATTGAGATTTTTCTTAGCATATTTTCCTTAAAAGAAATCATTAATCTAATTTATAGAGTAACTCTAATTTCTCAACTTGCAATTTATCATAGTGAAATTATATTTTATTGAGATAAATAGTTGGTTGAATATTATTTGCGTGAGTTTTTAATGAAATTTTGAAACTGTTTCAAAATTACAATCATCACCCATCCACTTTGAAAGCGCACTTCTTGAAGAAGATACCTTAAAGCTATTTCCGTCAAGTATCAAACGTCTGTATTGTTTATTTTCATACATTCGTCGGGAAACAGCCCGCTTTATTAAGAAGTGTCTGATAGCCGTCTGTATGCGAGTTTTCTAACATAACTATTCTCTTAAATCGACAGGTGAGAAAAAATAATAAATAACTCTCATACAGACGGCTAAAAGTCAAATAACAGTAAACTGAAGATTGTGGATGATTATCAAGTCTATAAATTTTTTTGAATAATAGAAACAATGAAGAAATAATTTAAAACATGAATTCTAATAGGAAGTTCAATGCATAGAAATTTAGACCAGTGTATTAGTAATACTTTGAAATCTGATTATCACTCAAGTACTAAAATGTTTGAATAATTTAACATCTGAAAGGTTCGAAAGCATACGATACTGCATTTTAAATTAATTTATTATAGGAAATTATATTAATTTAAATTCATAAAATCAATTTTTCTTCTTAATTGAAACAATTAAACTGCTAAAAACATATGACAAATTTTCCCATTAATTTTGTAGTTTTTAAAGCTAAAATGTTTCGGGAAAAAAAAAAAAAAAAAAAAAAAAAAAAAAAAACGTTTTTACTTAAATTAAAAAGTATGACAGTTTTTTTAAATAAATACTGTCAAAACATCATTTTCTTATCAAATGTTTTTAAAATTCTTATAACTTTGACTTATTTCAGAGATATAAAAAATTATTCAAATAACACAGAAGGATATAAAGTGGAACTAAAATAATATCGAAAACCAATACGTAAATTTAATAAGTTATATAAACATTTTCTTCAATGATCTTTTATCGGAATTTATGATGAGTGATGATTAAAAATAAAATTCACTAAAAATGAGTTTACAGCAAAATAGAGTAAAGAAAGTAAATTACAAGAAAAAAAGAAAGAAAGAAAAAAATCTCTAATAATGGGAGTATTAAAATTTTAAAATAAGATGAAAATGCTGAAAAAATCTCCGAAAATTCAAAGCTTCCAAATTCAAGTACACGGCATTGAGTAATCACATAGTGTAGAATAATAATTTGATGTACGATTCAAAATAAACAATGAACAATTAACTATGCCTACAAAATTTTACTGAAGCTTATGAAAATATGATAAGCAAATTGATCTGAAAGCTCTAGATAGGAGAAGTAATTCCTGAAGTGCACTAAAAAAATAATTAAAAACCGATGTCAGTCCAGAAACGAGTGGATTAGATTAGCAATATGATTCAACTGGGTAACCTATAAATGATATCTAGGCTGTATTAACAACTTTCAGAAACAGATAGGCCGATTCCCCTTCTCTCAAAATCAAATCAAACTTCATTGGGTTATGTTTTATCGATACAATTGATTAATTGTTGCCTAGTTGAAGTACTCACAGGCAATATGCTTTGGGGTTCTTCTTGATACAATAATGCAATGATGAATTATGTGTTGAGGAAAATGTCAGCTGTATATGACAGCAAATAAAGTTAAAGTAACTGGAGAAAAGCATTCTCTTGTTAAAGAATCAGACAAAAATTATCTTTCATATTGCCTCACATCTGTGACAATATGTCTCCAAAATTGGGACAGACCTTATTTTGAAGTTTTCAGGTAGAACTTTAATAGCAATTTTAGTAACTTGGGTGAAAATTAATGTTAAAATTGTTAATTAAAAATAATTAAATATAATAATTGTTAATTAAAAATAATTGTTAAAACACACAACAAATGCAATTATATATTTCTTATCTTATGTTTTATTTCCTTAACAAGGGAATAAGTATAAAAGATAAAATGAATTGAACAGGAAAAAGAATACGGTTTTCTGGGGACTTCTTTTTACAATAGAAGCTATGCTATTTTATGAAAAAAAAAAATATATATATATACTTTTTTTTTTCTAAATTAAGCAAAGCTTTCCTATGAAAATTTAAAAGATAAGTAATTAAACTCAAATCAAAATAAATGTATAAATATTTGATTTCTAAAGAATTCACGTTCTCATTTTATACAAATTTATACTAACATGAAAACTTCCATTAGAGTTTTACTCAAGTTTATATGGTACTGCAATTATAAAAACATTAAAGGCTATAAGGATATAGAGGATGATATAAATAATATTTTAAAATTAGTTCCAGGACAAACAATAAATATATCTGTACTGAAATATTAGAATTTACTAACTAATAGCCAAAATATTTTCTTCAAAATAAATCTACATTAAAGAAAAATTCAGAAAAAAGAAAAATGTTTACTTTCGCTCTTACAATAAATTGCATAACACATTTTATTCCATTTTATTTATTTGTTTATTTTAATAATAAAACAATTTAAACTGTGTTTTCGTTTAAATTAACGAATAATAAAGAATTATATATCCCTATTAACAAGACGAATTTTAAATGAAGTAAGAAGCATGTTTGTTTTAGAATAGTAGTATTACAAATAAGTTATAATTGGTGGCTTCCACATATAGGTATAATAGAGTATAGCATACAAATATTTTACGTCAGAAATGCTGAAACATTGCACAATTTAAAATAATGATAAACACTTTTATTATCAAATTGGTTTGTTTTAAAAAATATTGAAATGAATGTCAGGAAATCTGCTTCTTATTATTCTTCTAGCTAAACAATACATACATGTTTACAAATGAAAAAAATTTAAACTGAATGAACCAACAAGTCCAAAAATCTTTATAGAATTAGATAAAATAGTTATTTCGTATAAACAACTAGGAAGACTAAAAGAAGTAAGTACGGAAAGAATCTCATTTATTACATGCTACTTTGAGCCTTTAATACAGAGTTCTTATAAAGTAAGCATATGGAGATCACTTACGTAAATATTTTGATAACGTGCGTTTTTGTTTTTATTTACAGCACTGCTGACGTTCGAAATCAGCAGCCTAGCCTAATATCCCCCCCCCCCCTTGAACTTCGATACAGAAAAACTTTAAAAAGTTTGTTTACTAAGACACAATTTAATCTTGCTTTTTAAGGATGTCTCAAAAGCACAGATGGGGGAAAAAATCTAAAAGCAATCCTGTAGACGATAACGAACACTAAAAACAAAACTTTTGTTTATTGATCAGCTTTCATCAACCTTATAAGGCAAACTAAAAGAACAAGAATAACCAGCTAATCTTTGAGACCAAAAGCGATTGTATTCATATAAAAATAAACAATAACATATGTCACTGAGACACATAATTTATCTATAAAGTGGATAACAATTATCATTCTTTCAGGTTAGAAAGAAGCTTTGGGGTTCAGGTCCTTCCCCCCCCCCATATTTGTACAAACTGGCAATGAAAAAATAGTTATAAGCATCCGCATCGAATTATTACATTATCAACGAAAGAAAGGAAAAGCGATTCTCGTGTTATCATTGTTGGGAATAAATTTGCATCTAATTTTAATATGTATCAACTGTTTAAGAGAAGGGGGAAAAAACTATTTTAGGAATTTACAGTATAACATCAATTTTTTTCTTACAATGAATTATATTATTCGAAATTTTAACCAAAAACAATAAAAAAAAATTCTTTTAAAAATAAGTATAGTAAAGAGCATATGTTTTTTGCTATGTGCCAGAGATAAAAACGAACTTTAAAAAAAGCACTTTATGCTACATTTAAATTATCGTAATATATTTATTCATTTTTCCCGCCAAAATATGACCCTACCATTTGCCACAAAAAACATACAAAAATAAAATCCTTTGCATAAATGTTAAATATTTAATTAAAAGATAATTACATTCTATAAATTTATAGATACCACGATATGGATAAATTCTATTATTGTCTAAAGGCAATTAAAAAGGAGGAAAAAGAGGACACTTCATGAATAGTAATTTTTGGAATAATTGAAATAGTTTATTCAAGTTTATTTCAAAACAAAAGAAACATATGTTTAATGTTGATTATTCAATATTATATTTAGAATTCCGTAATTTAAACTAAAATGAATTATTATCAGCGACTGTTTTTATATTATTAAAATGTTATTTACTAATAAGTTTAAAAAAGCAAGAAAGTTCTTCAATCCAATTTTTATGTTAAAAGTTTTTTTTTTAACAAAAACATTATCATTTATTTTGTCATTTTTCAACACTAAGAAATGTAATACATAGTATTTAATTTTTTATATAAGATAATTATATAAAAAATATATGTATAATTATATATAAATATATAATTATATATTTATGTATAATTTTTTATATAACAATGCAAAATATAATTTTGGGAATTGAAAAAAAGGAACTTAATATGGCTTATAAAATCTAGCGCCATCTTGAATTGTACTGCATTTTATAACCTATATATTTTATACCACCGATATACACCTTAACATTAATCTGTAGATATCTAAAAAATGGTTTATAAATACATTTTTTTTAACATCTAAGAAAACAAGTTTTTTTTAAAAGAATTTTTCAACGTAACACAGCAACTGTTAAATATTAACAATAAGAATTTTAGTTCTTTAAATACAAGTTAATAAAGATATTTTGAAAAATAATTTGAGGAAATGCCATGGGAAATCAAATCGTGATCAAAATTCTATGGATAATATATAATTTCTCCACGGAAATTGAAATAAGCAAAGGAGAAAAAGACAATTTAGGTTTGTATTTCCTAAATTAACTTTATATGAATTAACTTTATATGACGAAAATTATAATAAAACCCCAAAATAAAAATTAAAAAAATGAAACAAAATCTATCAAAGTATGTCCGTTACGAAATCCATATCCATCTGGCATAAATATGGCCTCTCTATCACTTCAGTGACGTGCCATTAGTTATAAATTGAAAAGATAAAAAGACTGGAATCTTTTAAAATCAGGTTTATAACCATTTCAAAGATTGTTTTAGGGAAAATAAAAAAAGGAGATGGATATGTTTTCTATGATTAACACCTTCATATGGTATATAGGACATATCTTACAAGATGCTTAACCTGTTCTTACAGGATGACAACAAATCCACTCACTTCATCAGGAGGCTGGGGTGACGTTCCTCTGTCTTGGGTTTCTATCACTTTCATAGAACCGTTCTCCATCCAGAAATCGTCTTCCGCGTCCGAAAAGCGCAAAAATCGATCCTCTTTCACATACCAGGTGGCAAAACAATCATCAGGATAGCAACTTCATGATACTTACCTCTTCCGATGATAGATATGTATTAAGAGTGGGATCAAGAATTCCGGATGAAGGTCCGGAATTGGCAATGGCGTATTGATTCCACGCAAGTTCTATTTCTGGATCAATGCCTGCCCCTAGGATCCCCTTCTCGCCACCTACTTCCGGCCGCTATAGATCGACTTCTCGCCACCGGGATGTTGTTATTGACGGATCCTTTGCACGGCCCAGTTTTCGGGAGGAACAAAGCGCGTGGCTAAAAATATTCGCTCCACCCACTCGATCCCAGAAATGACCGATTTCCTCAGAGAAGGCTGCAGCACTTGAGAGGGTTGGGAATTAGAATAGAAGGAGAAATGTAAACATAAACAATGAGTGTTGTGGTCAGTTGCAGAGTTCAATACTGCTCACAGCAGATGCATAGTTTGGTTTTAAATTTGCAATAAATTTTAACCCGACAAATAGAATATTTTATAATAAAATTTGCCACTACTGATATATAAACACAAGAAAGTAAAAAAAAAATATTTGCATTAATGCATTCGAAATAATGCAGTGATTTTCTGACAGAATTATAAGAATAACGTTTTCTCACAATTGCAAAAATATTGGAAGTAGAAATTTAAAAATAATCCTTGCAATCGAAATCTTAAAGAAGACACAAAACCGAAAATACCCGACAAATGACTACTAAAAATGAGCTAGCTGTATGCAGCACTTAATATGGAAAATCTTTATCACAAATTTGCTACGAAATCATATGATTTTTAACCTACGAAATTAAAATTATTAATAATCAGAGTGCTGTTTATAATCAGGAAAACCATGTGCGGATATAAACATGAAAGAAGGTGCACCTATTTTTTCTTTTTTTGCAATGGAAGTTAAAATAATGAAATAAAATAAAGCATCTGCGATCAAAGGATAGAATTCAAAACTAAACAGTGAAAACACTGACAATACCATGCATGCACTGTAGGCAAAAATTTGCAGATAGAAACTGAAACTTTTATTTTATGCAGGACTTGCATTGGGTCGTGCATTATTTATAGTGTTGCAAATCCTCAATATTTGATAAATACTCACCCAATCAGCACAGTAACTAATGAATAGGACCCCATTCTGATTGAGCGGCGGTTGCAGAAGAGTTGATTTGGCTGTATCGCCGCAACAGGATTTGCTAGGGGATTTGTCGGATCTGCAGAGTTCGGAGGAATCCTCTGAGGACGTCAAGAGGTATGAGGATGAGGAGGAACGCATTGTAACTCCTTCTCAGAGGTCCCTTAGTTATTCAGTCCACGTGCCGGACATCCGCCATTTTGGACCCTCTGACCAGTCTGCATTACAGCTAAGCTGCAGTCTGTAGGGTTGCTTTTCATTACCATCAAAACAATCGCCAAATGGCGCTTGACTTTAAAATAATATGCGCCAGGAGTCGAGTGTGTACTTTACTGACTACAGAAACAAGGAGTTTGAAGCGGTTAGAGGAGCACATTTGGCGTATGTTGCAGACTGATTTAAAAAAAAAAAAAAAAAAAAAAGGCGACTAAGCCGAGGATATATAAAATATTTCCTGTTTGTGGTAGGTAAAGATTAATAAATCGTCAGGAATTAATATTTTTTAAGTAATTAACGCTTCAAACATTACTTAATTAAATTATTTGTTTCCTTTTAAAAAGTAGCAAGAAGCAACTTTATTTATAGATAATGAAAAGGAAATATTCAAAAATTAAATGAAAACCACAAGTTAAATATTTCAAAGAGTAAGATACAAGTAAGAAAGAAAAAAAAATCAAATGGAAAGCAAAATAAAAATATCCAAATTTGATTTTAAGTTAAAAATCCGGCAATTGTCAGTGTTTCGAAAATGAATTAATGAATTTATAATAGCATTCAATTGTAAGGTTATAAAGATCGTAAGAGAATGTCAACAAATACAACTTCATTTAAAAGTAACGAATGGATGGAGGGGGGGGGGGGGAAAATTCAAAAAGGGACTAAAAAAAACTTATTTGTGAATAAAGAAGAGAAAAAATAAAATAGTTTACTTTAATTAAAGCATTCCACCCATCAATATATGACAAAAAAAGAAATAGAAAATAAAAGAAAATGGAACATTTGCAAGCTTAATTACAAACTAATTTCCTAAATTTTTATGTTGAATTGTGCCGGTTAAACATATGATGGATTTAACGATGCATACTTTACTTTTATAAGGCAAAGATTAGTATAATTTATAATGTAGGTTAAAAAAAATCTTTCTAAAAAAACGATTATATATATATATATATATATATATATATATATTCGTTTCTTAGAATTTTAACTTACATTTTCATTAAATTAGGAATGAAGTATATATATCGTTTCTACTAAAAAAATAACACAAACATTTTACATAACGTTTTACAAATAAACAGTTGAACAATTTCAGCCCGAAACTGTTTGTGAATAGATATTAGTAACCTGTTGCATTTAGTGCAGCAAAAATCTAATGACTTTATTTTTAGTTTGTGAGACGATGGTAGCATTAGATAGATAGTAAGATCATTACATCCTCATATCAGTTAACATGACTGATCGACAGCAACACATTGCAAAATTGAACTCACTATATCTCCGAAGTAAGATCCAATAAAACATACCTCATGGAGCTAGTGGAAAAAAAAAAGTTTATATCCGAATTACTAACATTTTTTTACGGAATCCGAACTGTAATTAAAAAAAAAAAACTTTCTTTCACTCAAATATGTAAATATTTATATAATAAACTTTTGATTAATGAATGATGAACTAAATAAAAAACATATGTATAAAAAGAATCCTGGAAGTTTCAATTCAAGAGACTGCTTTTCAGTCAACGGAGGAAAAACAATTATATTTTTTGTCCAAAATCTGTTTTGACTCTCCCTGTTCTCCCAAAAATGGATATTTGAATAAGGAAAAGAAAAATGATCAAGGTGAATTAAGCAGTGTTTATATTATATATATATAAGTTACTCGGCAAACATTGAAAATTCTGATAAAATAACTATTGCTACTTTTTATCGCAACAAGAAAATTAAATTCTTAAGTGAAATATTGTTAAAGATAAAAATCAAATCACCTAATAATCATTCTCTTTGAAAAGAAAAGTTTGAGAAAGAGAATTGAATAAAACGCAAAAAAATTATGCCTTAGTAAACTTATTAAATATTTTTAATTAAGAATTAAACTTTTATAATTATAGAAAGAAATTATGTGGAAAATTAAAAATTTCTTGAAAAATGTAAATTTGGTTATACCGCGAAAATTACATTTTGGTCGGTGGCATTTATTCCGGCTCAGAAAGTAGAAAAATTTCTGTGGTTGAAAAATTTCGTGACCAATCGCCCACATACGCCTTAGTTTTATATAAAAGAAAGGGTAAGAATGCAAAAAGTATTCTTAAATCAAGTGAATTAGAATTTAATCGTAAAATAAACAGACCTCAGATTTTACGAGTTTAATCATACAAAATCATTCAAATAAATCATCATAGGTCAGTTCATTGATGTTAAATGAAAAATTTCTTTTTTATAATAACGCCCTCAAATTTTAATAAATTGTATATAAATAATGAATACAATGACTATGTTACAATAATTACAATTAATAGACAAAAATTAAAAATATAAATACATTTTATCCACTATTTATCTACCAGGGAACTATCTAAATAACTGAAGATGAAAAATTGATATATAAATAAGCAAATTCTCATTTTCCATATCTGTACAGTAATGATGACGAACTAATTAAAGCCCCCATCGCTGATGACGGCACACACCTGTTTGTGAGGATTTCGCGAAAGAGACTTATTTAATACCCACACTAACCCAATCTACCTGATTGGTTACAAGCATACGCAAAAAAAAAAAAAAAAAAAAAAAAAAAAAATCATCACCCAAAACAAGGGTTGGAACTAATTACATAAAACAGCAAAACTATAATTATAAACAGTTCACTTAATGGTAAAAACTCTTGCAAATTTTTAAGAGAACATATTTAAAAATATAAAAGAGCAGATACAAAATAAAATCCAAAAAGTTACATCAATGAGCGAGCGCATGTGGCAGTTATAAAAGAATCTATCGTGCGTTATTCCTAGAATTAAAATTGCTACTGGTCATAGAAATTTGCTATATGCTTCCTGCCATAGTGCGAGAATAATTTTTTATACAATATTCAACATCGTACAAGGACTTGAAAGAAAAACGGTATTAACGATTTTCTTTTCAAATACACAGAACTTTAGATTTGAAGTTGCATATGTTTACAAAGACAGAAAGCATTTAAAATAATTATTTGTTTTTATATTTGGAACGAAATCAACTTCATAGGCACAAAAAATGTGATACTTTAATTGTATTAGTATTTAGTTTAGCAATTTATATTATTTATTAGTACTTAGCAATTTTTAAAAACCGTTAACTTGCGCAGAAATTCCGAAGCTTTTTTTCACCAATTTAAATTTTTAGATAATTTTTTGTGTCTAAGTAAAAGAGAAATCATAACGTTAATAGTAAAATTCGTAGAAAAAAAGATCAGTACTATTCAGTATAAAGTTCTGCAAATCATTCGAAGTAAGCATACTCTGATTGAAAGCAGAATATTGTTTAATTTAAAATCTATAATAACTTTTATATAATTCATTTGAACCGTAATTATATTTCTCATTGTTTATTCGAAGAAATGAACATGGAAAATGAAGCGTTTTAGGTAACTTTATAAAATAAAATTTAAAAATATCTTTGCTTCCAAGTAAATAATGATAATAAACCGGCATATAAAGCAGTTTGCACACTCCCAAGTACAATAACTACATCATAAATAGAGACAGATTAATAGATTTTATGTATGCCAGTCAAGACTGCATTTGAAAGAGGCCTTTTCATACATATTAGTCTTCGGAAAGAAAATATACAATTTATGTTCTATTGAACTATTTCACTTCATCTTCAAGTAGACAGCAAGGATAGGACAACAACTTTAATAGATGGTTGCCATAATAAAAAATAAAATAAAGTATTTCAAGTTATAAAGAAAGATTAAACGATAAATGCTCTTCGCAAGCTAATAATTCTTTAAGTAGCGAAGAAAATTACTTGTTAAAATTTCTCTACATAGTTCATACATACTGGCGAGATTAAGGCGAGGGAAATCAATCCACCTGGCGCCATCTGTTGGTGGAACCAAATGCTTTAAACTTTAATAAAAAAAAGAGGTCGCTGTAGAAGTTGTCAGTGTAATAAAAGATTTTTCTTTCTTTTCTTTTCAAAGAGCTTACATGACTGTCTAAAAATAGCGATCTTTAGTTATCTCATTCCAAAAACTCTCGAGAGCTAGAGTGGTTTCATAATAAAGATTCTGTTTAGAATATCAGAGAGAAATAAAATACTTCGATGTTTTTTCAACAATTAAATGGCTAGCAATAGATTCCTTCATAAATTCCTTTGGGCTCTTGAAAGGAACAGAATCGTAGAAGCGATCCCTTTAAATTATTTTTAATGGCAACTTTTACCAAACAGAAAAGAAAATAATTACCTGATCATTTATTTTGTAATAACTTTACATAAAAACACATACAAGCAGAAAAGAATAAGCACATTGATTTGTTGTATGTCTAATACTAAAAATCGTTTTATTAACTTCTTCGATGAACACAAGGTACGATACCATAATACATTTTTTGCAAAATTGAACGAATTTCAATAGCGCAATAAAATTATTTATGGTGTTCAAAAGAATAGAAATTTTTAGTCCTTTTACGAAAAGAGAAATTATAAGTTTAAAATAATATTAAATATGAAGATTTTTTTTAAAATTTCAAATAAGGAATATATTAAATATTCATTTTAAGAAAATCTATTATGATGCGAATATATTTTCAGTACACAATAAAGTAATTTAATTCGTTTCTAGAAACTCATCAAAAATTATTTCCAAAACTAAAAACTCATCAAAAAGTATTTTTATTAGAGTATCAACTAACACACTTTCTAAAGCACTAGCTAATTTCAGTCCTTTACATTACTTAATAATGTGTTATCAATAAAACTAAAACATGCAAAAAAAATTAATAAATAAATAATAATTTACGATTAAAACAGTAAAACAATTGGTTCATAACTGTTTCAAAACTGGTATCTCTTATAAAGAAAACTAATGGATTTAAAAAAAAAATTCCGAACAGTTTTATTTCTAATTTAAAAGCCTTTTATTCCACCAACATTATTGAGCGCGCAATAACATTCGAATGAATATAATGAGATCCAAAATTTCACAGTTTTAACCTGTTTACAGTTTTTAAATATCGTTTAAAAAAATTAAGAAATGTTAATAAAATTTTTAACAAAAATTTTAAAATTAGGTTCAGGAATAAGTTAAAATTAGAAAAATATCGAAAGAATAAACTTATATAAAAGTAAGAAGGAAAAAAATGGGTAGTAAGGAGTTGAGTGAGGTATGTGACCACGATCGGAATGAATTTTTGGAAAAATGTTTAAAAGTGTGTGTGTATGTGGGGGGGGGGTTGAAAATAAGAGTCTCAAATTGTACCACTGCTTAAATCTTACCACTATCAATATTTTAAATAAAGCGCCTATCGCCAGTGTGATGTACTATTAAGTCAGTCATTATTTTCAAGTGGTCATAAAACCCTTCCGCCTAGATAGATCCGATACTCCTAGATTACTTGTATTCGTATGAACATAATACGTACAGTATCTTAAATCCTACTAACATCAGATTACTGAATCGCACATGGTACGATTTATGATTTGGTACAGATCAATTAACAGGAGTTTTCACAAAAATTAGACAACTACGGTAATTGGGCGCAATTGCGATAGCATGTTCAAGAAAGAATTACATTAATTTTTCTACAGGTGGGAAAATATTTAGCCATTCCTTTCTACCTGTCCATTAGCTTCTTCTACCTATTTTTACCACAAGTGGAAACAAAAAGATATGGTTGAGGCTTTTAACACGGAAAGGTAAACTGAAATGTAATGAGACTCATAGGAAATATGGAATTCTTAAATAGACTTCATCTTCAAGGATTAAATTAGAGTGTCAATGTATTGGACGTATTCTTACTTTAGAATATGCTTTCTTGGGGGGAGGGGTAATCATAGCAACTGAGCTAAGAAAATTAGTGTTTGAATTAGCGAAAAAACTAAAATCTCCAAATAATTTTAATTAAAAAACGAATTCCTGAGAGAAAAATGATAGTACAAGTTCATGAAAACCCATCTGTCGTTTTTATACTTTATACTCTCTAGAGGCACCTCAATGGCAAGAGTTGGAGATTTTAATAAAGAAATATTTTATGAATTCTTTGACTAGTACGAAGTAGTACTAAATGAGCACAAATTACAACAATTTTGTGCTCATGTAGTACTACTTCCTACTCATCTCATCACGAGAATGAATCAGTCTAATCAAATTTACGAGAAATTTAGCTAAATCGGAAATGATATTTTCTGATTCATCACTAGTCTAGTCTAGTCAAATTTATAACACTGATGGAACTGGTGTTTCGACTGTTCACGAATCAAAAATAGTTACTAAGGAAGGAAACATTTTGGGAAAAAAAACGTATTGGTATATCACGTTGACATTTAAATAATTGAACAATAAGATAAATTGATTAGATTTACTTCAGTTCATTCCTTGACACAAGTGAAAATCGCTAAGCAATATATGGTATGATTTATGATGCAGGTATTTATAGTTGTAAGTTTTTATTTATATAGCCATTTTCATCACAAATTCATGCAAACTCGAACTTATTTTATAATAAACATAAACTTTTGTTAACAAGCTGTTTTTTTCCTCTACAAATTCTTTATTAATTTGGGATTTTACATAAGGGGTACAGCTTGAGAAACCTTCACCTTATATTTTTGCGTTTTTGAATAAAATAATTTGGAAAACCCTACAAAGATGCAAAATTACCTCTTTAGATACCAAAATTGGAAAAATATGATTTATTGGCCTGAAAAGCAATATTAAGCAAAAACTTACTACTTCAAAAATTTATCGAATGAGTTTTTCAAAATTCTGGAGATAATTTAGGAAATACATTACCTTACAAGCTATGTCTCTATCCATTCTTCAAATGCTGGTATTCAAACCGATAAATAACACGCAATTCTCTATTATTATAATTATTTTTTGGCGCATTTTGAAATATTAAAGCAACTATAAAACCTTTTTAAACAGACGGATTTATACTTTAGTTTAGAAAAAGATGAATGGACTAAAAAATCATTATACTAAATATGTGTTATATTTTATGTTTTTTTATAAGTTTTTATAATTTAGAAAACAGCATTTAAAGATGTAAAATAGCTTTCAAACGTATATTGCGAAAAAAAAAAAACTTTCCAAAGAATGAATGTAGAAACAAAATTGTAAGTATAAAGGAAACCATTAAAAAATAAGAAAATTGAATGAAAAAACATTCCATATTTTCGTTAAAAATCGACTTTTTAACTATTCACTTACCATAACTTGCGCAATACATTAAGAAATACTAGTTTTTTCGTAACCTTCCTATAACAGATAACATTCATTTATTAAAAGTTTAGGCTTAACTTTTTTTAGCTTGCTTCCTGTTTCTAGGCGCAAATAATGTATTAATGTTAAATTTAACGGAAAAACAACACATTAACATATTTTCTAAGATAAAATTCTACAAAAGCATATTCATCTAAGTATTGCTATATTTTGTGAACAGTCAACAGGAGGGGAAAATCCTACTTGAACTATCTTGGGAAAGGAGGAAAAATATCTAACAGTAGAAACTGAGAATTCCTCCTACTGCGTAATTTGAAGCACTTTACTGACTTTTGAGCACGTAATCTTTCCGATCACGTAATACAGAGCCAAGGGGGCAAATGGATTAACCCTAGATGCTACACGTTATCCATTTGGACTAAAATGAGCGCAAACGGTGGAACTAATCGGTCAGTAGCGCAAAAATAACAGCTACTGTTATTTTAACCAACTTTGAAACATTGGGAAAGAATTTGACATTTTCTGCATCCCATTTTAAACATTATTAAATATAATTGTAAAACCAAACAGATTAACTACTTGTAGGTTACATGCAAAGAAAGAAAAATCCTGGGATTTAAGTATAAAGAAACTATGAATATAAAAATCTAATTTCCGAATTATATATAACTGTATTCAAATAACAGCAAAACCTTATTTAAAATATAGGAAGTAACTTCTCGAGGAAGTTCAACCCTAGATTTTCTTTTATACAGCCACAATACGAGACGTTTTACGTTTAGCTTCGTTGAAAAGAATGCTTTTGGACCTCTTTCAGTTTACCGGTTGGATGCACTGAGGTGCAGATCTAAAGACTTATTTTAAAGACTACGCACAATATTTCAATTATCGAAACTGTTACGTTATGAAGCTGGTGTGTTTTCATAGATATGGAAAAATCTGCACGCAGAAAATTAACCAATAGACATTTTGCAAAAAGTTCACAAATCAACAGCCATGGTGATAAGATTATATATTAAAATTCTATCATCCATCCTTTTGTATTTTAGAATTATCTTTATAATATACATATATATAGATGGATTGTTAGACAATTAACTCGCTGGTGCATTTCATTCACGCTTTAATAGAAACATACTTTTCTAATTATAAAATCAATCAATTATAAAATTATAAAGTCATATTTCTTCAATCTAGAATACTGAATTTTTGATTTATCAGGTTGGCAAGCAGACGGGCATAAATATTTTTTCGAACTTCGGAAGTTTTAGAACTTGATAATTTATATAAATCTAGACTTCAAATGTTCTGACGATTACAATACTTGCACTTTGCAATACTTTTTCGTATACGACAAAACGAAAATGTTATATATGAATGTTATTAGTTCAAGATGACGAAAAAAAGTGATCCTGGATTTTCAATTTCAAAGCTTCTCGTAATTTAATAAAGAATTTGCTTTCCATTTAAGATGATGTTATAGAATTTTAATATATATATAAATTGGCAAAAATATCTTAGAATTCTAAAGATTAATTAAAGTTATGTCAAATATTGATAATGTTAAGTATAAACGTATATTAAACGGCTTTTAAGATATTAGTACCTGTTCTAGGTTTAAATTAAATCTATAATAATAATACTGCTGAAAAAAGCATAGCATTTTCATCTATTCAAAATTTTGATGATAAGACCATTTTACTAAATTTTTAAAGGCCGGGATAGCCTAGTTATTAGGACGTTGGACTCGCATTCCTTAGGTTGTGAGTTCGAACCCCGCCGGCCGAAGACTGTGTGGTGGCTGGCGCACGTATAAATTTGTCATGGTCACAAAGCCCTCCATGTCGAGAGTAATGCCACTGGGGGTACTGGTTCAGAGGTGATCGTTTTCTGATTCAGGTCTAAATTACCATCTGTGAATGAGATGCTTGAATGAAGTCCGTCCCGTAAAAAGGGTTGTGACACGTGAGTAGCTGTCGTACTCTCGGCCCTAGTTGGCGCTACTGAAAAAACAAGAGACGCTCACTCGGCTTAAATCACTGACAGATAACTGTCAACGGGCTTGTAAAGTGCCATAAGTCACAACACAACTACATTTTTTCTATAATATCCTTTGCTTTTCAAAAAAGATAAGAATAATATTTTCGTTCTTAAACAATTTATAATAATAAAATGAAATGAGGGGCGCATTTTAAATCTTTTATTTGTTTTTGATCTGCAGAAATTTTCGGAATATAATTTCTTGAACCTTACCGATGCATTCATATAATCATTCAAGTTAATATGAAATAAAGATTAACAGCAAATCAATTAAAATGATTTAATAAAAAAAACTTTAAAAATTGCAATCATGCGCGCTTACTAATATAAATGGATCAAACAACTAATATTGGATTTGCTAAAGATTTGCGACTTCACATACAGAGATATTTTTTATACTTGATGTAAGGTTTTCATTTTATATAAATATAAGAAAGAAAGTTGAAAATTTTAACAATTCCATGAATTTAACTATTTTAAAAGTTTTAAGTGATGAACATGTGCTGAAAGTTCAGCTATATAGTAGTTTCCTAGAAAAATTAATTATTGGAATTTCTTTATGCAGGTGAGTTAAATTAATTGCACCATTTCCATGATATATGAATGAATTCCTATTATTCTGGCAAGATAACGCAAATACTATAATGAAGACAAGGAAAAAAATTGTGCAAGGAAGCGATAAAAGAAAATCACCGTACTTATATATAGTTTTGAAAGAGATCGTAAATCAGAAGAATATTAAATAATGATACCATTATTATTATTATCTGATCCATTTATCTTTTCTAGACATTCTACAATTGAAAATAATTATTATCACCTAATCCATTTATCTTTTCTAAACATTCTATAATTAAATATAGTTATAATCCTTTGAAACTCAAGATTTACTTATGTGTTATATTCTTTTCTGAACTTCTGCTGTGAGAGAACAGTAGGCAATTTTCTGCAGATGCCCATGGTGCAAGAAATCAGAAAAAAGATATTCTCGAAAAATATTCCAAGCAAAACACTAAATACGACGAAAAAAGAAAAAGGCGAGATGCATAAACAACTGAATGAAAGAAAAAGAAAACATATGGAGGGTTTCGAATGCGACCGCATGACAACAAGGAATTATTACGTGACCTAATACATTCTGATAACGTTATTATCACCTGATAAATTTATTTTAGTACAAATTTTCATTCTACAATTAATCATCTGAACATCTAATCTAAGTGTATAAAATACAATCTGATATATGATGACCACAGTATACGAAGCCAATAGAAGTCGTTCACGAAAGATAATCTCGGAAAAATAATAATCAAGGCGGGGGGAAAAATAGGCGTAAACAAGCAAATAAAAGAAAAACACAAGATCGATGGAGAGTTTTGAGAAAGAACACAAGGCAACAGAGGGAAATTAAGGAGGCGTCAACCTTTCCAATCCATTTGCTTTCCAAACACTTTCGCCTGGGCCGGATTTTTTCAGGCCTGTCATTAGGCGATTTCAATCGGCTGTCCCTTTTCCCTCCTATCTAACAAGTTCGCAATGCCTGTTGCTAAATTTTAAGAAGAACGAAATCATGCTTTGATCAGCCACGATCAGTTCGCGCTAAGAGATAGTAGCCGTTCATCACGCTCACTAGGAAAAGTTACAAAGGAAGTTCACGCCTCTCAAGAAGAATGTTATGAAAAGATATACCTAAGCATTTAATATTTTGCGAACACCAACTCATAAAAGCTGGCATCTTGATTTTAGAAACAAACAAAAAAGAAAAATTGTTACATTAAAGCTGCTGGTGCAAGCAAGTATTAAAATATGTGTTCAAACAAATAAATGTATTGAAGAATGTAATGCATTGAACATTTCTAATTCATTAAGCAAAATTTAAATTCAATATGAATACCTTAATCGAAATAGCTTTCTTGAGACATATTGGTAAGCACTTGACAAAACATCCTCAAAGATAAGTAATTTGAAGCCATCATTCTTTTAAAAATTCAAACCTTTTATTACCCTTCAACTAATAGCTGCAGCTCATTAATAGAATACTTATCGGAATTTTAAAAATAGAATATATGCGAACGATTGCAAAACAATACAGTCGATTGAAACGAGATATACCAAGCAAAATGTGCAACACGCGTCAATAAAAACAAGGAAAATCCGCATCCTTATTTTTATTGATCTGTTATAGACATTAAAAAGGTAATCATTACTCTTGCAAGTATTTATCTTAAGGCGTCGCTTTCAGGCAATGGATACAATAGTGTGTACATTATACTTCAGAAAACTCCTTTTCAGCTGGCATGAAAAGCTGGCAATTCTGTTTTCAGATTGCATACTCGCATCAACTATGTCAGCACACTTTGGAGCTAGTGTAAAATCTGTCAAAATGAATCGATTATTTCCTTGCAACTCCTTTTGTGTGCTATAATTCGTTTGTCTTGGATGACTGGACACAAAATAATTGGAAATATATTTCATTATGTAAATAGTTATTATTTCGTCAATGTATTTTCGTTATTCACAAAGTAATGATTTCGAGGAAAAACTGAAACAGAAAACTATCAAATATAAGTGTTATACGTGTCTTCCGATTCTGACACAATCTGAATAATCGTCCATTTTTTTCCAAAGCAGAATTACCGAGAAAATTTTGAAAAGCAGAGATTATGAGAAATAACTAGACCAAATCACAAGGATCTATTATGAAGCCTTCTTAGCCGAGTAAGGTATCACAACGGTATCATAAAAGGGCCGATATTATGAAACTAGGCCATTTCCTTTAATTTTTAATTCCTTTGTGAAATTAATTAAAACTATAAAAAACAGCTTGCTAGATTGCTATTAGATAAAATTAAAAAAAACATTAAAATATTTTTTTAACATTTTTTTAATAAGAAACATTTTTTCTTATTTCTAAGTCCATTACAGATGCAGTGCATTAAAAGTTACCGATTCTACATTTAATATTTGAGGTAAACTTAAGTCAAGTTGAAATTTTAGGTAGCTTTGGCTTATTTTCGGCTAGCCTGGCGAATATGTCTCTAATTCAGACACAGATATGATTGAAAGCTGATAACCTTCCACTTTAAATATCATCCATCACATAAATATATGTTCACACAAGAAATCATCTCATCTTTAATAAGCGCTTTTATGGTATCTTCTAACGGATATGACGGAATTATTTAAATATGCAATCTCAACCAACCTCTTATTAAGATCTACAAAGTATATTCATAATTTCTCTTGCCCGCATGCTCGTTGGACTTTCTAACCCATTTTTTCATAAAATTACACGGTTTCGGAGGCATCTTTCATTGCTGAATTATAACCCTTCTGCAGATTCTTGCTTTCTTTTGCATCCTTCAGGGAATTTCAGATGAATGACATTACAACCGATCTATGCGAAACCAACTGTAATACCGGTTTTGAGCAGTACAGTGGTTTCCAACCCCTTTCTGTTTCCCTGTTGAACTTTCAGGCCATGCTAAGATCAACGACATTTCACTCGGACTCCACACCGAGTCGTAAGACCTTTTTCCCCTCCCAAACAGAAAAATTCAATGTGTATCCCTTATAAATAGAGTCTAAACACTTTAAGTATCGAAAAAAATAACACAAAAAACTTGTTCCTTCTCTGGGCCCAAGCTTCCTATATGGCCCAGTGAGATCCAACGCCACAGGGAGCGGGCTCATCAGGCGGATGACCTTTGATCCTGCCTATAAGTATCTTTTCAGCGCTTACTTCACACCAACTCCCCCTCTGCGAAACGTGATTTGCATAAGAAAAAGCTGAAACGGCTTAATCTTGCTTTTAGGGGAAGGAAGCAAAAACTAAGGGGATGGGATCACCAAAAGCAGCAAAACAATAACTGGGCTGTTGAGGTTTCATCTCGAGGGTCAAGAATGCGATTAAAAAGGTGAATATGGACATTTTGAGAAATGAGCGAATAAGTTGTATTCGGCGATGAATTTTAAGAGGCAGCTAGATCAAGGGTCAACAACTTGTTCAGCTTTTTCTTTCAGGCAAGTTGGGCAGTTGTGCACATGAAGGGAGTCTTTGTTAAATAGTGAACGAATCAAAACCTTCAGATTTGTCCAGTGCTCAGTTTATATGCAAGACACAGAATTTATACTTCATGGTTTTATTCTTGTTTATCTAACCCTTAAAATCTTTAGGCGGATTTTAGTACCCACCTATTTGGTTACGATCTTAAACGGAATCAGCTGATTTATGTCTACTAGGATATGCTAGTTTTAATTTAATTAGATCTTTAATTTATGCAGCAGAAGGGACTAAGAGCGGATTGTAAGGATTTGATTTAAATCTTTGATAACAGTGATTGATATAAGGAGTGCAGTTATATTGTTTGAGACCCTAGGGAAGGAATTTAATACGAGTGATTAGAGCGAATCCGAAAGACAGAATTATGCAGGACACATGGAAGCTATAAACTTTTATGATTTCAACCAATATCAAGTTGCTTGCAAAGAATACAATGGGAGTATAAACTTTGGAAGTGGCTTTCTCTATTGAAGCAATTAAATTGTAAAATATATATAAACGAATATAAAAATCATCGAAAAATCCAAAGACAAAATGAACGAAATATCAATGTGTATAGTTAAGAATAAATCTCACCTTTTCATTATTTTTCGTTAAAAAATATAGAATTGGGATTAAAGTATATAAAAAAAGGAGGGGGGGGGAGTTCATGGACAAGCGCTGAAGACCTTATTGAACTTCATGTTTCTTCGAAGTCCTTTTTAAAATTCACTACAAAGAAAAATAAGTTGCGTTGTTTACAAATTGAAATTATAGTCCATCAGTTTAGTCTTAAGACCATCAAGCATCTTTCAAAATGTTCACCCACTGACCAGTTTCAAATTTTAATTAAGTTCTAACTCCTTCTGAAATATTCTCCAAAGCGACAGTGATGTCCTTTTTTATAAATAATTTTTAATATAATTCTTTTAGAATATTTATGATGATTTTTGAAAGGCAATCATAACACAAAATATAATCCGAATTTGATGTCACATGCTCATTATTAAAAACTTGACAAAATTTGAAAATTTTGTTCAGACTAAAAGTTTACTTCGTGCATTTTTTATATCAAATGCTTCAGATAATTTGGAGAATACAATTTCGTCTGCTTTTTTCCTAAGTAGAGTTTCTCGGAATAATACCTCCATTTTTGTTTCTTAAAAAGGAAAAATTATACGATATTTCTTTTCCACATCGTATTCAGTTGAAAAGCCGTAAAATTTATTTATAAGCTTATTTTGTTCCATCAGCTAATTCATCGGCTTTAAAAGTTCAAAAATTAAGTTTTACCTTCATCTAGCTTTCTAAAGCATGAAAATAATTTTTAAACCTTTAACTAGTTAAGGGCTGTTTAAAGCGTGGTATTCCTAAGGGTAATTTTTTTAATATTAGAAAAAAATACACACAAATATCAACTAATTTTCCTTTTATTTCACGCAACAACTAGTAATGATACAAAAATTACAGTGGAAATAATATAAACTTTGCGATTTAAATTTATGAGAAACTTAAATTCCCACACACTAGAAATTTTTACTAGAAATTACTTTTCCACTAATGGTTTAAAATTACGGATTTCGATTTTTTGGATTACATAAATAAATTGGAATAAATGCAATATCAGAGGTATTTACATACTGCTGTTTGCAATCCCATCAATGAATAAAGGAGTAAATTTATGTGACGTCATAGTTTTTTTAGCTTACTTTATATGATTTAACAGTTAAATACAAAATGTTTTACACTCTGAAGTGCGATATCATAACTTTTTTTTCCTCTAAAAAAATGCGCAATAGCCCCAAAATTTTTTTTTTAAATCAGAAGGAATGCTAATTTTAAAATATTTATTAAAAGCCTAAAGCAGTAATAAGGAGCTTTCCGTTAGAGCCAATTTCTTTAACATCAAAATCACGTGTCAAACCATTTAACACCGATGTATGCTACAGCAGATATGTACGTACGATACAGCAGAAAGATATAGAGACCATTCATACGTGCACCAAAATAGCTTAAAATAATTGAATAATTATTTGTATACAAGAAAACTATAAACGCCATTCATAGAATGCCATGAGAATTATTTTTTTTAGATACATTCCATGACTATCTTGTGTGTGTGTGTGTGTGGGGGGGGGTCATTGAGCAATTCGAATGCAAATAGTCCGCGATCTTTCCCAGCAGAATAGTTTCTTCAACGTTCTCTAAAAGTTACATACTTGTCCGTCGCAAAAGGTTTAAGAAAAGAAAAAAATCAGTTAAGATAAAATGTTTCTTATTTGAAGTAAGGTCATTGTGCTCCTTTTATTTCTTGATGACGATGTGTCAGGTATGAGACAAAAACAAGTTCAAAGAAATAAACGATAAGAAGTCTTGACAGCGAGCAACTCAACTTGCGACCATTTGTCTGTCGTTCTTGCCCTAATCGTTGCAGAAGGTGTGAAAATGAAAGACACCATGACTTCCTCCAGGATAGATGGTCATGTCATTCAACAAACATAATTCACGGGATAAGCAAGGGACCACTATCGTTGAAGCAGCCGACTTCTGATAAAGACAGGAGTGGAATATATTAGACGACTCAATAAGTTCCTCGAAGTAATGAGGTTGATCGTAATCTTTATTCGGAATATTTTTCAGAATCATAAACGTAAATTTGAAACCCACGCCCGTGAATCTTTGACTAATGATGGAAGTAAAGATAAAAGTTTAAGACATGACAGAAAATAATCATAAATCTAAGATTTAAAATGCATTAATGCAAAAAGAAATTTTGCTTGGAATTTTTACGTCATAGTGAACTGCAGAAGATTTACGTTTTTAGGAACTCGCGCGGACCAACAAAGAAGTTTGTAAAATCGAAAATTTACAAATAGAAATGTCATAATTTTTTAAAAAAATAATAATTTCGGATCCGTTGAATTTGCTTTATATCTTAACGTATTTTCTTTATTATTTAATTATTATTATTTTTTATTTCCCCCTTTTATTACTTATTTAAACACTATAAATTAAAAATGTGGATGGTATATATGCCATTAAGATATGATTAGCTCGAGATGAACACTTAGGCCTTTTCGCTATCCAATCATATTCTATTTTTTAATTCATAAAATATTTTTTCTTACGCTTGTACAAAAATTATTATTATTATTATTATTGCATACACAAAATATAACTTTTTTATGCAAGTACAAAGTTTTTTTTAGATAAATAATAAAGTACTGTAACATGCCTTTATATATAAAAAACTTTAGAAAAAAATATCAAATTTATTCGATTAAATATGAAATAAATTTCATGCATTCTTGCTTAGTTTTTTTTGCTAGTATGCATATTGTTTTCATGGATTGCGAGTAGTGAAGAGAGAAACAACATGTCAGGAAGGAAATTTTCAAAACTGAGAAAATATAAATAATGCGATTCATTTTTAAGATAAAAGCATTTTCAAAACTATCTCCTAAAAACGTGTATATTCCTTAGAAAGGTAATCTTGAACAAAAAAGTCAATTTACTGCAGGAAGTTAAACAGAAGAATGACTCATGGATATTGGTAAAAAAAAAAAACATTATGTACATAGCCGGAAAATTAAAAAAAAATGTCTAAAACTTAACAAAAAAAATATTAAATTATTAATGTCTCATTTAATTTTTAAAATAAAATCTGAGCAGCAATAATTGATTTTGCAGGAATTTTGCAAAAGTATTTGAATAAAACATAATACAGAAATTCTGCATAAGAAACAAATTATAAAAGAATATAAATTTACATTAAAGAGTCTGTGAAATTCTTAAAATAAATTTATTTAAAATAATCATATCCATTGTACTGTATTATTGTAGGAATATTGCAGCCAAAAGTTAATGTCGACGACATAGCAAAGTTGACAAAAAAATTTACTATAATGCAGTGCGTGATTTATTAAAAGATTGTATGATATCAGTTCATCATGCAAGGAGGAAAAAAAAAAATCGGAATATTGTTTCGGACAAAGCCCAAATAATTTGAAAACCAGTCTAAAATATATTCCAATTTGTGGCTTATTCTAGCTGCTATTTAAAAATATTTTACTGGAAATATTTCATACTCTACGTCTCTGTTGTTGTTGTCTCTATCTGTTGTTACGAAATTACATAGACATTTAACTGAAAAGAAGTTTGGAAGAAACAAAAAGCGGAACGTCAAGAATTTTATTCTCATTCACA
>JAPMOR010049302.1:354730-411598 GCA_026543865.1 Argiope aurantia | reverse complement strand
TGGAAGAAACAAAAAGCGGAACGTCAAGAATTTTATTCTCATTCACAATCCGAAGTGATGTTAAAGAACTTTTGAATACATAATTTAGTTAAATAACGAAGAATAATGCATTAAGATAGACTAAAAGAACGCAATAGAAAGAAAATTCTGGGAAAGAATGCAGCTAATAAAACATGCCTATACATAGGTCTAGAATTTTTCAGATTTTGTGTGCATACAAGGTTGGAATTAGAAATGATACCAGCTAAGGCACCAAACTGGTATTAAATAAAGAATAGCGGGCTATCTTTGCCAAAAAAAAATAAATAAAAAAAAATAGCACGCAGTTTTAGGCGGAGAATTAATTTCCCTTAAGAAAGCAGCTAAGATACCCGATTTGTAAAACAGCCGAGTGTATTCTAAAATCTCAATTTACATGATCAAGATGTACCCAATTCCATTGCCAAGATTAACGCTGTAATTTATGAAGCTTTACTGAACAAAAAAGGCATTTGGAGATCAAGCCGAGACACTCATCGAGAATATTAAGCGGTACGAGAATAAGAATGTGTAACGATGCAGTTAGAACCCCTCTCTGGCAAATTCCTTTCATTTTTCTACTAAACAGGATCTTTTCCCCTTTCGCAAGAAGGCAAGGCAACATCTTTTCAGCGTTTTGGCGTATCTAATGAAACGACAAATTGGTACCACTTTTAAGATTTCTGAAGCAAACTAGAAGCTGGAGATATAGATCGCCTCAATGACCTTTGGGGTCAAATGCACGTCACGGAATTCTGATTGTAGGATTGACTAATGGCACACAATAAAAAGAATTCGGATCTTCACCTCTAGCCTCACCTCACGTTCCTCAGAGATTGCGGCCTCCCGCTCTCACCCCATATTTCCTACGTTTATAAAAATAACTGTTGCTGATGAACGCTAAAGACAGTTTAATTACACTGTTTTCTTCTACAAATTGCTCGCGCTACAACAGAAGCTGATTTCTTCGCCTTAATGAATATTGATGTGCAGGGATCATTTCCCACATGAAAGATGGGCTTCATTCTTTCTTCGGGCAATTATTAACGAATATTGTTTCTAAACACTGTTGCCGAACTTAATTTGGGCATAGAACCCGTTCAGCTGGGAAATTCCGAGAACTTTCATCAAATATACCAAACGGTACGAAGAAAGGTAAAAAGGAAAATGGATTCACTAAATCATTTGATATAAACTGATTAAGAAAATAAAGTTTTGCATTAAGTTTCTATATTATACATTATTGACGGTTGTTAAAGCAAAACGAGTCAAAGGATTGCGTTATATCCGAGTTTTTGTTCTGTTGCTTTTTTGCAGTAATAATTATCACATTGAATGCAATAATACAATACAAGAATAAATCCAAACAAAGACGGTTCAAATACAGTAATAGGCATTCATGCAATGCCTTGCCTTTGTACTTTGAGTATACAAAGAACTGAAAGAAGTATTTGGAAATTACGAAGTGATATTTCTTTCCTTTCCGTTTTCTCCATTCTTAAACTCTTTCGAAATATTCGCATATGAACTACATATAGATCTAGCTAATCGTAAAAAACAGATTTATCATTGAATTAAGATAGTATTTGAGTGAACCTGAATGTATAAACTGGATGAAATTCAGAAGTGTTTCAGCTCTACTGATAATGTAAATTTCTTCTCTCAATTTGTCAAGAATCCAAATCGACATATTATTTGATGAAATTATCTACTTGTTATACGTGTTGGTTCTAACATATCTAGTGAAATCTATGAGCGAAGGATTCATGATAAAGGGAAAGTGTAGAATTTTCTGGAGTCAAAAAAAAAAAAAA
This sequence comes from Argiope aurantia, assembly GCA_026543865.1. Taxonomy (NCBI): domain Eukaryota; kingdom Metazoa; phylum Arthropoda; class Arachnida; order Araneae; family Araneidae; genus Argiope; species Argiope aurantia. The sequence goes on along the minus strand of JAPMOR010049302.1, from coordinate 409,766 downwards.
AAAACTTGAGATGCCTAGGTATCACATGATAGATTAAAATCCAATCAATAGAGATAGGCTACATTTCTGGTCAGAGGAAACTACTCCACATATGTGTTTCACTTGGGCAGAAACAAGAAGAAAAAAATTAAACTACCAATATGACCGCAGAGAGCAATTCATTGTTCAATTGGATACAGGTAAACCAGCTCCTTGAATAACGTTGGGTTAAAGAGCAATCAGAGAATAAAACTAACAATCATCCTCCAATTCATAATCCTCAACTATGCTATTCTTTACAAAAACACGCTAAGTCAATGGTTATCAGGCGCGATATAATTAATCTATTAAAAATATTAATAATAAATATCTTATGTGGTATACTCTTTATGAAATGTATTTTACTAAAGTTGGCAAAATACAACTCTATTTAATTAAAAGAATGTATAATATGTATCTGACTAGCTATTAAAACGCGATTCAGATGAACACAAGTATGTTAATTAAAATGCTGCTCAAATCTACAACGTAAATTTAAAGTGAGTAGTATTACTAAGTTATCATAAAATAGTGTCGACGGAAATGAGAACGCATGTAAATTTAATTTATTTTTACTATTTTTAACAGATTTTGTTATTCTGAGTTAAAATAGTTAAGATTCTCTGATCATAAATTGCCTTTCTTAAAGTCGTTTTTCTCTGTAGTTGTTTTCAGTATTTCGTCCCAAATGCAGGCATTAATTGCCGCTTTACGAGAAAAGAATAATGCATGCATTTGAATTAATATTCTGAATCATGAAACTTGCTTATCTTTTTAAGATTGTTTTTAAGCGGAGGATTTTGAGACAAGTACATTAATTTACAGGGGGGAAAACTTAATCGTATATGTGCTTAATTATTTTTACTGACACTTTTTGAACCTCATGTGAAATATATTAAAAAGATAATTGAGGAAGCTTTTCGATGAGATTCAATAAAAGAATGAATATTTGCGCACATTTCCATGCAAGCATCTTCTGCAACCACAAAAGATTTCTTTATAGTATATTGTAAATATAGCTTTACTTTTCACGCAAAAGTAAAGAAATACAGAAATGAAAATAATTTTTTTAAAACACATTTTTATTAGTGAGCTTAAAAGCAAATTTGTTTTTAATTTTAATTATTTTTTATTTTTCAATCTATAATTTTATAATACTAATATTACGTGATTTTAAAGTAACATTTTTCAAAATTCAAGCCAGATGGCAGTCTTGCAAGAAATCGACATTTAATCACTTATCAAATTTAAAATTTAATTATCAATAGATTAATTAATAATTAAGTTTTGGAAATATTGAAATGTATTATCTGGCAAACTAATGTGCAAGACTTAAAAATTCTGGCGCATCAGGAAGTGAATGAAAAATCCATTATAAAACATAAAACTGTTAGAATTAAATAGAATTGAGTAAATATTGCTGCTTTGCAAATAAAATTTTACCTGAAAGGTGAATTAAGGAATTAAGCTTTTATATGAGAATAAAAACAAAAAAAAATCTTACAGTTAACGCAACAAATCTTTAGATTTTTGCGATTTAAAATCAAATAATTTATTTAGTGAGATGAAAACATAGAAAAAGAAACTTAATTCCATAAATTGTTTTAATTTGCAAAATTTATTTTCCAACGTCATTTTAGCAAGCACTTGGAGTTGAAACCTGGGCACAGTCAAATAACGTATTACGATTTAAACTGTATCTTTTTGATCCTTCTGTTCAAGATTCTGGTTAAAAATATGTTCAGTTTATTACAATATATGCAATAACTGAATATTAGAGAAAAATAATGTAACAGTTCTAGTTATGTATGTATATGTTTACAGCATGTTACAGCTTCGAATATTTCCTGGTACACTTTATTTAGATACTACTGAACTACAAATCGAAACTATTGCATTTGGAGAATTTCTGCTGCCGGTTTTGGTACTTCCGTTCCCAGTTAGGTTGATTCGATTCAAATCGCAAGTAGGAGAAAGTCTGATGAAAATACCTCGATAATATTAAAGGTGGGTTTACACTCGGCCAGTAGTCAGCGCATGCATATAAAGACTGAAAAATGCTGTTCGGTCCATGGCAAGTACATGTCCCGACGGGACCACCACATACCGCTGTATTGTGTTTTTTTTTTTCTTACTGCGCATGCTTTCGTAAAACTTGAAGGCAAGTTTTTTTTTCTTTTTTTTTGCGTGGAAAAACTAATCACTTATTATAGATTAATTCCGACATTTTTTGGTCTTTGTTCTTTCTGATGCGAGGTTGTGTTTTTTTTTTTTTTTTCATTTTCTTTGCCATTTTTTTCTATAGTTTTCCACATTTAGGTATGTTGACCTTTTTTTTTTTTAATTTTACCATGTTTTTTTGTGTAAATATATCCATTATTTTATAATACAATATGGGGATACGATTCAAAGACGCCAAAATGGCAATTTATAGTCAACCATGGAATGCCTATCTTATGAAATTGTGGCAAACATAAATCAGTCCTTTTCTGCGCATGCGTTGTCTTACTGGCAGTCTTATAACTGGCCGAGTGTAAACTACCTTTAGTGTATGTTAAAAATATGCATCTAGTCTACATATTTTCAAACTTCAATGAGATAACACTGAATTAAACAGAAGAAACTGACTAGTTGGGAAATGTCCCAGATTATGGTAGTCGGTAGGTTTGAGTCAGATGATCTGTAAACAGTAGCTGCATTCCAGAAAAGAAAAGGACAGAACTAGGTGTGTCTTAAAACCGTGCATCCTCTTTGCAAACTGTTTGTAGATTTAGGTTTGATATCGCTGAAGCTCGCCGGTCAAAACTGTCTGGTTGGAAGAACTACTGTCCCAGATTTCAGTAGTTGGTAGATTAGATTCAAATGACGCGTAAGCAGCAGAGCATTCCAGAGAAAAACAAGTTATCAGATAAAAAAAACGAGAAGGAGGGAGCCTGGCGAAGTGTATGTGCTTCTAATTTAGACACATCAGTCAAAACAGAGAACTAGATCTCACCCTACGATGGTGTAAAAAAAGAAAAAAATAATTTCAATTTGTCAATTGAAGAGAACGGTTCTGTATCAAGCGTCAAGATGAGAAATAGTCCTTTAGGAGTAATGAATGCGTCGCTCCACCACATGGGAATTGTTAATGCAACGAGGGAAAGATTTATTTGAGAAGCAATATACACCCTTGAAGGCGAACTGCGATGTTTTTTTCACCCTTTAAGCTTGTTTACATTATAAAGATAAATGGAAGACGATGGATGCATCCGTATAAAAGATAGCTTGTTTGATGCTCAAATTCTATATCCCTTGTTCTTAATTTGTGTGTTTTAATTAACGCATATGAAGAAAGTCATCGAGAATGCAGTAAAAAAATTTTTTAAGTTCTACATTTTTATTTGCAGAAACTTGAGCAGAGTAGTTTTTTTTAAAAGAATCAACGATTTGTTAAAGGATTTATGAATCGTGTAATTATGAGTTACCTTTCTATTATATGAAAACAATCTTTGAAGAAAAAGAAAAGACACAGCCAAAACGTGTGAACTTAATAAATTGACTTAAAAGCTTTGAAACTGCAATTCAGAGGAAATGAAAAATTCCAATAAGTGAATACATTATGGATATTAATCTATGTTGTTGAATTAAATCCTTATTTTAGAATATTTTTAAGGACTTAAAAACATTTAAAGATTTTCTTAAAATACTGCCTACTCATAACAAAACACATTGAGCAAAAAAGACATGCTGCATTTTAACGTCTCGAAAAAAAAGAAAAAAAAAAAACCATTTATCCAAGAAGGAAAATAAAGAAAATTTTTCCTTCATCGTTTCAAGAAGAATTTTAGAAGTTGAGATGTCAATGGACTTAAAATATAGCTTAGAATATTAAGAAATAAGAGTATCAGTGATTTCTTTATTTCAATTTCGATGATATGCTTCATTAGAACAAAATAATCTAAAAAACTAACTTGTACTTCCGGTAAATACAACACAGGAATTTTGCTTAAAAATTGTTAATTCACAAAAATCACATCTTTAATGAAAATATATGTAAACGGAGTCCCAGAATTTCATAGTATTTAAATAATGCCGATTGATATGTAATGTTAAATCTTGGTTTTTAAAAGTTACATAGTGAACTATACGATACAAAACGACTAGGGCGACACTAATCTTGAAAAGCCTTTAATAACTTTAAAACACTCAAGTCTCAATATTTATTCTTCATGTGGCAAATGTTCGTGAGAAATCAAAATTGAATTCAAGATCCTCCAATCATGACAAAGAATATGCCACGAAGTGATACTTGAATTCTGTAAAGGTCTGATTTCTGAAGCCGGTCTATTTAAACATTTGCGACACATTTGTTAAAATAGCAGCAACATTTGTCACAGAAAATAACTACTCAAGATGAGATTAATATATTAAACGATGTTTTTCTTGTCGTTCATTTAAAACAATAGACATTTCTTTAGAATTGAGACGAATAAATTAAAGCACGAAACATTGCATACAACTTTATTCATTTGCTGGAATTAAAGTAATAAAGAAACGAATTTTTTCGCAATTTTTTTTTGAATAATAACTTTTACAAAACATTAATTTTAAATAGGAGGAATACATTTAGAAATATTCCCTAAAGATGAAAATTAAAATTCGCTTATGTAATTTTCTGCGCTTTTCACTGATTTTTCAGCATTAAAGAAGGATTTTTAATTGCTTTTACCTAAAGTATTTTAAATGTAAAATATAACAGAAAGTAAGTAATTAATATTGAATTAATTTGTTTCGAGTTCTTGAAGATAGATAAGAAAAGAATAAATTTTAGGGAAGTACTATTTTATACAACCAGTAACAAGACTAACTTGTGAAGATAAGGACAAACTTAAAATCAATTCCACGAGGTATATTTGTGCTTCCGTAACAAAAATAAATATAGAATTTCTACAATTGAGATTACTTAAATGCTTTTCATTTCATTTAGTAAATATAAAACCAATTAATTTGTTTTAAACAGAAACAACTTTTCTGGTTCATAGAAAAAAAAATCTGTCTTTAGTTTAATACTGGAAGCACTAGTTGTAAAAGTTACGACAAAGGTATTTTAGGAACCATAGAATTAAAAATAATTTCTTACACCCAAAACGAACAAAAAAGATAAAATATATAACAAAAATGAATAAATATCTAGTGCTTTCTGAAGTACGGAAAGAAGAAAATTAAAAAAAATAACGTTTTAAATATAAACTAGAAATTTCTAATAAATTGAGGGGCATTCTGAAAATAATTTCAAAATTAAATACCATCCATATACTTAAAACCCAATTATCAAGATTTTTTCGTACTATATTATATACTTGTTATGTTTAAAAATTATGTGCAGCGTTCTCTTTCAAAAAAAAAAAAAAGCATAAACATAAATTCTACAAACTCGACTAATAAATTTCACAGAATTCGTTTCGTAAACATATGTTTGGCGACAGGATCTCATTGCAATAAGGATAAACTTTCAGTGGTATGTTGTAAACAAAGAGATAAATATTAAAATGATGTGATTAGCATTTTGTTGACTCCTATATAGCTATAAGAATGCTTCTTCGTTTGGCAATCGAATATGGTTCGAAAAACTGTAAGAGATGAAGATATTTAAAAAAAGGCACAAAACGCTGTTTAAATACAACGATTTGATTTTCAACAATTTACGTAAAACAAGTGATAGTTGAGATTATTTTGACATCAATCTGAGAAATAAATTATACATTTCTGAACATCAAATTGTGAATATTTGATGAAGAAAGAAAATCATGTTAATAGTTATTTTTCTAGGGGATAATGTAAACAAATTTCAAAAATACAGCCTGCCTTCAAAGCTTGGACACTAAAACTTCAAATTAAGTGCGACCGAATATTTGTACTAACCAGCGGAAGTGGTCTCCTGAAAACTTTCTCGAATACATTCTAATAACGGCATCATCTCAGAGAATGCCATGCATGCCATTGGCGCATAACAACTATGCGATATTAGCAATTGGCCTGAATTACTGAATCTATAGTGTGATCGTTGGCGAGTTTTCTGGAGATTAATCCTTAGTATGGGGTTAATAGTATCTAAAAAACTGAATTAATGTTTTGGAGCATTTTTCCCAACCGACTCTAACAAAAATTTGACACAGAGCTTCATTTGTAGTCACAAAATCGCATAACAAATTTGATATGTTTATGTCGTGGCGTTTTTGAGTTATCGCGTTTACATGTTTCTGAAAGTACAGCTGGTCAGACGACTAACCCCTAGTTGAATTTGGCACAAATTTGATTGGTGGCTACACTGTATATGTGAAATTTGTGTACTGAATTTTATCCATCTAGCGGTATTCGTTTTGTATTTATTGCATTAACTTATATTCAAATAGCTGGACAGACTGACTTCCTTTGTACGGATTTTGCTCAAATTTGATAGAAATCTAAAAATTTGGTATAGAGGCCATATACCAAATTTCATCCATCTAGCTCAAAGCGAGGAAAAGAACAAAAAAAGGAGAGGGGAAAAAGAATAACAGAAATCTTAGAATTAAATACTTGTCGAAAACGAGCATGCATTTAAAGTTTAATACTCATTTTATGATATATAAATTTAATATGTTGATCTTAAACATTATAAAGCAGTAACATTTATTGCAGCACTAAATAAAAACCTTTTGTAAAATTAAAATACAAAAGATTTCCTTTCCTTCGATCTAAATCTTAGTACTTACTTTTTAATTTGTCCTACAGAAAGATTCAATTAAGAGGAAGATAAACTCTAATTAAATAATCAGTAATTTCTGTAACAAAATGAATACCAAGAATTTGAAAAAATTAGATTTTCGAGACAATGCAATAGAAAATCGATGTAAGAACCCCACAGTTTTTTTAGAGAGGGAATTTTAATTCCGCTTTCTGAATATTTTATTTGCCGGAATAAAATGCTAAATATATGATCTGAATTGAAGCGGATTACTTATTTATTCATTTATCATCGTTTTGTCTGGGAAAGACTAAAAAATCTACATCCAAATTTTAGGAAATTAAGGAAAATGAGCTATTTTTTCCTTATTGTTGCACAGGAAATTAGCTTTTATGCTTTTACATTTCCAGAAGATTACAACCAAAGAGAATTAGGAATTCTCAAGAAAAATGGGAAATTATTTTCTTAGTAAACCCTTGCTGCTTTTATATTTGGTGCAATTTATTTCAGAAAAGTGGAAAGCAATTTGCAAGGGAACATACGATTCTGCTGTCAGCAGGAACTCAATTAACGAACGAAACAGAAAGAAAGATGCAAAGGAAGATAGAAAGTGTGAGTTAGATAGAGTTATTTAAATAAAATAAAAAGAACTCTTATAATGAGGAAATTATTGAAAAAAAAACATTAGTGGCTAAATCTGATTAAATTTCTAACTAATAAATGAAAGAAAAATACAATGTTATTTCTTTAGATTTAAAGTGAATAACAGCAGTGTTAAGATTTGTAAAACTTAAGGTAACAGAATTGTAAAACTTAAGTGACAGTAATATTAAGATTAAACAAATTTAAGGTCATAATTAGCTTTACATTTTTTCACAAGGACGTCCAGTTAAATAAATGGAAGTATAATTTTATGAAGTAACAACTTCATTTTCTTTAAATGTGCTTACAAAAATGTATTTTATTTGTGAAATCCTTTTAAAAGCCTGTGATGCACTGCATTTCAAAACGGTCATCTTAAACAATAAAATGACTATTTTACATTCTTTAATATAATTTTCACCAGTTCATATACGTCATCTTTTTAACAAAATGTAGTATCTGGATGTTTATATTGAATTGACAAATTAATATGCATGCATATAGTTAGATGCGATATTTTCTTTCCTTCTTAACACTTTGTAACGCTACTATGGAATTTTCTTACTTTTAAATTCAAATGCTCTTTATAAAAGCGCCGTTTTCGTTAAAAAATTTACAAAAGTATTCTCCTCTCTACTATTTACACCTCAAAATTATAGCATATAATGTATGTTAAGTCTGTAGTAATATGAAGGGTGAAGATCTTGCGTTTTCGACTCATCCTATGTTCGTGTTTAATTGCACACAGGCATACAATGTTGGACAAATTTTTGGCGAACATTCTATTCTCAAAAACTACAAATCATGTACGGAAAATAAGAAGCAAATATGGATATCAAAAATTTTTTAATGTCTCAAAATTAAAATATTTTACAGAAACTACATATAAATAAGTGGCTACCATTAACACACGTGTAGCAAATAATAAAAGATGGCACAAAAGTGAGATAATTGAATTTGTGCCCGTTTAATATTAATGGCCTTTACCAAACTTACCAGAGTGACTGTATCTTAAGTAATACAGTTGATGGTTTGCTTAATGCAATTCTTTGCACATCTCTCCAGAGCATGAATCAGTTCTTTCCGGTCATAGCATTGCTTATCACCACTATACACAGTCTCATCCATTAGGTTCCATACATTCTCGACGATGTTCAGATCGGGGCTGCTCGAGGTCTAATCCAAGACAGAAATTTTATTGTACTTCAGGTATTCCAACTCTTTTTTGTAGTGTAGATGCTTGCATTGTCTTCCTGCCAAATTCATTTATTCTGGTCAAATTGTCCGTGATACCATGGCATAAAGTTGGTTCGTAGGTCATTAAGATATTTTAGGCTGCAATATTTCTCTTGAACAACCTTTATTATGAGATTACCAAAGTTGGAGATTTTACCTAAAATCAAGAGTCACAACCCATTATACGCTTAACCACTCGATGCAGTGTGATGACGTTATCACCTCTATGTTTGACGTATGAACCGACGTCGTCAGATCCATTGAGCAAAAGCATTTCTTATTCGTGAAAATCACTTACTTGAAGTTAAAGGATTCAATAATGTGTTTGTGTGAGAATTTGAGACGCTCTTTCCTGTGTCTCGACGTAAACGACAGTTGTTTCTTGATTCTTTCCTAGCTAATCTTGTTTAGCTAACGTTTGACAAATAGGTCGGCATGAGGCTGTGATATCGGTTTTATTCTTTCTGATACAGCTAGTTCGTAGACTAGTTCATCTTGTCCTATTGGTGTCTAATTGGCGTGTCGTCCTCTAACACTCCTTTTATCACGGATGGACAAAGATCAAGACGTCCGATCTTCTTCCCCGTTTTCCGGTTACTATTCTTGAGCATCCTGATGACTGTATCCCTGGAAACATTTGTTTGGACGGCTGTTTTCATGAGACTTTTAGACTGGCCATACTACCCGATTATTTCGGGACGTTTCTTTTCAGTTACCACCCTTAACATCATTAAGTTGCATTATGCTTATTGCTCTACCTGTAAACTATATAAAGTTACGGAGCACTTATACGAAATATTTTCAAAACTCTTAGTGGCAGCCAAAGTTTTAGAAACCCATTTTCATGTATTTTATGTAAAATATTTTTATTTTCCGATATTAAACAGTTTTTGATATTCATATAAGTTTTTTTAGAATCAGGTAGTCAAAGTTTTGTCCATCAGTGTATAAAGTCATACACAATCTACTCATTTTTAAAATTAAATTAAAAAATGGCACAAATCGATAATTTCGATGTAATCTTAAATTTATCTAAAAGAAATAACCTATTTTAGAAAGATGACATAGTAATCATTAAAAAAGCTGCACATTTCTAAATTGTTTGATTTTTGAGTGATCTTTTAACACATTGATGAATGGACAAACTGACACATAGAAAACCTTGTGGCGGATTTCATCCAAATTTTGATACATATCTAAAATTTATATGTGAAGGCAAAATAGCAAATTTCATTCATCTATCTCGTTAACATGTTTAGAAACAGGCAAATCTGTTGACATACACTTTTTTTTCGCATTCAGGGAGATATAAACAGATTTCATCAAACTCTTGATATCGAAATTTGAGGAATTCAGTTCTTTTTTCTTAACATATTTCGTACATGATAAAGTAATATTTAACCCTTTCTAGGGCCGTGGGAAGTATGCTTCCCACCAAATTTATCAATCTTTCTATGAAATTATGTAGGTTGGCATAAGTTCTGATAATTTTTTTTAGAAAAACAGAAACTTAGAGGCTTCAATTCTTTACCTCACACAAAATAATGTGCCTTGATTTGTTACTTAATTATTAATTAATTAATCAAATTAAATTTATCTAATAAGCTAAATGAATCTCTTCTTGTTCTAATGTCACGCCTAAAAATATTTAAACATAATATGACTAGAAAAAAATGGCCCTTTAAAGGGAATATGATAATGTATAAAACATAGAATATACATTATATAATGTATAGAATATAAATATTATAATGCATAAACCACTTTGTGCATCAATTTCTACCTAGTTAAATTAGTTTAAAAAATGGATGTACTAAAACCATCTGCGAAAAAAAAAATTAAAAAATAGATTGAAATTTGGAACACCATTTTCAATTACTACACTAAATATAAATTAATATTCCACCATCCATTTACAGTCCAATTAGTTCCAAAATCTTCCGCTAATTTGCTTAAGAAAGTTAATCAATGGATTAGATCAAAATGAAGGAAAAATAAAAATTAAAAATTTTTAATACTTTTGTTTTCTTAATACGCATTTTTATTACGTAAAATGAATTTTATTTTATTCCATTACGTAGAATGTTAAAACCGAAGTAAACGTTCTAGTTTTAAGAAATCTAGAACTTTTCTAATGATTTCTTGCTTATTATCAGAGATTTTGGGACTCTGCAAGTTTCATTGCTCCAGCTATATAATTCGTATAAAAACTTTCCATCATGGACAAAGACCTTTTAATATCCTTTGGGGATGACAAAATTATAGATTCTTTCAGAAACATACGAACATAAGTCAACTGTTAATTGATAATAAATCAAAGAAACAGAATTTCAAGCAGATTTTATTTAAAATACAAGGCCCAGTCGGGTCATTTTCAAGTGGACAAATGTAATGTAATTCAGTAAAGAGAAAAAAAAATCATAATAAGATCTTTGCAACTTTTTCTGGAAAAGCGAGTGATAGCTAAAAATAAGATGTCCCAAGTAGCATGATCAATTCGACAACATTATTACAATATTCGTGTACTGTACAACATTGATGCAATAGAAAATTATCGTAAAAATATTTCAAAATGCCTGATATTCATCTAATTAAGTAGATTTTAGCGATTTATTGTTCATATTTTATTTTTAGAGCTGATTCTTATTTATATTTGCTGTTGTTGGAAAGGTTTTGGGCGATGTATATTAGATAAAAAGAAAAGTAAAGGATTCGTTTTTTTTTCCCCACTGAATTTAATTTGTTATCTATTCTTCGTTTTGATTTCTGCGTAGTCTGTTTGATCATGACATCGTTGTATACAAATATTTTCACTTTTGACAGCAATTCCATTGCCATTGTCAGATGCGAGATTTGTCGTATATATTATAGTATTTATCCTTACTTGGGATTTGCGATGCCAGAAAAAAATGTAGTGAAGTAAAAAACATTTTTTAAAAACGATCTTGCTAATGGTTAAGAGAAATGAACTTAACGCACTAATTTGATATAATTAGATATATTTAAAAAACAATAGTTTTCTGCGTTTTGTTTAAGTTAGAGGGTGGAAAAATCTGAAACAAAAGGGTGTGCTAAAATTTACTACATCACATAGAAGTCGTCTCCTGCAGTTTAAAGAAGCTTTAAACTAGATGTTTTGAAATTTACTAAAGGTCGGGTCCCGAGCTCGGGGCTAAGAATCCATTCTTTTAAGATAGGAAGTGCACGCGCATGGTGTGCACTAAATTCGTCTGATAGATTCGTTGCCCTTTCACTGGTGTAGTGTAAGTTTATTTAAAGAGGGTAGTGCATAGGTTTCGTCCTCGTAATCTGCCCACGGAAAAAACTATTTCCAAAACAACCCTCGTATAAATGCAGAACATGCATAAATGTAAGTAAGCAAAATTACCGCTGAAATTCTAACAAACAAAAAAGAATGGCAGACTTAGCTTGAGATGATTCTTTACAAAGATCTAATTAAAAATTCCATATTTGATAAGATTTTTTTGAAAATTAATAAATTCTTAGTAATATTGTGGACAATACATCAGTATAAATGTTAGAGAAAACACTATCATTTTGGTATTTATGAATGTTTAACCAGAAATACTTACTTCTCCTTCCTTAATTTGGTTACTATTGAAAGATAACTTCACTTACATAGCGAAGAAACTTTCCACTATTGAGATCTTTCAGAAAGACTTTAGATTTAAACTGTTTGGACCCACTTCTGTTAATTCACTTTGACATTTCTATTTGGGTTTAAGTATTTGTGGTGATTGACGAAAGAATGGATCTATTGTTTTACAGTATTTTCCTTTTAGGAACTTGAATCAGATATTTTTTTTCGTTTCTTGGTTTGTTTTGTTTTGTTTTGTTTTTTTGTTTAACAAAGCCATTTTAGGTATGTGGCCTTGCTAGAAACTGCAGTTGTTTCGACAACTTAACATCACAAGTTTAATTTCATGGCGTTAAAAATGAATCGAAAAGATTTAGCTTCAAATGATAACTAAATACTGACATTTTTTTAAGTGATACACATTAATTTATTTATTCGAATTGCACTTAACTAGGACAAGAAAAGAGTGAATTTCATATTAAGGCCACATCCAAATCTTAACCTTCAAATTATTGGTTTGCTCTTATTTTATTTAATGAAAAAATATCTATTTAGGAAGTGCACATTTTTTCGATGTTCGAATATTTTCAATTTCACATTCACCAACACACCACATCTTTAATAATATGTAAATATTCAGTTTGAATTCTAACAATGGTATCCCATTTTGAAATTACTCAAGAAATACTGGGAATAAAATTCCATGTAAGTGTCACTGTTTCAAATCTTCGTTAAAAAAAATAATAAGTAGGAAATGAAACTAACAATTCAAAAACTCACAATCACAAATATTAATTGAAATCAGGTATTAAATTGAATTCAAAATGTTTTTCGTCTACAAATTGAGCAAGAAAAGTACGAGTACATGCTGAAATTTAATTAAAAACTAAAAATCTATATTCTGTTGAAATTATAGAATGAAGTAAATTCATCTGCAAATTTATTATTATACGTTAAAAAGGAAATTTTAAAAATCTCTAGATTAAAGATAATATTTGTTATATTTGTCCCGAAATCCTAGATTTTCCCCCCTGCTTTTAAATCAAATCAATTTTTTAATTAAAAGAAATAGTTAACTGCATTGTGTATGAATACTTTATTTCCAACATGAAAAGTAAAATATGCAGTCATTGATATTTTTTAAAATTTGGGTCAAAAACAAAGCCGATGATATTTACAAAAACGGAGCATAGCATAAACTTTAGTGCTTTAAAACTTTAATCAGCCTATTAATGAACTGCTTTAATTTAGACAGTAAAACAATCTAATGTAGCAAAAAATAATACTTCGATGGTTATTTTAAAAGTATTTCTTTCAAAAAATTATTTACTGACCTCAGTTATTTGTATAAATCTTCTTTCATTTGATTTCCTAATGTAAAAGCTAGCAGTGAGCTCTTTTTCATAAAAACGATTTTAAAAGAAAAGCACACTATTAAAGATAATAAACTTATTTAAATATAGGATAATGAAAATAGCTTTAAAATATTTGATATATTCGTCTTAAAATTAGATAGGCACGGCTTATTAAAATTCCAACAATATGCGTATGAACATATTTCGTTATTTTTGTTTTTTGAGTTCAATAATTTTTTTTTAGGAAACGAAGTTATTTAAAAAAAATAAACTTAATATGTTTTACTGATAGATCAGGATAATATTTCAAAATTAGTTTTACTGATAGATCAGGATATCATATGTCTGGATAAATGTGACCCGGAACTACATTAAATGCTGCGTTAAAGTAGGCTGTTCCATTTTTGTCAATTAATAAAAAGTGACAGCAGAAGAAATCTGCACTAAAACTGCTCACATACTGGAACACTTTCTTGTTTGATCAATATTTTGCAAGATCAGAGAAATTCCGAATAAAGAAAATTTGTTCATTTGGTCTGATCTTACGTAAAAATTTAGGACATTAGTAGTGCAAAAAAAATGTCAGCATCATCGAAGTTCGAATTAAATAATTTAAATTTATGCAAAATCAGCTGTATTGGGAATTAAATTCGAAAGCAGCAGGTGCATTAATCCCGGATTTTTAGCATACAGCCGTCTGATGGTTCCTATCAGTTTCCATTTTATTTAACTGAAACATAATAAAAATAGTCCATTCTGATTCAAGATTCACATATTCAGAAAGTATCCGATAACGTTAAACAATTTAAAACCCTAAAATACTAAAGTTTAAACTTAATATTCATTCTGAAATAAATATTTCTGGAAAAATCTGAATCATTTTTATTTCTTCTAGAATTTTCAAATTATTGTACAACATTCACAATGACGTGAATTGTTATACACAACAACCTCTGATACTTGAGTATGTAACACGCGCCGATTAAGATATTTGATATATTAGACCTTTACCAATTTAAGATTAGATTTCTTTCACATTCAAGATGAATGATTCAACTGTCATTTTTACTAGTGCTACTTTGATGCATTATCTTTTCAGAGATGAAAATAGATTATGCATTCATCACATAGCGTAATTTGAACTTTACGGCATTCTGTCAATAAGGAGAAAAAAAATGTGGAAATGTAGGCGTTGCACTTCTGTCCCATCCTAAAGTGAATCAAATTCAAAGCTTTTAAAATCCTTTACAGAATAGAAGCGGGTAAAAATATTTTAGGATATTTTTCAGAAGAAGCTTTGTTTGTTGCTTGGGCTTTTCCTGCTTCTTTTCCGTAAGCAAAGGTTAAATGAGTGGGTGGTTTTTTTGGGTCGAATCCTTTAGCCACCCGTTGAGCTGCTCAGGGATTTTGCAAAAGATATATCTAATCAACTGACAGAATAGCGACCGTAAGGTCACTCAGGTAATTAGAATGTCATTCAAAACCTTTGAAAAGATTCAGTCCTACAATTACAGAGTCACTCCAAAAGAGCTGTGCCCGATTTTGAACTGTTAAATGCTTCTCGATCAAGAAAATAATTTTAATTCCATTTCCCAGCCTTTAAATTAAATAGAAATATGGTTCCGGTTATTTAAAATGACATAAAGTAACTATGCGAATAAAAGTTGAAAGTAAAATGTTTATAGGCTTTTTCAAAAACATAAATAGCATAATTCGACAAGACACATTCTTTTAAATAAATAGTATCAAATACTAATGTGCGTTATTCATTGAACATTTTTAACTAAGAAATGAGCGTAAAAATATCATTAGAAGTATTTCTCAAAAAGTATGCCTAAATTTTAATTTGGTTCTTCACAATAATATTAATGAAATAAATTCAAATATGTCGATACAACTGATAAGGTATTCAAACACCAATATTAAATTTTAATGCAATTAAATGCTTAAAACACTCATTTTTATTTGCATTACGATTTTCATTGTTTTTTCTATTTGTACACCCAATGTTATTGACTTTTATAGATAATATTGTCTCGCACCGTTAAAATTGCTATATTATTTATAACTAAATCAAAGCCTGAGTAATATAGGACAAAAATAATTTGAAGTAGTAAAAATTTTTACATTTCTCGGATTCCACTAAGCAAAGTAAGAGCCAAAAAAATTAAAAAGAGGGAGCAAAAACAAATTGTAACTTAAGCTTCAAAATTAAACAAAGAAATTTTTTGTTCAAATGCAATGTTGATCAAAGAATTATAAAATCTTAACTGAATTTTAAATTCACAAATACATGCATTATCGTAGTAATTATAATTCAAGGGAAATTAAAATATGCCGATTGAATCATCATCCATTCTGCTTTATAAATACCTAAGCTGGTATGGGTTATAACAAAATAATAATGCCGCATAAACCATAATAAGTAGCAATCGAAGTGGTTCAGTCGGCGGAGCATCTCATTTAAGATTGGTTGGCCCGCAGTTCGAATTCCAACCACTGTGTTTTATTTAAAGGCTGAATTTTTTTTTATTTAAATTGTTATATATTGTTTACCTAAGAACTAGGAGGTTGTAGGTCTTTTTTAAATATTCAAATTGGAATGTTCTCGAACATTCTATATGTGTATAAAAACTGAGCCCCCATTAGTGATGGGTAAGTTCTCAGTCTTGTGCGGTTGCGAGTTGCTTCGTTCTAACAAATCGAAATGTTTAAACTAACAGTGTAGTTCTTTACATTTTTGCGACAATATCCTTAAAAAGGAGGAAAAATAGGGATCATAAATTTTCCAAATATTTAGAATGAGTAAACGAATGTTTTAAATTTTTCCAAAAATTAGAATTAAAAGAAAATCGAACAATTCTAAATACAAACACAGTTAATTGTCGTCTTAGAATGATTAATTTATAGTCGCTATGCATAATAATTACAAATTGTATGAGGTATAAAGTACATTAAATAATACATTTTGCTATAAAATATCCCCAAAACGAATTTAATTAAAGCAATGTAAACTCAGTATTCCGAACCTTCGCCAAAACGGCAATTTATTTCGCAAGTAAAAAATTTATGCATCGCCTTTTAGTTGAAAATACTTCTAATGTAGTCAGAGGAGCCACCCTTTTATTAAAGCGAGTGAGGAAAGCGCCAAGCACACAAGAAGCTCAGGTCGGAAGGAAGATCACACAAAAGAAAGGCCTGTTTTGCATGTTCTCACTTTCACTATTCAAACCACCTTCTGCCAGGTGGACCCGGAATTCGTCCCTTTTGTGTAGATCCTCACCGCTTCCTTTCGTGAGCACCTGCCTAAATATGTTGCCGAGATCAGAGATGTGAGACTTTTTTGCTAAAAATCCCACTGAGGTTCTGGTGCATTAAAAAAATGAATGCAAAATGATAATTTTTCTAATCATTAATCAAGGAAATAAAATAAAGCTAATTGCAACAAATAAATAATAAAATAAATGAATCCATATAATTTCTTATAGAAATAGTTTCGAATAGGATTTTATACCAACTGCCAATTCAAAAAAAGAGTCTAGTTTAGTTATATTAACGTCCTGCTGTAAAGAAACACTACGGCTATTTTGGGATGGACTTCGTGATTTTGGACATGAACGGTCAGATGACGAGGACGACACCTGAACTGACAGCCCCTCTCCAAACTTCCGAACCGCACCAGCGGGGGTACGTTTGGCCCCGACGGATTTAACGTGCACCAGACCCTCTTACACGACGATTCTTTGGTGGAATCGGGTCTCGAACTGGAAACCCCCGGTTCCGAAGCCGAGATCTTACCACCAGACCACCGCGGCCACAAAAGGGAGAGAGAGAAATTATAATCGTGCTCTTCAGATACTATTATAAATGTTTCAGTGACATAACTAAATAGTTTGTATCCCCGAGATGTGTTAATAAAGCAGCCCTCAAAAAATAAAATAAACAATGCCACTAATTATAAAATTATTTAATTTTCTCAGAAGTACTTTATACTTTTTTTTATTAGAAACACTCAAGCATTCATTTCAATAAACTATGTGTAAAAGTGTTACTTCAAGGTACACGGGTAAAAAATGTCCATTTGACAGTATAACTGGATTATGCAACATCTTTTCTTCCAAGAAATTCTTTTATAATAATTTTATTAATTTTACTTTTCGGCACTAGTCGTGGAGGTAGAAATTGCTAAAAATAATGTCAGGTAGTACACATGTCAGAAAAGCGTAAGAATTTTTTTTATTATCAGGAAGCGTGCCGCTAGAGGGCTATAATTTAATCTTTTGCTATTCGGCGTGGCACTAATTTAATTAATACATTTTTTTTTTAAAGTTTCGGAGGGTTAGATGATGGCATTAGCTAAACAATGATAAAACTTTGTTTAGCTAATTTGCTAGCTTTATTAGCTAAAAAGCTAACAGGGCCCCTAACATTTTGCTCTTCCTATCATCTTATAGCTACACTACTGAATTGAAATTTAGAAACAATTCCTTTACTTTTATGAAGATGGGTTGAAATCAAATGTCATAATTTTCAAATTCTTGTAAGCTACGAAACTTTTTCGATCCGAGGATTACTAAGGATTATATGCTATTTTGCCTTTTTATAGGTCACTGAATTGAAATTTAACTACAGTTATTTTTTACTTATATAAAGGTTGGTTGAAATCAAATACCATATTTTTCAAATCACTAGCAAAGCACGAGGTTTTAACACTTCAAGACGTCGCATGCTGAAAGCTGATGAAATAGACATAAACGTCTTTCCAGTGATACAAGTTGGCAATTCCTACCGTTTTAGCTATCATATCTTATACATAAAAATCGCGACTTATACGTTAAGATATTTTCTTTCCTATAATAATAGAACCAGATGTAAATAACCCCTTCAAAAGCTGTAAGGAAATTAATTTAACCCAATTGAATTCCTACAATCACTTATAGTATAATACTATAAGAATGGATCCCTTACCATTTAATGTACTATTATTTAAATACTTGAAAAAAAGAGTTTCACATCGAGGCAGCATGAACCAAGAGCATATTCGCTAATCAAGTATGCTCGCCATTAATGACTAAATTCAGGCTATTGCCTTTGTTAAATGTTAGCTATCATTCACTGCGAAGATGATTGCGATTTATGCTAAGCTTTAACTAAATCACGCTTATTTAGCTTAATTTAATCAAATATTTCAATCTCATCACACTTGGGTTGAATAATTTAACCCAGCAGAAACATTTTTTAAATATAGTTGCAAAATTCTATATCAAATTATAATAAAAAATGCCACCGTCATCATTTTTTCACAAAAATCAATCAGAAAAAAAAAAGAAAGAAAGAAAGAAAGAGAGAGAGAGAGAGGGAGGGAGGGAGATAAAGAGACAGAAGTAACAATTTTCAATTTGTCTCGCATTCGTTCAAACTTCTCCCTACAGTACAAGGGTCAGTAGTTCTTCGAATTACTTAAGGATTTATCTCCCCATCTTAAATCCAATTCGGATTTTACAGCTCAGGAGAGGAAGACTAATTCTTTTTTTCCAGAGAGAAAACAATATTCTGCACCTCTATCATTTATCATCAGTAAAGCAGCCCTCCAGCGCCCTTTAAGATTCTTAACGACCTTTGGCTCCAACTCAGAAAAAGAGCCAAAAAGAAAACGCCCACTGATATGATGATTGCGGGCCACTTGATTAAAACATTAACAAATTGCGCAAATTGTCCACATGAGATAAAATTTCACCTCCAACGAATCCAATTCCGCCAAAATGACAAGAATTTGAAATTAAATGGGATAGATTGAATTTATATATTGGTGAATGTTGATACTTGGCTAATTATGGTGTTTGACTTGCATATTGATTAAATATATCTTGTAATAATCAAAGCCTAAGGCAAAAATACTTATAAATTAAACACTAAATATTATTTGTTTTATATGTTATAAACAATATTTTTATACATACATAAAATGCTGTAATTATCATTTGATGAAAGAGTATTTTGATCAATCATTTAATAACAGTCCGGATAATTTAGTTTCGGATAATTTTAATCCTCACAGAAGTTTTTGAGACACAATTAAGACATTTTATTTAAAAACATAAGAAATATCAACGTTATTTTTTTGGGTCGAACGTATAAAAATCAGTTGGCGATAGAAAGAGAAGCAATAATTCTTAATTATTTGAATATTATCTGATGGCCAGATTCTTCCAGTGGAATTTCTGCATCTGGCATGACAAGAATGTGAAATTAGTTGGCATATATTGAATTTATGAACTGGGGAATGCAATTAACGGTCTTCGAATTAATTAAATATTTCTATGCATATTCGTCGATTTAAAGGTTAATAAAATTACTTATTAAAACAAAAACACCTTTTATTTTTTTATTTGGGTGTTTTTATAGCTTGTTACTTTTATGATGGCATTTCATTTCTCTCTCTGTTCTTTTATATATCATACCCAGTTCTTTTAGCTATAAAAAGTTATTATAGCTTCTGTACTTCAAGTCTTTTTTATGTCAAAAACTTATTATACTCCATTAAACATACTGTTGCAGAATTTTTATTGAAAGTATGACAGCTGAATTTTTATGTGTGTCCCTTTCTAAAAAAATTTGAAAAGCGCAACAAAATCTATAAATTCTGCTTCGTTTAGAGTGTTTTCATTCAATAAGATTATTACAAAACTCAAATAAACTATTTCTACATATTAATAGTATAAAGAAATAATCAACTCAATCATTTTTATGAAACAAGCAAATTTTGGTAATCAGACAGGTTTAAGTGACAGTGGCGTAAGTTACTTTTTTTTTAAATAAACAAAAAAAAAAAATCTAGATAAATCGATTTGAGAATATAAAATTGGATGAAAGCGATGATTTCATTCGACTGCCAATTGATGGTAGTGAAAAGCATTGCCATAAAGGAAATACATCAACAGAGTGTAGACTAATTTCAATGTAAGGTATTTACAAGAAAAATAATTCTAAAGAAGAAAATTCTAGAACAGAAGGAGAGAAAAAAAATGCAGAAACATGTCAGTAAAATTGAAAAGCGGAAGAAAGCTCGAATTCAGATTTATTTGCCTTACTTGTGTTCTTGAGGGAATGAGAGGAAAAACATTCAAAACTATGATTGTAAAATGTAAGAAGTGTGTGCCTAATGTACGAATAATAACGAGGACGGAAGTTTTTAACTCTTTCTGGATTATTGGGCTTATTTGGTGAGAAAAATGTGTTTTCATGAATGTCGATTATTTAAAAGGAAAAAGAAGCCTTCGAAATTCATCAAGTCCAGGATCGGTTTTAAACGTTAATAGATTTCAAGTTAGAAACAACGGTGTCATAGTTTGCAATGTGTATTTCTTGAAAACCTTTTAATTTTTGGATGGGTGGATGATAAAGGCACTAAACGAATAGGAGTGGTCAACAACCAGGTTGTGATGATCAAAAACACCATATACGAAAAAATAAGACACAGGTAATAGCAATTAAAGAGGTGTGTGAGTATATTAACTCATATCATACAAGAAATGAGAATTCCAGCAAAAAATGTTTGCTACCCGAAGTAAATGTAGATGCAACATACAATTCGTATAAAGAACAGAGCAAGGGAAAAAACTAATCATTTTTCTAATACTGTCGTGGAATATTTAATAATGAGGACAACTTGCATTTTCATAGTCCAATGAAAGATACTTGTTGTAAATAAAATGCTTAAAGCGTAACAATTAAAGCGTGCGAAAATGAGAAGATAATTCAACAATTAAATAATAAAAAATAATTCCACCTTAAAAAGTAGAACAAGGGCGACAAGCGAGAAATGAGGATGCAATGATAGCGCGTCAAGATGATTCTGTTTATATCGTGACGTTTGAGAAATCTCTTCCTTTACCAGTACTGGCCACAAGTGCCAGATGCACGTTTATAATTTGGAATATCATAAACGTGGATTAGGTGGTGAGTTTACGTATTATTGGGATAAGATCATTACTTCTCAAAGGTTACAAGAGATTTATTCCTGCATTAGTAAACATCTTAATAAAAAATATCACTATTAAAGCACATTATAAAGTATAGTGAAGAATACATGAGTCAAAATCGTAACTTGTTGTATTTAATGAAGTTCATAAAAAAGAGTGCGGAAAACAATGATTATAAATTTATAGTAAAGTAACCACTCTATAGGATACTAGTTCTAGTTTTGGTTTACATTCCTGATGACTGATATAATATTATTCGCTACTGCAGGAGGAGAAAAAATTCGTGTCGACTAAAACGACACATGAAGGTTTCAAATTTGTTGCTAACTTGGTATGAAGTATCACATGCAGAAGGAAAACAATAATGGCTCCATTAAATAGTTGAAGATCCAGTGGACTAGGATTTTCAAAATTTGTTCTTATATTCTTCTGATTAAAGAGAGTGAGAATAATGATTGGTCATTTTTTGTATTTAATCTACCACCAGCAAGGATTGATAGACCTCCATTTGTATGGAATGTTCATTAAAATTTCTTGTCCACGAGAAAGGTTGGTTAAAAGAAGTAGAACATAACGGATCATCCAGAATACATTCCGCAGTGAATTCCCTCCCCCCCCCTTTCTCTTCGAAAATTTTTAAATGCTGAAAAGCATCATCTGAAGATTGTCCCAATGGAATAGTGGATACAGTATGAAAAGAAAATGCATATTTATCTAGTCTGATTTTTGTCCATATGTAATAATAAGTTTACTTATTTTTTAATAAGAAGTTAATTATGGGTTCTCACATATCATTTTTATATCAATTCTATTCACAAATACAATCATGAAAATCATATACAGAGGAATAAATTATTTTCTTTAGAAATAAAATAATAACCACTATACCAATTCATTTCAGTTTATGCCTCTATGTTTAATTTGGATCCAAATGAAACCCCTAATTTGAAAAATAAATGAAACCCCTAATTAAATAATATTTTTTTATTACCCTTGCGTTTTATTCATTTCTGGAAAACGAGATTTACATCACTAACTTGGATCTATCCAGTTCTTTAGTTAGTTTATTTTCTTTTGTCTTTCACAGGTCTTCTGCATAACTTTCTAATAACATAACTTATGCATTTGTTCATGGCTTTTGATAGGCATTTTTATTATTTATTTCTCTTTCTGATATCGCAAATTTCAGAATTTTAATTTTGAAAGACTAAACACATTTGTAAAAGGTACTCCTCATTCGTTTTTGGATGAAAATTTCTGGGCAAGGGATATATTTTAGCTTGATTTTTTTTTTCTTTCCAAATTTATCAGGGGCGACTTTTTTTCTTTTTTTTTTTTTTGTTCTGTATCGCATAAAATCGCTGAAATGGGACAAATTACCTAAAGAATAATAGCTGACGTCAACTTTTACACGGAACTGGCCATCAAGGGATGACAGTAACAGTGCTAAAAAAGCCATAGAAATGAAATTTGTGGAAACATTCTAATTCATGAAAGCCACGATATTTCACACTTGTCGTAAGAGGGTAACTTCAGCCGAAAATGGCTGGGCCTCTACATACCTTTAGAGAGAAACGGACGGAGTTGAACGCACTAGGCCGGGCCATTCAAGAACCACGCTAGAATAAATATGTTGAGGGCGTGGGTTGAAATCGTTGCGGAATAAAAGCTCTATTGTGGCCGCTGTAACAAGCCCCCAGTGTTAACTCCGAGGTGAAAAGTGATACACTTTGAAAAAGCAACTAGGTTTGGCGAGGAAGCTCCAGTTTTGGAGAAAAAACTTTCGATATCCGATTAAAAAAAATCGGACAGAAACAATGATACAAATATTTATGAGATGCGTTGTAAGGAATTATGCGACGGTCATGGTAATGTGGTGTAAAATATTAATTTTATGATGGATAGTAACGTTCGCAAGGAAAATCTATGGACGCTGAAAAGTCCGAATGTTTAGTATAAATTGAAAAAGTAGGCGATAAATTCAGGTAACATTTTCATCATTTTACGATAGTTACAGGATTACGTTTAGGTTCATTAGCCCTAGTGTTGCTTCAAAACTGAAATTAAATGTAAGAAATAAATCATTCCATCATGAATCACAAAATGGTGAATACAAAACAATTTCGGATGGAAATTTAACAAATTAATTAATTATTAATTTAACACTTTGGACAAATTTAACAAGTTCACTCCGAAAAGCATTTTATATTTAAACAATTAAATCTCTAAAAACACTTAGGCTACTAAATTATAGGAAGTTCAATGAGGAGAAATAATGCAAAAATAAATTGCTTTAAAATACAAAAAAATAATGCATTTTTTCTTATAATTTTAAGCCAATAAATCAACAATTGTAAAATAAATTTAGCGCACAGAGAAAACACGTATAATTGAAATACTTAAAAAAATAAGGAAATATGTCTTCAAAGCAAAAAATAGCGTTTTACTTCAATTGTGTCATAAATGTGCATATAAAATTATATATAGTATTCATTTGATGTTTCTCAGATCTACATACTTTAGTTACTGATTAAAATTACCTAATGTTTAAATTCCTTTGCAATATGCATTAAAATTTTCATGTATGATTTGGGTAAAAGGAACATGATCATGGTAATTTTTGTAATAAGAAAACAGTAAGAGCAAAATTTTCTATATATACATAACATTTCAGAAAATGATTTTCATAAAATAGCATCGATATCCGTTTTCAGTATGAAGTTGGTTATAATAATTTAAAACTGCCTATCCAACTCGGCTAATATTTACCTCAATAGCTACATCATTATTGAATTTACTTCTAATTCGCATACATAATTATTTAAAATTATCAAGTATACAATTATTAATCATCATATATGCCCTTTTTGGGTGAAAAAAATCGGAATGGAAACAAAATGCGTAAGATAAGAGTTATGACTATTAAGAAGTGTGCTAATAAATTTATAGCAGAGTTACAATTATATGTTTAATGAACTATTTTCAATTATATTGATATTTTTGAATTTTTCTCAGAAGGATTAGGGAAAATTGTTTAGTCTCTGTTCAATCTTCTTGTCTCGGGCAACATAAAATTTTCATTTTAGTTATTTCATCCATCCAAAGTGGCGGATGACGTTACATTTAAATATTATATATATTCATTCCAGGAAAATTTGTGCTATTTGTAAGCGTTGTATATAAATACAATAGGAAACAGCCCTCAACGTTCTATTTATAAAGGAAAAATTCGCCCAATCTTGATAGATAAGAAACCATGTTGTATAGTACTTACAGAGTTTCCTTATTTAAAACCGTAACGAAATTACATGAACTTCGAAGCGCAACTGAGGAGCGAATAAACACAAATAAGACGTTTCCTGTTTTTCTTATCAAGGAATCTATAAAATTGCAACTGAAGATTTTGCAACTCTGCCAGGGATTGATTTTATCTATAGTTTAATCTTTGTGCCTCAATTATCCTATAAGGGTGGATGGCGTCAATATTACGTAACGTAAAATGGCATTTCGCTTCTTTGCAAAAGGGCTTGGAGACGCATGTGTTGCATACATCTAACAATTAAATTTAATTCAAGATTTTTCACAAAAAAATCTGAAAAAAAAAATCACGCGATCTTTGACTGTTAAGACCCTGTACTATAAATTAATTTCAATATCATTATATGAAAGGCGATAAATTTTATTTGATTCTCGAAAGGCGGTAGTGGAAAACAAATAAGATGAAACAAAATTTCCCTTTTCTTATCTGTGATTAATTAAATTTACACATAAGTTGCAAAAGTATTCGCACTGATGTAGATAAATCATTATTAAAAAAGTTAATATTTTATTTCTTCTATTTTCATGTTGTTGTTCTATCATTTTGCTCTTTAGAATGGCAGACACTTTAACACTCAACATGAAAATTAGATTTAATTAAGAAGAATGAGAATAGCTAAAGTGAAGATTTGTTTAGAACAAATTATATGCGAGTCGAACGTATGGAAATTCATTTATCATTCCCGTGCTACTTTCATCTTTCAGGAAAACAAGGAATTTATTCATTGCATCTCGTGGAAATGTTCATAAAATTTTTTTGAAAAAGTTGAAAGTTTTTATTTCCTTTCTTCAGCCAGCATTCTACAATGAACAAAGAATTTCACAGATAACACGACAGCCTTCAGGAGAAAAAAAGGAAAGTTCTTTAAAGATAAAGTGAGCCCATTCAGAACTCCATTTCTTACACATTTATGAGAAAAATTCATACGCTGGCATTCTGAAAAGTGTTTTTGTGGCAGTTAGTTTGTTATTTTATTAAAGCTTTCTGCACAATTTCCCCTTTCAACAAGCCGTTTATCGAAAGAAATCGCAATTATATGACTGTGGTAGAGTTTAAAAGATGTATTTATTGACTTGAAAGATATTTTCGAACAGCTGTTGAGCTATATAACATGTATTTTTAAATTTTATGGTCTCATGTTATTATGTCGGTTTCATTATGTGAAAAGGAAGGTGAAATGTAGTTTCATTTGATATCGTTTTTGTTTTTTTTCTTTTTTCAATTCATCATAATAAAACCCGAGAATCTCATGCTGGCAGAGCTTTCGTCTAACTAAAGTATCAGGCAACTAAAATGACAAGATTTCTGAACTTAAATCCGGATTGCTGACTGTCTATGGGGAAAGAGAGGGAATGGCCCAAATAAATTTGAATAAATAAAAAATATATATAAACTTTAAGTAATTGCTAATTAAAAAATATAGAAACAATAAATAGCTAAAATATTTTCAAAAAGCGACAAGAGATTTAAAAAACATCTTTCAAAAACATCATCAAAAACAAATAGCATCTTTCTATTTTTCATGATTAGATTGATTCTTCTACATTCATATCGAAAATAACAGAACACTAATTAACAAACACATGCTAATCTTTCTATTTTCCATGATTCGATTGATTCTTCTACATTCATATCGAAAATAACAAAACAACTAATCAAGTATCAAAAAATTCCAGCGCTATACACGTTTAAAAATTCCCCTATTTCAGTGAACTTGAACAGTTTTTGCTCCTGGAATTTATCTACTTCAGTAGGTGAGTGAGGAGCTTAAGTACCCTTGTCCATACAGGGCCTCCAGCATACGAAAGCTAGTGTGGGCAGGGGGCAAACTGTCTCCACCCAAACGGGGGCCCCAATGGAAAATCTGGAGGGATAATCCCTCTCTTCAAGAACAGAAAAGTTTTTTTTTTTTTTTTTCCTACCGATCCTGAAAACTGTGCCCCACCGAAGCAATACAGTTACGAAGGTACTTAAACTTATTCTGAAAATTTATCTAAGCCCACTCCTTTAAAAAATATTTCACCATATTGCTTTAATGAGAACGATAGATAGATGTATTAAAACGGAACAAATGCCTAAAAGAGAATTTATTACGGTTTTCTTTGAAATACTCAAGAAGTACTTAGGTGGGAAACAGACATCCATTGCAATTTGAAAGTAATTTGAGATTCCAAGAGGGTAGTTGCATATGAAAATAATAAAAAATGACTGCAATATTGCCAAATAAAATGGAAAATTATTTAGTACAGTTATTTGTTACAGTTTTAACAGTCTATAATAAATAATTAGAATGCAAGAAAACGCAAATTAACAGGCAAAAATATTAAATATTAATTCCGAACAATTTAGCAAACCTGATTTTTTTTTTTTTTTTTTTTTTTTTTTTTACAAATGACAAAGGTCGTCTATATGGTCTGCATGATACATACCTTTGAATTAGCAAAATTATTCTAAAAAAGGAATACCGATAGAATTATTTTTGACGGCAGATTACTTTTCGTAGTTATAGCAGTGATTGTTCTTTAAGTAGCTTAGATAAGGTATTCTTTTACAAAACATCAGAAAAATTAGTCATTATTTTTCAGGTTAAAATGATAAATATTAAATAATTGAAAAGCTTCTTAATATAAGCCTTAAAATTACTTCTTAACAGTTTGCGTGCACATTATTGAAAGAAATTACTACTTTTTTTCTCAGTCAGGAACTGGAACTGACAAATGATAAATGAACTCGTAATGATGAGGAAATCATGGATTAAAGGAGCATTTACAGTAACTATCTAATAATAACACATTTTCTATGTTCTGGAGGCTATAATATACAAGATTTGACAACCAAGTTGATTAACAGCGAATTAATCTCCAAAAAACCTACATTTATATTTCCAGAACTGAGAAAGTACATAGCTAAGAGAAGACAAAATAATCTTAAAGACACCTGATAGGAACACACAGCATGTTTCATTTATAGAGTCACCGCCTAAAAAGTTATCTTTCTCACTTTTTGATCCTCTGGAGCTTCTAGAAAAGTTCTTTTTCACGTTGCTTAATGTTCGATTAATTTTGAATTTAATTTCTTGAAATTTTTAAATAACAGGATGATTCAAAAGTTCAGAATAGCTTTAAATAAATATTGTTGAGCCAAAAAATATCCTGTAGTTTAACTGTAATATGCAACCAATAAATTCTAATTGTGCAAAAAACACCTTGATTTTATATTTTATTTTTATATTGATGTATATGTGGATTATTCATTTTTAAAATTACCATGGATTCTGAATTGTCATGTATTTTGTCTAAAAAATATTGACTATTTCATTATATCACACAGCATCTACTTCCTGAATATTTGAGGTCAATCAGACCAAAACTTGAAAGGAAAAAATAACATTATAAGTCAGAACCCTATCATTTTGCAGTTTAAATATTTTAAAATTCATATCTCACACTTCAAGGTTATTAGTGTTTAAAATTCCGAGCGACAAGCAATAAAATTTCTCTTAATCTCCTTTAGTACCATTTTATACTCCAGGAAATAAGAAAAAATTTATGTCTTTTTGCTAAACTTGTTCAGCATAATATGGGGCTTAACTATTGTCATATTAATATATTGCACAGTAATTTCTCTTCAATCATTGTTAAGATGACATATGTAACTTCACAAATTTATCCAAATTCCATGAGCGAAAAACAAAAATCACAGACAGAATAACTGATTAAGCATCTGAATAGCCCAAGAATGCCACTCTATACAAGATTAATGACGCCATTTAAGTAAAACGACAACGTCAACTTAAAATAAGTTTAAGCCCATTCGAAAGGAGTCATTTTAATAAATAACAGAAACGGATAAACCGAACTAAATCCATTTTCATCCATTATGATAAAAAGCTATCATCATTTTACGACTCGTCCATCTACATACTTTAATATTGTTATAATTTCTACAGGACAAAGCATTTATTTATTTTAGGATGCTTCTGGAAAAAGTTTCTTTTTCATCTTGTAACCATGCATCATCTACATGAGGAAAATTATTTGTTGCTCGATCATTTCAGATCCTATACTTAACGCGAGATCAGATGTTATTAAACTCAGTTTAAGAGTTACTGTATAAAAAGGATAATGATTCCTTTACGAGTTGTTCATGAATAATGGTTTTACTTTGGCCACACAATTTCCTCCTCTGTAATTTGCGAGTCTAATCATGTTAGAATCAACGGGATAACTGTTCTACTCTTTGGAAGTAGCATAAGCAGAATTGCGATGATATTAACCGCAGGCAGGAGGCAATGATTTTTTTCACTGCGGTTTATTTTCTAAGCAATTCTATTTAGTAAATCAAACAATGTATGTGAATGCGTTAGAAAAGTTTTTCAAGGGATACAATTGATAATTTTCCCTTACAAATTGTTGACAAAATTCTACAATTCATAATTAAAATTTAACGACTTCCTGAACGGAAACTTTCCTCAATTCAGTTTCAAACTTGAAACAGTGATGATATATTTAGTTAGTATTAAGAAATGTTGAAGCGTAATGACTTCCTTTAAATGAATTCATCCATCTGAATTCATTAAATGCTCCAGAACGTACGACATGCTACCATTCAGAATTAAGCGAATGCACGACTGCAAGTAAAGTAAGTCAGGAAATTCAGTAAATTAATTATCATATAATGCAAATGGAAGTCACGGAAAGAGCTCATTCAAATGAAAAGCACCATCCTTCCATTTTGTTGGTGCAGCATTTCTTATTTTCACAGAAAAGCGAATTGAAGTCTGAAAAGTGAACGCCTTAAAGTAAATAAGATTAGCACTTTTAGTATTTTATTCAAATGAATAGAAGATAAAATCTCACGAAATTTAAAAGGTAATTGCATAAAAGTAATCACATCTATAATAGATTACTAACGATTCTTCTGACAAATGAAATATACCGCAAAATCTACTTCGAGAGTTATTATGGGTTTGAAAAGCTATATCAGCATTAAATCAATAAGATCAAAAGCTAAACATTTTTGTACAGAAGTGGTGAAGAGCATTATTTAGTGCAATAAAATACTAGCCAAAGTCAAAGCAGACGCTTTAAAATTTACGGTAAGAAATTAATTTGAAAAAACTTTCAAGTGTTTTAAAGATAGAAATTTCGTAAATCTGATTAGTTCGTTTGTTTTCAGTCGACGAGTTTCCTTTAAGTCTTGGCTTAGACCAAGACATAAAAAAAGGGGGAAGGGGGGGGGGAGAGGGGAGAAATTTTACGATCAGGTATCAACTTCGCTTCAAATCAATTATTAATCTGAAAAACCCCAAACATCTAATTTATGCAATAAAGCATTAAGATGAATATTGCATTCAGGTCGTACTCAAAGTTAAGCCGAATCTGTACAGTATTATACACTGCAATTAAAGGGAATTTAATTTCCAGATTATAGTTATTTTATTGTAACCAAAAATGTAATTTTCATATAATATCTATACCATTTGTATAAAAAGCATATGTTTAAAAATAGACTGGCAAATACTGAAGATTCTTTCTTTAACGAAATTGTATATGGATATGAATATCAATTTTTTTTTTTACGATTTATGCGATAGAAGACACAAGAATATATATATTATCCTGTTTCCTGACTTAAAAATCAATCTTTTTCATTAAAAAAAAACGTTTTGCCCTTTATCCTCCCTCAAATACTTAAAAAATATAGAGAGTTAAAAATAAATGCCTAATATCTGCAATACATTTATAAAAATCATTTCTATTAGTAAATATTTTCTAGAAAACATAGAAATTGGTAAAAAAAGCGAGTTTATTCTTGTATATCTTCATTTCTTTTAAAGGATTTTTCCAGAAGACATTCACTCGAGACATCGATCAGAATTTGCATGGATGTTCTGAGATGAGATATAAAAATTTGCAATTCATTTCATAACCCCTGCAGGAAGACAGTTTTATGATAACTTCGAGAGAAAATGCTTCCCTTCGAATCGATAACTTATTCAAGAGAATATTTCCACCTTTAAATCCAATTTTTCAAAACATTCAAGCGCACAAAAAGAAGCATTGAATGCAAAGAAAATTAAATATATCAATGAAATTTGTCAGAATCTTTCGTAATATCTTTTCAAATTTATCCCATACTAAATATTATGAAGTAGGTGAAGAATTACAACTGTCAAATATATTGTAAAAAAGTTCTATAGCAAATAGTTAAAATACTTTTATTATAATTTTTATAATAATCTTTTTATATAATAATGATACCTTTAAGAGTATAAAATGATAGTGTTTTTTTTTTTTTTTTTTTTTTTTTTTTAAATCTTAACCTTACTTTTGGATCAAACGTAATACTCAACAACTTTCAATATTTAAGGATATATAATTTTTGCAAGTTGAAACTTTTGCTTCGTCTAATTTTTTTTAAAATGAGGGAGCGTAAAATAACATGACTGGAAGTATATGCTCTGTAAATGCCAGTTGATAGTTTTTTCACGAAATTAAAATTAAAAAAACTATGTAGTGAAATAATTGTTTGAAATGTATCCAGCTCATTAGTTACTCTGCAAACTAGGAATATTAATTATTCTAATAAAGCAATATTCGAAATTATAAGATGCAATTATATAACACAAGTGAGGACAAATATGACGAAACTATAAAAAAAGCATTTATTTTTTGGTCGGGCGTCATAATTATAAATTGTTGGTTGATAAGGAGAACATTTAAACAAGTACTCCCTTTTCCATGCTTCTGCATTACACCAATAGAAGATTGTTTGATCCTCGGCAATTTGGAGAGCACTAGGCCCATATACACAACATGTCTTGCATAAATCAGGTCTCAAACTCGATAATGAAACACAGATTTTGTCACAATGCAACCTGAATCCCAATCAGTGTAAGAATGCAATTTCTCGCTGCATATTTTCGTAACGTATTAAAAGTTTGCATATTTCTGTTTATTAAAAGAAACCGACAAGGGAAAACTGTGATTAATAACGAAAATAACACGTTCTGAAAATAAGATTCATCATTCATTAGCTAAAATTGTTAAAAAATTATAAATATTAAGCCCTTTGCAATGCTTTTTTTTAATATGACTAGAGAATGCCATTTTTTAGAAATTTATTCCGGAAAGAAGCAAAGAAATAAATATTTTCTTCGATAAACAGGTCGATTTTTTTTTTCAAAATTTGTCCTTACACAAATGATGTGCACCTATCTATTGTAATGAACCATTTATGCTATTATGCAGGACTAAATTTGACACTAAAGAGCTAAAGCAAGAAAAATCTAAACAGTATTGGAGACTTTTTCTAGACTTTGTCTTTTATTTTTCCAGAATGAAAATGAGTGATATTCGAATTCAAATTATGAACCAAATTAGACACTAGGGGCAAAATAAAAAAATAATAAAAATGGAAACCACCTTCATCAGGTAACAAGAAATTTAAAGACGGAACAGGTTTTCTAAATCGAGTTTACGTGGCATGACCTAGCTTCATTTTATCTTATTTTTTCGACCTTTCCCGTTTAAATACTCCAAAGAAATAAGTATTTCGAAGAGATCTGCTTTGAGTTGCGCCTCTCTTTGATAGCAGTATTTTCTTTTCTAATAATGACTCAGCGCTCGATCATTTCGCTGCATTCACTCAGTGAGGTTGGAAAGGAGTAACTCGCTAGGTACGGAGAGATGTTTCAACTAGCAAGAGGAGAAATATGTACACAGTGGAATGAACCCTTTCTCAATGCAAGAATGAGTTTTTCTCGTCTCTTATTTTTGATTTACAAAAGTCACTACTCAAATATGTATGTACTACCGAAATTTCATTTTAGAGCTACAGCGGAATCCCATTATTATGATCTTTCATGAATAACCAAAAAATTTGCATGCAAAATGAACTGGACTTCTCTCGGGACTGTAGTTTATTTTTCCTTCATGTGTCATAAAAACAGTCTGTAAAATCAGGAAACTCTTTTTGCAGATACACAATGCCCCGATATTTTTAGAATTTTTAAATGACAATGAAAAAAACTTTGTACAACAAATGACATTTCCTTTTTGCCTTTTAAAAGTAATATTTTTATCTCCTTAAGCGACGGAATATCCACGGTATCCAGAGATTCTTTTTAAAAGTATGCGATGGATTCTAGTTTTTCAGGAAAGCAAAGGACCTTCTTTCCTCAAAATAAATAAGAATGAAAAAATTTTGAGCAAAATGAGCTAGAATTCTGCTTCGTACTTTCCAACATTTCTATTTTACTCCTTGAACTATAATAATTTTCCGTAAATGTCGGTTGCTTTATAATTGAAGAACTGAGTGGATAAACATGTTAAAAGACATTGGAAAAAACTGGAAATAGCTCTGTAAAATGACATGTTATGGTCGTCTCTAAATAGAAAATGCTTATTTATTCAGTGGAATCTTTAAATAAAGTACGTACGTTGTAAGAAGATGTAATGTTCAAAACCATGAACAGCTTTATTAGTGAGAAAACATGCCAAGGTCACACAGCATTTTTCATGAGAAACGTTTTGGACTTCGAGTAACGTAACTTCTCTCATGATTTTGATTGGTTTTCAGTCACAGCTTTAAGAATTCCTCATTACAGCTTAAAACGTGAATCTAATGAGCTGCTTTACCGTAATGTCGTAATTATTGCTTAGTTCTTTAATTGTAATCTATTGTTTATTTACTTTAACTGTCGGTTATATTCCAAAAAGATACCAAGAGGACAAATATTGATGAACTCTTTAGAGACTTCATCGAAATTACGGGAATTAAAAAGCTAAATAATGATATGAACAAAAAAATATATATTTGGATTTCCTCTACACAATTGCATTGTGTATGAAAATATCCATGTGTGCAGAATAGTTTTGATTGCATCGGTAGAAGAAAAAAAACGTTACGCAGATAATCTCTGTAAAGGCACTAAATGATCTTACTGAAATCTTCAGAAGTTATGGACAAGAACAACGATCATATAAGAAATTTTCCATTGAGAAGGATTATTCGTTATTAAAGTTAAATTGCATAAAAATAGTTTTTAAAATACTCTCATTAATCTGTTAAATGTAGACTTTTTAATTTAATTATTGTCTACTTTTTAGTATATTTCATTTACAATTCGTTTTAATAAATATTACGCTCTCGAAATCAACTTCTCGCAAATTCACTAACAGTTAGTATTTACTTGCATACAATCGTCGAAACTTAATTTTCTGAAAATATTAAAAGGTATATGGTTATTGGCAACGCATAAGCGTACATAACTTGAAAACTTTAGAACATCAGAGGGTGAATGAAAAATAGCTCACAAAGCTCCATTTTTATAAATAAGGAACAAGGCAAGTTTTTCGTGACTCCTATTAATACAAGTGACTATATTCTATGTACCATATTTTTTTCCAATTCTGTTTGATATTCTAAATGCAGAGCAATGTCTTGGAGTTATAATAGCAATATTCTAGAACATCTCGGGCTATTTGGAAGTCATTAATAAAAAAAAACTAAATATTAGTATTTCATTACTAAGTAATAGTAAAATTATTACTTTAATTGCTTTAATCATTCATTTCAATAAATTCTTTGCTGAAAATATACACAATTTTGTAGTTATACGATTTTAATCATTTATTACGATGTCTATGCATGTCACTAGCTACTATGATAATGAAGTATAAGGGAAGAACCCGAAAAATTTCACTTAAGTCATATTTAAGCATAGGGTTAACATACGTACTATTTGTCTGAAATAGTTCTATTCTACTACCTAACCTGTTATCCAAAAATAAATTGAATTACAACTGTAACGCATAATCATAACACATATAAATTTTTTCTGAGAACATCAGGATTTCTTTCTATCAAAAAGTTATTTTTGATAACACCTATCACATGCTCCTAATATTGCTAAGGTCTAAATGGGTTGAAATAAAGTTTAATTTATATTATCGTACTCGCTTTATTAAACATGAAAATTAAGACAACAAAATTGAAAATAATGGAAGACAGCCTTATTGTGCTTATAAGAATATAGTTAACTCACTCTTTTTTAAAAATATTTTTCGTAAACACAACGTTAAAATAAAAAGAAAACCCAGGAGCACTCTACTCAAACGAAAATTTTTGTTTCCCTTATTCTCCTCTTGTCGCATTTTTCGAGGCATTTGTTTCATATCACACATTTTAATGATTGTCGATGATCGCTTGTGTGAAGTCCTTCACAAATTGAGCATGGAGCAGCATTATCTTCTTCACTACAACTACTGTCGTTGTTGTCAGTTAATACATATACAGGTATATTCTGAAGATGAAGAAAAAACTTCTTACGTTTTTTCTATTTCCTTTCTTTAAGAGCGAGATCCTTTACAGTTTTTCCCGGCTTTTCTCCAAAATTTGGTGATTTCAGTAATTTTCATGTGTGTTTTTTAAACCTATAAATTGGATTAAGAATAACTATTGACAAAAACTTTAATGTGACTCGAATGCGGATTGAGATACAAAGAAGGATTGAAATATCAACTATCATTCCAAGAAATGTCAAAAGAGGTAGTGGTGGCGTGCCAGGCCATTCCATTATTCGCCCATCACTTTAGACCAGCCATTGTCGAGCTCTTCATGCCAACATCTTTCCAGCAACATCCAGATTGCAGGTCCTCTTTTCTTCATACACCTTACAATTGTCTTCCCACCAGCGTCCAGCGAGTCTCTGTACTAAAGGTCATGATGAAATCGACAGACAGAAAATTAGGAAAGGTTAGATATAATGGATTTATCCTGTCTCCGCCATGTCAATCCTGATAATTTTTTGCACTAACGATTGATTTCGGTGCAATTCGCCTTTTTTCTTTCTAGTGGTTCAGGCAAGAGAAAGTGGTAAGGTTTCCTTAAATATAAGATCAGAGCATTTTTTCAATGAAAGTGTAGGTATTCATTTCCTACCTGCATTTTGTTTTTTCAGAAAACAGTAAGCGTAAATTATTTTTAATGGAATTATTGAAATGCCATCCCTTTTGAGTCGCTTCTAGTAAATCGAAAATAACTCTTATCTATTTGTTCTCAACCGAATGATCTTCTGCACCAGGAGAAAAATATAATAGTACTTCAACCCTAGAGATATATCAAGTAATTTTTGAAGTTTGTGTTAATTTTTTTAAATGCAGATTTAGGTACTTGAAAATCTTTCAGCACTTTTAACAATACCAATTTTTTTTTAAAATTTCCCCCTCTTTAATCTTATTTCACGCCGTCCTAGGTGACATTTAAAATAAATAAAAACTCTACTTGAGAAGTGTTCGTATTATCGCCTATAGCGATAATGGGAACACTTAAGTGGGCGATGTTAGTAAGAACCCTTAAAAATGGCGGCCTCCAACTCCGGAATCGGACCACAAATCAAGAAATAAACTAAATTTAGATGTAGTCTATTACAGTTGCTCTCATATCCACACATAATGTCTCACTTGAAATTGATTGATAATACTACAAATAATGAAACAAAAATATTAACTCTGTACAAAAAAGATGCGTTTGGCTTTTACAAAAAGTAATTGAAAGGGTCAGATTCCTAGTTCCAACAATGCCCACAATGTATTAGTAATAATCAAGAAGTAATAGTGGTAGGTGGTATTAGGAACATAGAGGATATTTGGACTTTTTATCTTGTATGGAACATGCATATAACATTCATTCATAAAAAAGAAGCAAGTTCAGTGATGCATGTGCAGGAAAGACAAATTTAGAAAAAAATATTCTCTAATTGGAAATTTATAACCATGCCAATGAAACCTCTAATTTAATCACTGCTATTTATAACCAAAATAGCTGGAGAAATACAGATTAAAATAAAATTGAAAAAAAAAATCAGCTAATTATAATCATAAAAACTGATTTTTCATATTCACTAGCATATCATTTAACACATTCTCCGATCTTTAATTTGAAAAAAGAAGAGGCAGTGGCGAGTTGTCATGTAAAAAGCATTAAATAACAAAATTTTGTGCAATAATTCATTCAAATTGCTACTCAAACATTTAGCAATTGTTACACTGTTTAACGTGTAAAAAAAACCAGAAATTTATTTTAAAATAGAATTTAGAGAACATTTTTGTCATAATTATAACATTTGTCATTTTGTCATATAAAGTAATTACATACATACATACATATTTTATATTATATATATATATATATATATATATATACATAATAAAAAATGTTTTGATATTTAACATTATTTCATAAAGTTTAAGGATTTAAAATCAAATCTGATACCTCTCATAATCATTACTTATATAAATTCAGCATTTATTCTTTTTATTCTTTGATGTTCATATCAAATATTTATTTAAAATTTTAAAAAAGCATTCTACAAATTCTCTATTAAAACATTATACATGACTTAAAAGAAAATATACCCTCCATTAGCATTTGTATGCAAAAAATTTAGGTTGTATTTATTTATTTATTCCAGCAATGAAATATATCTGGAAGTCATTATCAAAAATTCAATGTTATACCGTTTCATTTTACATCTTCATTTTCATTAGTCGCATTCGTGTGTTATAATCGAGTGAAACTAATTAAATAAAAAAAAATAAGTGAATGAGACAAATACAAATATGTCGAAATCATTTCACAAAAACGAAAATTCGTGCATATTTATGGAATTGTAACAATTTTTACGACTGAAAAAATACGAATTTGTTATATCTCATTGTACTCCCATGAGAAACGATGTTTGAACTACTCATAACTATTCATTTCTTTTTCAAAGTAGTTAAGGTAGTAGCTTCTATTCAGAAGTAGCTAATTATTGACGTTCTGTTGTGACTCTTTTCCCGAGTCATTCTATTAAATGGATAAAAATTAATTATCGTTTCAAATAAATCTTTTAGAGACATTTCCTTAACATCTTCCATTGGTTTATTTTTGTTAAAACACGGATAAAGGGAGCAAGTACAAATTATACAAATAACTTTTCTTCCTTTCTACGAATTTCAGTCAGGGATGCTTTTTCGGCCCTTCTCTATAAGCAGCTTGCTATCTCATCATAAATATCAAAATATTCATCTTTTATTAATATATTTCTATAATGCATAAAAAAAATAGACAATATTTGGTGAATCATTAGAGACAGAAACCCATTTAGCACCATTTTTGTTTCAGGTAGTAATCGAAAATAATTTTATTGTCAGGGAATAAAATAAACTGAGAAGGCTTTTAGTTATTTCATTATTTTTTTAACAATCTTCTACAAAAAGCTCTTTTTAATTAATCTTTCGCGAAGTTACTTCAACTAGATTTTAGTAAAATTTAGAATTCAAAAAATGATATTTTAGAACACTGCTTTTTTCCCCCAAACCTCGGTACGCATGGTGAGTGAACTTAACAATTAATCTCCTTACATTTAACGATCGAATTATACAAATTTTTTTCGCGTTTCTCATTCTACCTTAAATTCGTGGCCAATTCACACCGGAAAGCAGAAACGATCATACTGTTTCAAACACGAGGGTATTTACACGAGACAGAAAGCAAGCGGCAAGCATGTTTCAAACTTTACGATTAAATCCAGAGTTATTTCGTTAGCTAAATTACTTTCATATGTTTACACGGGATAAGATCGACTCTTCTTCCTCCATGGCGGCAGCCTCCGTCCAAAATCATTAATTAGTATTAAAAATCCATCTGTGTCAGTTTTCTTTTCTTTCATTGCTCACAGATAACGGCCCAAACAGCCATCAGGTGCTTCTAAATATAGATTTTGTCATACTGTTGGCCTTCTGCCCAGCGTGGCGGCACTCAGGTCACCTTGGCAAAAGCTGAATTTATGGTTGGCCCCTTTCCATCGAGATGTAGTCCCCCCGTTCTCATAATATCCACCTTATGTTCGGCAATCTCATTAACGTCTTCAAGTGAAGAGGACGTGAAGTGTTGGGCTTTTACTACCTGAGGAGCGATAAAAGACCTTTCAACTGGACGTGCGTAATCCTTAATTCTATTACTTGGCAGAAATGTGATGGAAAGATGGATTAAAAGTGCATACCGGAGAATTGATTTATTCGAGCAGCTACAAGATTGAAGACTTCGGTTTCGGAATCGATTTTTTAAAAAGTGAACTTCACAGCAAAGGATGAGTACGACATCGAAAGCGTCCACAAAAGATAACAAAGGAAAGAAATGGCTCTTAGAAAATGCTCTAAAAATAAAATATTAAAGTGAAGTTCTAATACGTCTAGAAATGACTGCAACGGAACTATTATGAAAATTAAATAAAGGAAGTTTAGATTTAAACTATTAAAAAGGAAGAA
This sequence comes from Argiope aurantia, assembly GCA_026543865.1. Taxonomy (NCBI): domain Eukaryota; kingdom Metazoa; phylum Arthropoda; class Arachnida; order Araneae; family Araneidae; genus Argiope; species Argiope aurantia. Next base: position 370,589 of record JAPMOR010049302.1, on the reverse strand, counting down.
ATGTTAAAATTCTGATTGAAACAATGTTTCAAAAAAGGAATTTTTTTTAAAGCTACCATCATTCAATATTGCTTTAATGTAATAATCAACAAATAAAAATACAATAAGCTGGAAGACGGCGAAAAAGTAACATCCATTTACCATCATTTTTATTTATCTTGCAATAGTGTTATGGTATTAAAAGTAATGTTATATTCAGAACTGTTTATTTACACTTATGAATCTAATTTTAAATTGAATCTTTTAATTGTCACTTATAAGTAATATATATTTAACATAAGAATATAAGCATATGTTAAAAATACATTTGCATAGATTAATATACTTATATGGATATGTGTAATACAGGATCATAAATAGGGATTTGGGACCTCTTGGGCATAAGATGATAGTGACCACCTTCTTTTATAATTGCTTAAAACTTTACTTAATTTTTTTCTAATTATGGTTGATCATTAATTTTTTAAAATTAAAGTAACTTTATATACTTTAATTCAATGAGCACTTTTCAGATAAAGGGATATGTGATATTGTGTTATCATTTATTACACTTTCATTTTATTATGACTAAAAGAATATAAAGCTATATAATGCTATACAGACCTTAATATAAAATATAATTGGTAATGCAAGGGCATATACCAATTATATATGTAATATAATTGGTTAGAAAAGCAAATTATTTTATTTGGATTGCAAAGATGGCTGCTACCTTATTAATTACTTTATCAAAATTAATTTTTTTTTTAATTTGGCTTTACATTTTCTATTTTATTGGAAAAAGTTCTCATTTCAAATTAGATAAATAATTTCTGCGCTGAAAGGCAAAAACATAAATACCGTTAGCGAAGTTTAATTTTTCCAATTTTTAAAAATAAAATCTCCATTATAAAAAATAAAATTCTTTTATGGAAAATATACTATCGAAATATTTTTATTACTCGAGGGTCTCTAAACTTGGAGTCCCTGTGGTAATTACTGTCTTGTTTACATTATGCTAAATATAAATTCAATAAAAAATACGAGACAGTTTAAATTTGAAATGAACTGCTTTTTTTCTCTTAAACTTATCTAATCCTTTAAATTAGTAATCTATCCTTTACTTTTTAAACAATATTTTTAAAAGAAATTTCATTAGAAAAGTTTTTTTTTTCCAATTCTTTTGGAAAGTTGAGATTTTAAAATTTTTTACAGTATATACATTCAGATAAATTTAGACACGTATGATAATTAGAGTTCAATAAATGTTATATTCATGTGAAGGGTTGGGGGAGACTCGAAGAGGAATCGGTCAACACTGGAAGAACTCGCAGATAAGTTAAGTGTAACTTCCTGCTTTCATAATTATTTGTTGATACAAAATTATCGGAAAAAATTCAGTGAAGGCAACAATTATATTATTTGAAGGTTTTATTTATCTATTTTTTTTCAAAAACTACCTAATTATATAATAATGAACACCATTTTCCAAGATTTGTTTACGTTGTGCCACGTTTCAAGATATTTATACGTAAAACAGTACTGATAAGGACGCTCGGAAAAGCATGGGTTTTTCTGAGCAACTTGCTATTCTTATCCGTGTGAAAAATGGATAGCTACTTTTTCAGCTAATACGATTTACCCATATAGATAGATTTCATTTGTAACCATTTCTAATTATCATGCCTAATGTATTATATCAATTTTTTTCAATCAAAGGCAATCAGACTGAGCCACAGAAAGTAAATTCCTATCTTATTAATATAAATACAAGTTCGCTTTATCGGCATTTAGCAGGTAAAATTTATTTTGATGCATTATAAATAATCATAAATTGAATTTAAAAAAACCAGTCTAAAGTCCATATATAGTTTAATTACAATATAGTCTTATTGAATGACAATTCAAAACAATGAAATCAGAAATATAGAGAAGTATATTAATCGTATTTTAACTCTTACTATTTGATTATTTGCGGGAAATTATTATGGAAAGTCCAAATTTTAGACTTCTTCCATAATTAAAAAAAACTCGGATTTTTCATACGCAATAAATGTCTAGAATTGTTTCGTTTTTTTTTTAATTATTTCTAATTATTAACAAAAAGATGGATTTGACTCTCAATTTTTAATGAAGGATAATTTTTTAATGAAGACTTTCTGGAGAATTGTTCATCCTAATTTTTATAAGCACCCTCACATTTCAGTGAATAATCTTAGCTCAATTAAGAATAATAATTCTTTGTGTAGGTTTATGCTGCCGGTATGTCACTGTTGAAGTGGCCAAGCGTTCCACGGCAGCTTTTTGACTTAACTATCCCAAATTCATACCTTGTTCCTAAATGTATAAAGCTTTCAAACAGAGCAGCAAAAAATCTAATCATTTAATTATTAAGCTATTTTTTATTGATATAATATATCGGTAGGTATTTCAAATACGGTACAGAATTTGAAAACCTATTTAAAGCAGGATTTTTAAATAATGGATCTTCCGCTTTATGCCAGTTTTCAAAGACACGAACAGGAATCCGTTTCTTCAGTACAAAAGCTACTCGTCTTTGCTTCTCTGTTTTTTAAAGTATATTTAGATTATCCATGGAGGAAATGCGGACCATCTTCTATCCCATCTCATCCTTCATCGCACTAGTTTAAAGAGCTAGCAGGAAGGGGAAATATAAAATGGAAGATTCGGCTAACTTTGAATAAACAAACAACTGCCCACACCTACTTTTATCCGAAGCCATTCGTTCTCTTCCTTGCTCGTTGCAGACGGTTTAATGTTCTGAGGCTACAGCCTATGCTCTCTAAACATGGAGAACACTTCAGGGGACATTCTACTCAACCAGCATAAGTTAATTGGTTTAATCGGAGATTCTCATCCCCGGGTGGTCGATTAAGCCTTAAGTAAACAGCTTAGCTGGCAACCGAGGTTCTCCTTCCCTATTTTTCTTTATTGAGCTCAGCATTAAAGTTGGCTCCATTGATCTTTTATGTTCGTTCTGTTAAAATTTCATGACTGATGGTAGTTTTTATTGGGTTATTGAGAAAATGTTACGAGTTTTACAGATAACCGTGATTAGATGAAATGAATATAGGTTCAAAAGAAGTTTTATAGTTCAAGTGAGGAAGTTTTATTGGATCTAGCATGTATTTGAGTATCAGCATCTCGTAAATATGCTATCTCTAATTCATCAAGCAAAATGGCTCCAAAAGTTTGATTTTCGGGTAAATTGTTCCAGGCAGAGGTACAGAAGATTACATATTCTTAGATGAATTAAAATTTAAAGGTTGCTTTCATCTGTTTGAAGAAATTTTTTACATTTAAATTTAACTAGATGCAATAAACTTGATTTGATGTGCATTTTTGAGGTATTAACGGATGGGGGGGGGGTCTATAAATCTTTTCGTAAACTTTTCCAAAAAACTATTTATTATTGCTCTTTTCTAAAAGCAATACTTATGTTATCAAGTAAATCATGCCCAACCTATTTTGGAAAGCCTGCTCTTTTTTAAAAAGCATTTGATTAAAGTACAAACTTTATGAGTTAATAATTTGAATACTTTTTATTTCAGTAGATTTTTTAAAGATATTTTCATTATTTTCTAAGGAGGTTTAGAGTCGGCTTACCAAATTTCAGGGCTGGACAATCAATTCCGGATTTTTTGCAGGGTTATATTATCAAATAGGCAAAGTAGGTAACTGGTTAAGGGCTTTAACACTTTCAAGAGTGCCGAGGTCTCGAATCTTTTACTGGTATTTTCAAAGTAATTTTTTTTCCCATTTAGTTTAAAAATTAAGTATCGTTTAATTTTCAGATAATTATTATACCGTCATTCCTAATTATCTTTTTGTAAGTATTATACTTTGCCGCTTAATGATTCTAAAAAAATACAGTGCATTATTATTTTTATAAAATGTATGATCATAAATATACAGATTAAAAAAGTTTAATGTTTTTTTCATTTTGTTTAAAATTACTTTTAAATTTTACCGAAGCCACTTCGCTTGAAAACGGCAAGCAAATATATTTTTTTTATTATTATTTCAGTTAATCAAAATTTGCCTCTTAAAATTTCTAAACACACACACACACACACACACACACACACACACACACACACACACGGTCTTGGAACTTTGAGAGGGAAGAAGGGGCGAGACCTGTAGTGCCTAAATACATCGATAAGGCTAAATCCAGCCCTGGATTTTTCAGAAGTATGAATTAAAAATTCTACTAGTTGAATTCCAACCTTAAATAAATCAGCTTAAAACTAAAATTTGACAAAAAAAAAATCTAATTCTCATAAATCTTAAAGAATGAAAAAATATTCATTAAATTCACATCGTATTGTTAATGTTTCAATATTTATCAATTAAGAAGGAACATTCATGTAGACCTCAACAATAATTTTCTCAATATAAAGTTTAAAATATATCGTATTTAACAACATGATACTTATATCTATATAAACAGCACAGATTTCAAGGTAAGCACTTATTTGTGTTTAATGGATTCTATAAAATCCTTTTTTTTTGTAGATAAATTTGAATGAAAGAATTTCAAGAGAAAAGTCATTTATAAACTGTTTTCAATAACACTAAATATTGAAATAACCATGAGGAAAGACCAGAGTTTATTAATGCAAATTTCTTAGCACACAAGCACTTGCATAATAGTATTCTCTGAAACAATTTCTTTATTCTTCTGCAGACGTTAAAACCATTGGATATTTTAAATTCATGACCATTTCACAAATGACTATAAAATTCCATGTCTTGGAAGACTAATCCCATGATAATTATAATATGATATAAAAAAATAACTCCTTATAATGCCCCTTCTATTTCCTATAAATTATGAAAAGTTAACATTATTGATTACAAAATATCAATCAAATTATTTCATATGAAAGAATAACCAAAGCACAAAACATGAGGAAAATAGGTGCAGAATGTAAAATTAATTCATCTTTGAAGTTAATTCCAAAGGATATAATTATATTTTAGATTTTCGCGTAATTTTTCAAAGGTTCGTAAATTAGGAAATATATGATCATAGATATTCCTGAAATAGGCACAATTCAGTAAGTAGTAATTACTGATAGAATGACAGTACAATAGCGAAAGGCAAGAGAAAAACTTACCACTTTAGAATCTTGACCTGATGCTTCGACTACCTCACTTTTCACTGTCTCTTGCGAGGGAGTTTTACTGTCAGTTGTGCTATCATCATCGAGAACCTTATCCAGTTTAGCCAAAGGTGCCTCTGGTGTTAGCTTAGCGGAGGATAATTCTTCGTCGCTCGCGATCGGCACATGTTCTCCGTCAGTTAACAAAGGATAATTAGCGCTTATTTTTCGCTTGGGTGTAACGCACATGGCAAGTTCATTTCTAGATGACGCTGTACTATCGTCATCCAAGGATTGGCTGCTTACGAACATGGTAGGCCGATTTTGTTGAGGCATATGCTCGGTTGCAGTAGAAGCATCTTGATTTCTACTTCTGCTTTCAGAAATTTCCTGGAGGAAACTGAGATCGCTGTACGCTGCTTTCTGCTTCTCACCTGATTTCCGCATTTCTTCCTCAAGCATCTCCCCATACGGACCTCTCAGCCTCCGTTTAGAGTACCTTCTTTGTTCTTGAGGGCTCTTGGAGGCTGGATTGTTTTCAATAGCCAGTCGTTGACTGCTTGAGTCCAAGTCCGGGAAAAGGAACCGACTGGAGGGGGGAAACGAGTATTAATATCATGAGAATGTTCTGCATTGTTTAGATATTTACGTGTCTGCTTTAATTGGACCGGGTATATTAATAGATTTAAAGAAAACACGACCATTAGATCTAGTTTAGGAGAAAAATGCTCTTACAATATGGGAATGTAATGCGACTGTGTTAATCAAATTCATTGAAAAAAAATGCAGTTTTTAAAGCTCATCCCTTTGCTTTCGTCCTTGAAGTAACATCGAGAGAATGTTTTGGACTTCAATTTTGTACAGGTGACAGGTAAATTAATATTGTGTAGAAAGGGCAATTTTCATGAGTACACAAAAAATGCATAAATTTTAGACACTACTCACAATTTTATTTTATCTATATTTTGCAAATTTGCTTAAAACGGGCCATTAAATAAAAAAATCGTTGCATACTAAGATAAATGGTATTCATAAAATACTCAATATAAAAAATCAAATCACGAAAACTAAAGTTGTCATACACTCTACTTTTATATTGCACATAGATGAAATACATTTTAAATATAATCGTGACACATTTAAATTTTGGCCATGGGAATAATTACATTAAACATCGAAAAATGCAATAATAGAAACAATTTGAAAATGAAGCAAAATATACTTAACTCAAACAATTATATAAATGGCTTATCTGGACAAAATATATGGAGCAATTCCTATTCAACTATTATTTAATACACATATAGAAAGCGCATAATTTATGCACTTTTTTTCTTTAAAAATGCTTTATCTTTTAGAAACTTTGAATTCTAGGACAGAAAAGAAAAAAAAATCCCTCTAAATCTAATAAATTTAAAGGAAAGGAAAAACTTATCTGCGATATTGTTTCTTGGTGAATTAATGTAGACACTTTTAAAATATTATGCAAAGAATTTTTCAATTTATTCTTCATTAATTTAAAACTTTCATATAGAAATACTAAAAATATTTTATATATTGTTTATTTTTAATAAGTTTACTTGTTAAGTTCATAAGATGCAGCAGAAAGACAAACTAGAATAACTATATTAACAAATTAAATTCATATAAAAAAGTAGTTTTAAAACATTGAACTGCAAACATATTTTATTCTACATTTATTATAAAACTTCCACATATTTCCTAAGTGAATACATTATTTATAAAAATATGTAATGCCATTTATAATAGACAACAATCAGAAAGCTGCAATCCTAAATATATTTAAATGGCGTCAAAGAATATTTCCAAAGGAATAATGTTAATTAAAAAATTATTACATTTAAATAATTTATAAAATTTAATTAAAAATTACTTAATTTTATTTTGCATTATAATTTACTTTTAATTGCTTTTTTTTTTGTTTTTTTAAATTTGTAAAACTTTAGTAATATTACAAGGAATAATAATTTACATATTGTCTTTATATGCTATTAGAACAAACGAAGGCCGAATGAATTCGAAAATGATAAATTGTAATGTATAAACATACTAGATAATTTAAGCCTTTTTCTACAAACAATGTGTCTATAAAATTATACGAAAAGACTTTAAAATATTATGAAACAGTAGCACAAAAATAAATTCAAAAATCAATTATTACTATTCCACATACGGTTTTAAATCGATAGTATTAATTGGAAATTGTTTTTGTTTTTTATATCATTGCGCATCATTGAAATGTTAACAATTTAACCAATATGTAAATCATTGTTTTCAAGGAAACACGCAAATTAATTCAAGAAATCAATCAAATGACAGGTCATAATGATGAATTTCAATGCATTTTTGCAATTTCTTTTACAAATAATTATAATGTGACAATACATTTAACTCATATAATTTTTTTAAATATAAATCAATTAAATTACTCTTCGCAACAGACTGGCTGAGCTGATTTTATTTTTTAAAAAATTGGATTTTCAATTAATGAGAAATAACTCTGCAATTCATCATAAAAAAATTATGAAACTGGCTATTTTTATTCTATAGTAAAATGCAACAGAATGCAAAATTCTCTATTCCTTTTTACGCCAACGCTTATCAATCAGCAAAGAACCATTAATGAGACTCCGGATGATAATTCAAGAAAACTGCAAATACTGTACAAATCTCACCTGTTAGTAATTGCTCCCGATGTCCATGATCCACTCGAAGTTGCCCTGCCTTGCCAATATCCTTGACCACCTTTTGACACATGTGCGTCGATGACTAACTTCAGCTGGGGATGTTGTAAATCATCTGATTGATGGGGAGTTTGCGTCGCTCTGGAAGAAGTCTCTGAAGAAGCAGATGAGCAAGACGAAGAGATGGTCGTCAGTGTGTCGTTTCCACCTAACTCGGGTTCACTGCGAGAGGACCCGATTGTGTCAGTCATAAAACCATCACCAGAGGTTGGAGAATATGCTTCCCCTCCGGGATCACTGTGATGCTTCTTCTTGTGTGGTTTGTTATTGCCATTGGAGCTCTGGTCATCCACCGATAGGTACTGAGTCTCGGATGGGGAATGCATAACACTAAACGGAAAAGAATCGTATCAAACAAGAGTTATCTAACTTTGGAAAAGCCAATGACATTGTTTATTTAGCACTGAATCAGCAAATAGATGTTAACTGCAGATGCGAAGAATGCATGATTAAGAATTTTAGAGAAAATTGAACTGAAAATCCAATATATATTTAATATTTGTACTTTTAAAGGAAATTTGTAATTGATGTAAATTTCTAAGCTAAAAGCATCAATCCAGTTCTTTTTTTCTAATCCATTCATATTATAGGTCATAAGCATTTTCTGTTGAACAAAAAATTTTTAAAGTAATGAGAATTTATCAATAAAGCCTCCTTCCATTTCGAAGTTCATAAATTGCAGCCACGGAAATTTTTAAACATACACACGTGCTTGATGCTGCTTTTTACTGTTTCCCTTCTGACTTCCAAGAAAGTAACATGAATGTAAATTTGAACATTTTATTAGGAATCCTTTTTGAAATTGGATTGTAATTTCGATGACAAAGCTGTTACAAAAATGTCCAGTTAAAAGAATTGCAGAAAAATATGAATTCTGAATTATCTTCCCCTTTTCGGTTTTTCATCCGCTCAACAGTAAATTTAAAAATATCAAAATTAACCGTTTTAATAACCTTTTTTCAAAGGTATTTTTTTCTTGCATTTAAAAATCTTAAATTACATACTAGTGTACAGAAAAGAAAACGTAGTTATTCTTGTGTTTATGTAGATAAAAATAACAATTTACCACTCGAGAATGAACTAACAGGTGAAAGGCAGACAATCTATTCATTCGTGTTTTTAGACGAACTGATTTCTGCTTAATAAAGTATGTTCATTCCACGTATATAAGGATATTTACACATTGAATTGAGAAATGTTTCAACTTTAGAAAGACCTATTTCCATTTGTGTATTTGGCGCTTTTTGTTTCATTCGCAAGATCGCAAAAGAATCTTCAGTGTGTAGAGGCAAGATTAACCTCGTGGCTAGGTCAAAACTTTCGATGCCTTATTCAAACAGCTTACTCATTCAGTTTTATGTGGAAGTATTTGTCCAGGTGTAGATCTCGTGAAGTTTTTCATCTTAGTAAAATGTATCGTTTCATTCAGAATGTTTACTTTTTTTTCTTGTGAAAGAACTTCGAGATTTTATCTTATAGCTGGAAACTCAATAAATTTATCGCTAAAATTAATAGCACGCAATTTTTTAATCCAAGCGACAAATGTTATTTTCATAATTTAGATTAATAAAATTAATCAAATTTTGAAACGACGAAGTAGTTTTGAAACATTCAAACTAAAAATTATGACATTCAAATTTAATATTAAATTAAACATATACTATCTACTACACAGCACATTACGCGAGATTGACCCACATCAGGTCGACAGCCCAATTTACAGGGACAAATGTGGATTGCACTTATGGAGAATATACATTTTCACTTGTGATCAGCACTTTGTTCAGGTAAAATATAAGTCCAGCAAACATTCTCTAAAAGTTTAGAATGATAATTGTTGAAACGGAAAGAAGTCAATTTTTTTTTCTCATTCTCTTTTTTTTTTTTTTTTTCTTCATACTTTTACAGTATAAGATGTTAATCCGGAAAAGTCAAATAAGGCTCTGCGTTTTTGGCTTAATAATGAAGTTAAAATAAGTATAGATTTTTTATAGTTATAATAAACAATTCAATTCACTTACATTCTTAACATTTTCTGAAATGTTTTAATTTTAGAGGCTCCTTAATAAACAAAAGTTTAACAGTAATTACAATATTTATTCATTTCAATAGAAAAAAATTATTTTGTCTCTAATGGATTATAATACTTTAGATACAAATAGTTTGCTTAAGATATTGAAAACAAGATAATATTTTGTCTAAAAACTATCTCAGTTCGTTTTGTAATCTATAATAAAAAGGTTGACTTATAAAGTTGCAAAATATTAAAGCGCCCTTCTTTAATATTCTCGGAGACTTTTCTGCTGAGTACAGTTAAAGAACGGCATAAATTTCAAATTTATATATTCGTAAAACTCATTTAGAAAAGAGACGGCCACTATAATTTCAACTTGTAAAACAGAAATAATGTACCCATTTATTTTATGTTATTCCTATAATACAAATATTAAGAATGTCTTTTGGATGTAGACTTACCTGTCAACGACATCTTGGTAAGTTTCATCCACAGTGCCTTCACTAGGACATAAATGGCTATCAGCAAGAGACAGGTCACTTTGCAAATGCACTGCATCTGCATCAGAGCCCATCAATCCAGTTGTCAACAACTTTAAAGACTTCAGGCCATTACTGTCCACTGACGAGTACTCTTGCTCTTCTTCGGAAGTAGAGCTCTTCCTTTGTGGAGGATACGTCAGAGACCGTCCTGTGCCAGATTTGATCGGACTCGATTGGACTGTGGACCCATCTGGTTGCTGGCTACCAATTCCTTTGCGCCGTTTGCGCTTTTCGGTGCCATTGAGCCGACTAGAGACTGTAGACCAAAGCCTTTCAGCACTGCTCGTTTTTTTCATCCGTACTTCTGGAATGAGTAAAGATGTGGCGGAAGTGACATTGTCACTTGCGGAACGAAAATGACCAGGTCTTCCGGAAGAATGGGAGGGAAGCGATGATGTCATATAACTCACGTACGCCGTGACGTAAGCTCCGGGTCCCACCTCGGAATCGGAAACGAGGCCCTCGTCATGAGCAGCATCTGGATTCCGAGTGTCACTTTTAGAGACGCGTGATTCCAACTTCACGATGCTGGGGCAAGAGGCCACGGCGGGAACTGCTGGGGGTGAGGTCACCTTCTGAGGGAAAGAAAGAGGTGTCAGTGTTCGCAGAATTTTTTTCCCTTTTACTCTTTCTTCTACGCTTTTGAGGCATTAGTCATCTGAATGTTCAGTAAATAAAAGAAATGCACTCGCATTTTACAGAATACAATTTTGAGACACGCTTACTATTAAAACGTGAAAAATCGCAATTTTCTAATGCTCTGATGGTTCTTAAATATAAAAGGGTCTCATGACATTTTGACTATTTATTTACAATTATAAAGCTTTTATTATAAATATTTTAATCACTAGTGTTTTATTTCCATACATGCAATATATGCAAGTAATTTCACTGCACACTAACAAAGAGAATCATTTTCAAAGGGGGAAAAAAAAATATTCACCTTAAAATTACGGCAGTGACTTTTGATATTAAATCGTTAATAAGTGAGTAATATTGTGAATCACAATATTACCTGTATTTCTGAATTGATATCTAAGATTTTTTTTTTAATTTTTTGGTTACTTGAAATAAATTTCGTAAAATATCGAACATTGATAATATAATAAAATATCGAACAGTGATATTATATATGATACAACTTTTTGGAACCTTTAATCGTGGGGAAAAAATTAAAGTGGAGCAGTATAAAATAAGGAGGAAAATATCTTATAGGAATAAAATGAAATAAAAGTTTATAACGATCATTTAAAATAATATAAAATAACATTAATCCATATTTTTCGAAATATTTGCATTGTTTATACTAAAACTGCATTTAACATTTTAAATGAATGAAGATACCAGTTCAAATACTTATAGAACAGCAAAATTAAAACAAGCTTATTTTGATCAGTAAGCATTCTATAAATTTGTTATTAAAAAAAAAAAGAAAGAAGATCCACGACTCTTCCCATTTTTATTCATTTTAGCTATAATTGTGCACGAACGTAATTTCAACACATTGCCACCCACCCACTTCTCCAATATAAAAAAAACATTGATAATATTATATTTAAGCGTTATCTGTTAACATTAAGGTGCTATAACATATCTTGATATTGTACCCATGTTTCGAGTTTAATCATTTCTTGTAAAAGATGCATTTTTAATAAACAAGAAACTAAGAATTCTTTGAAAATGAATTGCTCGCATCTCCGTATCCAGAAAAATAACTCATAACATTCTACATTTAAAAAGCATTAAATTTCAATTGTACCTCATTCCATAAGCTACTCTTTTTGAAAACCATGGGCGAACATTTTTTTTTAAATTTTAGAGAAATATTCAAATTAAAAGTATCGCATTAAATAAAATTTTCATTTTTAAAGTTTATTTTTATGATAATACAAATGATATGATAATATTTTAAGTGACCATTAAAATATTTTAAAAAGTTGTTACCGTTAAAAACCTCTTAATATAAGATTGCGGCAAATTTCTGTTAGGATTAGCCATCGCTTCAGACTGTAGTAGACGTTTCACCGCTCACTAGTGAAATGCAGACAATTACGGCAGACAAACGTTTTTATACAGTCATACCGGCAAAACAAAATTCGTTAAAAATGGAAATGGATAAAAAATTAATCGTAGCGTACTGCATCCGCTTTGATGGCGTAGCCTGCTACATTTTTTTTTTAATCTCATGTTTTTAAACACGTGGCAGAAAAAAATAAAGCTAATGGAAGATTTATTATAGTGAAATCTAGTTGACATTTTCGTAAAAAATTTAATTCTTTAGAATACATTTTTTTCATTCCATTTATGATCACAATGCGAACTAAAATAACAAAATAATTTATGGTTTGTTTTAAACTGTATTACAACCTCACTTCTGATAATTAGCATATTATTTATTTATAATCTTTAAATTATCTGGCAAGACCCTCATTAACTATTTTTTCTGCATATAAATGAAGCTCGCTCGTACTTTAGAAAATTCGAATCATAGGAAACAAACTAACATTTATTTGCAGCAATACTAGTATGATTAGCAAACATCAGCTCATGCCTATCACATACTTTATTATGCTTTAGGGCGTCCTTTCACTTTTTATGTTCCTCATCCCCATGTTTTGTCCGCATGCCGCGGGCGATATAAGAGTAATAAAAAAACACAACTTTAAAAAAAAATAGGAATACATTTTCAATCATATAACAGCACAAGGAAAAATGCAACCCAGTAAGACTTCTTCACGATTATAAGTATACGAGGCCTGCCCAGAAAGAAAATTTTACAACAGAACATTTACAAGTAAACCTACCAATTCAATGGTAATATTATATATAAAATTAATCTTGAATTCGCACCTGCACTTTTCCGAGAAGGTTATTGCTACTTTTACAGTGGTAAAGCTAAACAGTAAATTGTGCATTTGGTGATTTTTTTTTTTTTTTTTTTTTTTTACATTTCTAAATCCGAAAAACAAAGATTTTGAATGAAATTTTATAAAAATTTGAGAACTTATTGAAACATTTCATATAATGCAAACAAAAACTTACAGAGAAGGTTTTATTTTAGATATATTCTCGCCCATTTATATGAATGGTACAGATGTTTCAAATTGGAAAAACAGCTATCAAAGACAATCTGGAAATTAGGTGTCTCAATCTTCGAATCAAGGAGATGTGCACTTTCAACTCATTGGTTATGCAACTCATGGTTTGAATTTCCATGAAACTTTTGAAGAATTAGACATCAGCAAAAACTCCTTTCAGACAATTATGACAGATAATCTGCAGAATCATCTCACTGCACCAAAATGTGTGCCTCGTCACTTGACTGATAATCAAAACACAATCGTGCCACAGCTAGTTAGTAGCTGGATCATTCAAATTCGGATCCAACCATTCTAAATAATGCCGTAACTCTTTAGATTCTGTTAATCTGAAGAGTTACGGTTGTGAACTTTACCTTGTTCTCAAAGTCTAAATACACCTCAAAAAGTAGGTAATTTAAAATAATGAAGACATTTCACAGGAAGATTTGCGGGCAACCCTTCCCCGAAAAAAAAAAGAGTTTGTCAACAATTATCAATAAAAAATATGTTGAAAGCAATGTTATGAATAAAAGAAGATGGAAGTATTTTGAGACTAATCTCATTAAAAAAAAAAAAACTCTTAGTAATTATTGATTTTTAAAAAGTTCGGTTCCTTTTTGGATTGACTATGCAGTCCAACATAAAGATGTCATTCATTTAATGAACTTATATTTTAGAACTATACTCAGGTTAGCAAGAAATTATTTATAATAATTTTTTTAAATGTGATCAAATGTAGCGAGGACAACATGGGTGTGAAATAAAGTCCTGATCTTAAGCTTCAAATTTTCTTGTTCATTTACAGTATCAGGTCATATGGTATCTTTTACACTTTTAATCTTAACCAACCATTTCCTCCTGCATAATATAAAATTCCCAGGCTATCAGGAATCCAATAAGAAACGAATTACAAAACCGGAATTGCAAAGAAACGGGCACATTAACTCACATATCAGAAGGTTCACATAAACTTAAGTACCTAGATAAGTTAAAAAGTATACAAATTTTGGTTTAAAAAATAGTTCTAACGAGAAGAACTATAACGAAAATTGACAATGCAAACGTAGAGTTTATATTACTAAAATCACATGAAAAAATATCATCGTGATAGTGTCATTTCTTTTCTTTCAGTTGAGCAATAAGTATGGTATGCACCAACCATCATACGTTTTATCTGGTTGGATACAAGCTTAATTAATCATAGGGTTTCCATCCAATATTAGGGCAGTGAAACTTGCAATCCGCTTCAATCGTGGCTTCCTTCTGTTGCAGAAAACGGTATTGACGCTGAGAAATACAGATAAACATACTAACAAACTGGATTTTGAACCACGAATCAATCAAGTCATGGAACAATCTTCATGTAGCTGTGATCTCACTCTGTTAATTTTTTGAATCCCCAAATGTGCCACTGCGTGGCCGTCGATGAAACAAGATATTAAAGTTGCTGTGCTTCAATGACTCGCAGTTATACCAAAAATTTTCTTCCAAGAAACGTATTGGTTTGTAGACTAAATGAAATAGAATGCACAAGAAATATCATCTTTATTTAGTTGCTAGTTGTTTTCCCTACTATTGAAAAATGAAGTGCGGGTGGTATTTTTTATTAGTCCTTAATATATTACATATCTAATTAAATAAATATATATTTATTAAATTTTATAGCTATCAAAGAAGCTTCATTTTGTAATGATTAGAAGATATTTCGCTTTTTTTCCCCCTTTTATTTTAAAAGTTTGAAAATATTGCTAAAAAATTTATTAGAAAAGGAAGAATATAGCTGCATGAGGTGCATTCGAAGGAAAGCAAAATGAATGATTGAAGATCAGTAATCTAATCAACTGTTGACAAGTGTTCACACCCTTTGGATTACCAAATAGCCACTTTTCACTTCTGATTAAGATAAGGGGTGTCATTTGAAGATGGATTGTTAATGAAGTCAAGTTCGATCACCAACCGGCAATTTTATTTCTTCTTTATCATAACGAGAATCTCATTCTATTAATTTTACTCAATTTACAGAAACCTTTGAGGGAGTGGAAAAAAAGAAACTGATCAAAAACCAGTCTTTTCTCTTAGTGCGAGCTATTAATAAAAGTTTCAGTATTTTGTTAAATGATCCTTCACTTTCTTATCGATGTCGTTCCTTCTTCCACAATCACTTAGAATAGCCAAAGAGAGATCGGATACAGATACAGTTGTAAATGCGGTCTTTTTTAACGGGTCGAGATGATTCTCTTTTAAGATGTAGAAATACGATATTTATTTATTAACGATAATACATAAAACACCAACTTAGTTCGCTAAGCTGCTTAACAAAATAAATAAATAAATAATAAAAAACACGTCG
>JAPMOR010049302.1:314421-344730 GCA_026543865.1 Argiope aurantia | reverse complement strand
TGACTCTCCCATATTTCAAACGAGAATGCCACAGGTTTGTCTTTTGTGATTGATTGGTTAACATCAACAACAAAAGACAAACCTGTGGCATTCTCGTTTGAAATATGGGAGAGTCATAAAAATGCAGTAAATTAATGAATTCATACATTTCAAAGTAAAGAAACTGACTTTTCTTGTTTCATTAATTTTAGACTTAAATTGCATATTAAGTGGGAAAAAAAAATGTTTTCATGGACAAAGATTGATACAAATGTTTCCATCATTTACGAATAAAACATGAAATAAAGGTTTATTTTGCCATAAATTATCGTTTAAATCCAAATTTTTATAAACGAAAATGTGAATGGCACACTTTCCTCTTTCTCTGACACATATTTCAACAAAAGCAAATTGTATTTTTCTGTCATCTCATTGCGTCTTCCAAATCACATAAAAGCCAAGTCAAGTATCCTGTTTGTGAAAGGGATTTTACTTCCTGTGTTGACCAGAGAAACTTCCTTGATGCAAGAGAGAATCAATTCATTCTCGAATCCCTTTGAAGTGAATTGTCAAGTGGGAGATAACAGTTGCAAAAGTAGCAAGAAACCTGTTATCATTTCATCAAAATGTGAAATGTGCAACATTTTGTCCGAATTGTGAGATAGTAGAATTGTACAGAAATGGGTATATCTGTTTATTTAAAAAAAATGCATCAAAGCCATGATAAGAGGGTTGTTGTTTAGGTCATTGCATTATACCGATTTTTCCAATAACTGCACAACAGAACTTCTTAGCAGTGCAAAAACTACATCAAGTAATGAATTTTGCTTGCTGTCTTGACCAGAGAATTTCCTGGATTCAATAGAGAAATAACGAGTTCCTGTAAGTCAATTCGGAGTGAATGCGAAAGGGTGAACGTTTTCAATAAAGAAATTCCTTTTCTCTCAATGGTAAATGGACAACACGCATGATTGGACAATATTTTTAACAAACAATTCTGTTAGGATTAGTAACTTAACAACACCTATATCAGTTTTCCAATATCACGAACAAACTCAATTTTTTGCAATAAATAACGAATATGACATAATTTTTCCACACCTAGCACAAAAATGAAACCGCATTTTCCTGCCAGATGTGCATAAAATTAGACTTATTCGTTATTGGTTGCAAAAAAATTCAGTTTTTTCTTTCTTTTGTAAAGACTGGAAATTTAAAATAGGCAGAGCGTTTTTTAAACGACCAATTGGAAGCATCATTTCATCGCTAGTAGCAATATTACAATGGAAAAAAATTCTGTACAGATAACGCCTGCATTTGCAACCGTTAAACAAATCGTTATGTAAACAAGGATTTCTAATTTGTCAGAAAGCGTATTAGTTAAAAAAGCGTATCAGCGTATAAATTCGTTAAAGTACATTGATGCAAGGAAGTCTAGTTGCAAACTGGAGAGACGAGCTTTGCCGCTAATACAAAGTTAACCTTTGATCTAAGTGAGTAAAGGACGAAACTTGAATATTAAATAAATTTGTGATTGATGTCCGATAAATGTGATAGATAATTGTTTGAAATTATTCAGCTTTTAAATACGCGAACATCGAAAACATGTTATATAATACTAGTGATAAGTGAATATGTAATTGGCAAAGAATATGTGTTATTATGATGACTTGATCTGTAACTAACTTGATTAAATTTTCAAGGAATAGATGTTAAACATAATTTTTGGAGTTTGCAAAATTGATGATAAAGGAATTTTCAAAAATATCAAAAGAAAACAAAGCTTAGAATACATACAATTTAATCCAGCATAAATACCATCAAACGCAAATATTTAAAAAAAAAATCTCAAGCTTCAAATTAAAAATAATCAATGATGCAGACTTTGCCTAAAACTTTGGAAAACTTGCAATGCAGAGTTGTAATATAATTTATATAGATAAACAGATTGCATGTGTTTAAAGTGGGAATCAAAAGCTAAGAATCATATTTTAAACTTCATTATAATTGTATATTGAAATCCAACGAAACAAATTTTCTAATAAGTTAAATCAGCTGATCATTATCGAAGATATTTCATCGATTTAACAGTTTATGGCAAGAGAGAACACAGTGAAACTTTGAAATTAAAATGTTCTACAATAAAGGTTATAAAATTATGATCAAACAATTCACGATTCAAATTCAGGTTGTTTCTAAACTACACGAAATATTGATTTACATTCTTAATATCACGTTGTTCGAAGAAATAAAAAAAGAATTAAATTCTTAAATCAATCCATATGACTTATAGTTATTAAATTAGAATCAAAGAACAATTAATGTTTAGCATGTAAAAGGTTTTTGATCATAAAAATTACTTTCCAGCAAAATATAAACAGAATCAATAAAATTTTAAATTGAAACCTCAAATTTTAAGACAATCAGAAGATCGAATGGTCTGCAATACTTTGATTCAGAAACCATTTTAGAATTGTAATTAATTTCTTTGAAGATATAAAAAAAATTGAAATTTCGAAGGAAATAAAATTTTGAATTCTATGTTCATTAAACTAATACATCATAAGCTTTGAATTTAGACGGTTTCTGACGATACAAATACCAGCCAGCCATAATTAAGTTTTAACTTTTAATCAGCTTCATGATAGAAAGGACACCCAACTAATTTCTAAATTCTAATTAAGTCTTGAGAAACTGCGAAAAAAAATGGATTTCGGGAAGCGGTGGGAAAAAGAGTTTTAAAAAGATTAATTTAAACTCCAATTAAACCCCAAAAGTTGGAATGCACCCATCTAATTATGAAAGAAATGAGAGACGGTGTAAAAAACAGGTGACGTCAAACTAGGCGTGACGTCCTTCAGTTCGTAGCCAAACATTGCATCACGGGTTAAAAAGGGCTGCTAAATCACCTTTGCTGAAGAGATCACTCACAGTATTACATACGAGAAAAGTTTCTTTTATAATTTTTAACAAGACATTATTCTTTTAATTAAAGATAGAATATATGAAAGATTATCTACTACATTTAAAGAAAAAAATGTAATAGTTATCATATCCTACTTTTTAAATCCAAAAATAAAATGTATTTATATTTTTTTACTAATTAGTTGTATCAATATTTTTCAGCCTTTTTCATTCTCTAAAATGACACAACTCAGAATAAAAATAATTTTTTTTTTCTAATGAATTTCTTTCCACAGCAGAAAGCAAATCCTAACCATTTATTTTTCTGAAATGATTCCACTAAGTTGATACATACTGTTTAAATCACTGATTATATTTCGATTAATAAGTGTTTACATATACAATTGGAAATATATAATTGCTTATTTGAAGGTGTTATTCCTAATAAAACTACCATTTCGGATTCATACAATATCCATTTCACCGTTTGATAAAAAACTCATGCAATTTATACAAATTTGTTCAATATACTTACAAATCTTATTTTATTTAGAAGACATTGTTTACTTCATTTTTGAAGACAGGACAAACTACTTCATTTAAACATATTAAAATTTTAAATTTATTTATTATTTTAAATGCGATTTTAAAACAAATCAAATCTTGTCTTAATGAATTATTAAAGTGAATTTTTCCATTCTGTCGCTTAAAAACAAACTTTGTATTTGAAAGAAGGAACATGATGATACGAATACATCAATTTTCATCATTACCAAAATTACAAAAAGTATTCATAGATAAATTTACTTTACTATAATTTTTTTGCGAAATTTACTACGAAACTACTTGTATTGCGTTCGCCATGTATATACATCATGAATTTAAAAAGGGAAACATGAAGGACTTTTAAAAGTAAATTTCGCAGTTAAATGGTTAAATTCGTAATTTTAATAAAATATATTATAGTCTTTTTGTCTTTCAAATTTTAAGAAATTATAGCAATGCAATTTCATTTTCCAAGAGAGTTTTCGGATTTTAAATAGAATAAAATGAAAGTATGTTTTTCAATCTAAAGCAAGTAAATTTATTTGTACTTATTTCATCTTCATTTTTTAATCTGTAAGCTGTGTTTCATGTTTCTACATCATTAAAATGTTTATATAAATATTTTCTATATTCAAGGGACGATTACTGCTGCTTTGTATAATATGTTAATAACGGTTTTAAAAAAAGCATAAAATATTTCTATAAAAATTTCATTATGATATATTTTAAGCAAAAATGCTTTCTTTAATATGTCTGTAACTAAATTTCGAGAAACCAAATTTTAATTTCTAATAACTGTAAATAATAATAAATTTCGAACTCATCAAACAATTTTTTTTAAAACTCAAATAAGTTTATAAATACAATTTAAGATAAATTACAATAAAAGATAATCTACAGAAAAAATAAATTACAACCAGATAATTATTATAAAAATAATAAAAGATAAATTATTTTATCAAAAGGCTAAATGAGCAATTTTGCTGAGGGGGGGGGGTCTAAAAGGCAAAACGGGTAATCATCGAATAAAGAAAACTTACGGTTAAAAGTTCTAATCAGGTATTTTATTTCAAATTTTCCATTTTCTCATGAAAGATTCAGCGAAAAAAATTTCAATAAATTTTTATGAAACCCGAAATCTGACTGTAAAGTCTTAGCACTATCTACCTTTGGGTATTACGCAATTCGGCATTAGAGAATCCTGCTGTTTGAAGCTATAAATAGCTATTTAATGCATGCAGTTTTTGGTTATATATACTGCACACATGTAGGGAGATGTTTTGAATACCCGAAATTCTTTAAAAGCTGTAAAACGTGTTCACTCATAATTTTGCATTCATATTACTTTTCTGCTATGATACTGAATCTTAATAAGTTCTGAAACTCCATTTACATACTTTTAAGATTGCTTTTCTTTCAGTTCCTTTTATTTATTATATTTTGGGGGGCATTTAATATTGTAAAACAGAGAAAAAAGTTATTTCAAACGCATACTTTTATAATATGGTCTTTCTTTACTATAATTAAAACTAAAAGCAAATGAAAATGCATTTGCAACGTAACTGTTGCATTTCTCAGCATTTAAACCATACAATTACATTTACAACTACTAATATTATTTACTACAACTACTAATATTATTTCTATTCATATAGAAATAATATTAGCAGAATGTTCCTCACTTTTTCAGAATAACATTACCAAAATATTAGAATTAAAAAAGAAGGATTTTTTTTGTTTTTAAAAAATGCGAAATATTTAAGGAGAGTTTTCAGAATACGATGTTCATTAAAAAATTTCCTATGAATTTTATAAAAAATTAAGAGTAAAATGAAATAAAAATAAGAGTGTTTACATAAGGAAATATATTTCAATTTTTAGCAATAGAATCTTATTTTGATGTGAAAAAAGGAAAATTAGTTATCAGGAACAAATTAATTGATCTAAAATAAGAAAAGAATAATGAAAGTCTGATTTCAAATGTACTCTATTCTAATTAGTTTTACTTAGTAATATTCAAGAGCATTATTATTTTAATCACAATAGATATTTTTCTTTAAATATCTTCTAACTTTATTCATTTTTTACACAAAAAAAAGGTTATGAATTAAATAAATGATTTTTTACACGTTAATCAAATACAAATTGCATTTTAATCAATAACCTAACAATAAAAATTTACTATTTTAAAGTTTCGGTAAAAAGTTATTAAACTATTTCTATCGGAAAATATGTTACCAAATTTTATTCGATATGCACTTTCTAATATAAAGTAAATAATCAACTCACCATAATGGGTTGGTGCTGTGCTTTTGATTTCCCCCTTGGTAATGTGGATATCTTCTTGGGAGACTGAAGAAGCTCTTTCGCCTTTTCTCTATCCTCCAGGAAAGCATTTTCTTCGGCATTTGAAAACGAAGAGCTGCGGATTATACCGAGTGGGCGGTACTTTGGGTTTTTAGGACTTTCAGAATTTGGCTTCAACAGATCCAATAGATGATCCTTAAATTTCCCACTGCCAGACTTCTGAGCTCGAGGGGGCTTGGGAGATTTTTCTTCCATGTCAAAAGCTTTACGATCGGTCTCTAATGATGCTCTTCTCTTATATTTGTCGAAATCTAAGTTGGCTAGAATATTTTTTACAATTTCAAGCTCCTCTGACGGACTGCTGTCACGCCTCGTACCATCATGTGCTTTCTTATCCTTCAATCTTAAGTAGTCAGTGTCCTGGCTTACCAAAGAGGAGGTCAAGACCTTTGGTAGTTCGGGCTTGGAAGCAACGACAGGTTTTTTCAGTTTCGAGTCAGAGCCGGAGGTGGGACATGCTTCATCTCTATGCTTGTCATCCTTTTTAAATACTTGTCTTTGATCGGATCGGACAGTCTGGGTCTGCAAATCACCCGAACTACGGTTTAAAATGGTGGTCTGAACGTCAGTTGATTTTCTCCAAGTTGTATTGTTGTCAGAACTGTCTTTTGATTGAAAAATCTGATAGAATCCAGCTGAATGGTTGTCCGAACAAGAAGATGCCGATCTTTCTACACGATAAGAAGACGAAAGCTTCGGCGATGACACCTGCAGAGTGGCACTCACAGCATGTCGGTCTGGTGGCTTGGGAGTGAACTGCAGCGTCGAACGGTAGATAACAGGTTCAGATTCTTCATCATCATCCTGCACAAATGTAGGATTGACATACTCAAAGGTGTTGTTTGAAAACTCGTACTCCGATGGTTTCAAGGGACTACCACGAGGGCCAAGCACGTTACGAGGGCCTGCATGTTCACTTGGGTTCTGCCATGAATGATTCAATAAGCTGGAACCTCCAGTTGTTTGTTGCGAAGAATTTGAGGTGGCGTGTTTCTTCTCAAATACATCATCATTGCCACGTTGATATGATGAAGAATCTTGGTAGCTATCAACAGCGGTATAACGTCGGTCAACCCTTTCAGGTCGCTTACTCACTTTCTCAGGTAAGGTAAACTCGTCACAGATCTTCTCGAGTGAAGTTATAATGTCATCCAGGGGAGACTGCGGCTGCTTCGTCGTTGCAGAGCTAGCTGGGAGGGAGCGGCTAAAGATAGCGGGACTAAAACCGTCTGCTGCTTCTGCTCGGCACGTGACGCCACTTTCGACAGCGTTTGTGAATGAAGCAAAATTAGAAGTATTTTCTGTTTGGCACACGCTCGCAGGGGCTGGATGACTATTCTCCAAAACTCGACTGAGGGTAGTTCGTCTCTCGGGGACAGCAGGCAAAGTACCTTGCTCTAGACTAACCCTCCGTTGTTTGGGGGCCACCGGCGGCGGCCGGGGCTTGCAGCGGAGGAAGATGTCCCCTTCGCTACAGCGTCGAGATGGGCCTGGGGACAAAGATTCTGTAATGCTTCTTAGTGGACTTGAGGTGAGGCTAGAGAATGTCGTAGATTCTTGAGACCCTGTATGCTGATGGAAAAAGACTTTAGTGAATATTACATAGTGAATCCTTTTATAATAAAACATAAAAGAGAAAGTGAACAGGTAAATAAATAATCAATTTGCTTATTTATTAAAGAATAGGGAAATATTTTCTTAAATTACTTATTAACTATAAAGAAATTAAAAAGCTTTCGATTTAAAATTTCGATTTCTTAAAACTGTAAGCTTACATTATATTTTTCAAATATTTTAAATTATTAACTGTTTCATTACAAGAAAATCCAATTATAGTTGTTTTTAAAACAGTGAAACGTTAAAGTTACTTTAAAAAGTCTTTGATTAAATAAAAGCTTTTGCATTTGAAATTATGAATTAGCAAGAAATTTATTTAAACATGGAACTATTATAAGCGTGTCTTTCAATAAGTCAACATTTTAAAATTTTAATGTCAATTCACATTAATCTGTTCAAGATTCGAAAGAAAATTTATTCCTGGATAAACATTCTTCTTAAAGTGATAACTAAATAAGATTAAAAAGTGCAAATGTGATTATATTGTGGATTTCATAATAAAATTTCAATCGTATAATTGCAATTGCGACATAATTACTTTCACTAATGGTTCCATCCTCGTTATAATACTTATTATAAGGTAAAATTAAAAAGATAAATAGGTATTCAGATACCCAGAGATATTTAATGGACAAATGGAGAAAGTTTTTGATAACGAATTAAATACTTTGAACTTTATAACAATTTTTTATGAAACTACTTTGAAACAACTATAGTAAATGAAAAGATAATTTTTTTTACCTAAGTGTTATTATTGATACATGTCTTTGGTCATTATATAAATGTGATTCCTTTATTCATATGAAACAAATAATATTAAATTTTATTTACAATCGCCCTTATAAATACGATTGCTTTTCCTTTGAAATAACGAAATACTATAGAAATAAAAATCAATATATTGAAAAGTTTGAAATTTCAGAACTAAATATTTCACAGAAATTCATTTATTCCATTCATTGGATTAAAACTGCATTTCCATAAATTTGCAAAAGAAAGCCAAATTTCGAAAAATGATCTATACCGCAAGTAACTGAAGAATAAAACTGACTAAACAAAACTTTTTTCCGACAACAATAGAATAAATAAAAGTATTAATTACAAGAAATCATAAGATAATAAAAAAGGCTTAATAGTTGCTTTTTTTTTTTTTTTTTTTTTTGGAACAGAAAGGTTAGGGTTAGCACTTTCAACTACTTTTATAAGAAGCATTGGAGAAATTCGCATCTCTTTTTTACTTATTTACTTACTCAGTCTTCATAAAATTCCTTTATTTACAGCAATTTTAATTAATTTAAAGTAAACAAGGAAATAAATTAGGGTAATAAGGAAATAGCAAACCACAATTTAAATGTTTTTATATTCAGCGTCTTCCTTCTGTCAATGAAATAATAAGAAAAAGACAATGAGTAGGGTTTTTTTTTATTAATTTAATTTTGAGTTGGCCATTTCATGGAAATGTCTTTTAGAAACTAATATAAGATTTTCTGGTACTTTTTCAAATGATTGCATGATTTAGTTGTTATACCATTAAATCGAATCGACTACTCTAAACTGATTTCATTGTAAATGATATTCTAGCGATTAGTGTAATTTCGTGGTCTTGATTGAATCCGTATTGCTGTTGTAAGATCTAGTTAAAGTGATTAATCCCTAAATGCCTAACATGTTTTTGTTTCTTTTAGGACGGTTCAAAAAATGTGTCTCAATTTTCAATAAATAAACATTTTAACTTTATATATATATTAATCTATTCCTTTACTTTTGTTTTAATTTGTCACTAATAGATGGCAGCCCATAATTGGTAAAAAGTATGTCCTAAAATCATTATGTTTTTATTTTCTTCAAGAATTTTTATTTTATTCAAGAATTTATATTCTCAAGAAGAAAAAAATTCGTTTTCAAAGCTATGAATTATTTTATCTGTGTGTGTGTGTGTGTATATATATATATATATATATATATATATATATATATATATAGAAGTCTGTGTCAAATGTAAATTGAATTGATAGTAACGGTATTCTAAAATAATAATGGTTTATTAAGCGTTAACTTTAATTGAAGTTAATACATGAAAATGTTACTTTACGTTCAATAAAATGAAAAGTTAATTCAACTGATTCATGGCTTGTCTTGTATGATTGCCTTACAAATGCGGAGGAAATATCATACTGAGATCTTTAATGACAATCTGCCATCCTATGTGCATCGAGCTTGTCTTCAAATGGTTTCCTGATAACTTTCACTGCAGCTATAGTCAGCAATTTTCTTAAATACCATTTCACTTTTTTTCATTGATTTTGGTG
This sequence comes from Argiope aurantia, assembly GCA_026543865.1. NCBI lineage: Eukaryota > Metazoa > Arthropoda > Arachnida > Araneae > Araneidae > Argiope > Argiope aurantia. Next base: position 335,008 of record JAPMOR010049302.1, on the reverse strand, counting down.
TGTACTACTGTGCCACAAACAAATAAAACAGGGGTGCCTCGTATATCTGCTTTATTTTTCCTGTAGAAAATTGACCATCTTCAGTACAAAACAGACCATGGATCTTCCTGATAGCAAAACTTTTTCAAGACCTTTTCAATTTTTGACTAAAATTTAATTTTCATTAAGTGTAACAGAATTAGCAGGGAACGACAGTGACTGCCATTGTGCAGTGACAAACCTTTTAAATTTTGGCCTAATTGGCTACAAAAAGTCTTCTGTCCACTGGATCATTTTTTTATTTCTATGAGCAAAAGAATTTGAAGAATATTACTGTAATGCTTAAGCTCTTTATTCCCTAAGTATGAAAGAAATTTCGTCTCCAAATTCTGAAAACTGTTCTTTCAATTTCAAGCTCTAGACACTTTTTTTTTTCCTTTTAATCTACCAACAGGATTAAATCTTATTTTTTACAAGCCAGATCCTTTAATTCTGCTTTAGAAAAGACTCGCACAATTTATTAAAATTGTAAGTATACAAGTGAAATTTACAAACTTTGTAAATGAATAATATAAAAAAAATTGGCAACATACATTTCTGGTTGTAGACATTGAAATATTGAGAATATTCATTATTTTAAAAATTAGATCCGATTCGACAGAAGTAAGATAAGTTTTGATATTAACAGCGTCAAGAAACTCAAAAGCCTTTAAAACTTCCTTTGCAACTGGGATTCTTTTTTTTTTTTTTTCAGAACAACTATTTCTTTAAAAATGTGGGAAGGAGATTAACTACTCTTCTCTACAACAAATATATATCTATATATTTTTAAAAGACCCTTTCAAGTCTTTCATCTCCAGTACTTGAAAACGAGTCTATTCTTCTACGAGAAAATCTATCACTTCCAATTGGATGACACTACATGGTGACAACCAAAGTGTAAGTTCTTATGACATACAAATGTCAGAGTGAATTTTTGAACTGAAGAGAGAAGAAGATAGCTAGATAGCCAGTCTATCGCGACTTCAACAGTTATCCTTGATAAACCATAATCTCTAGCGTCTTTTTTTTTTTTTTTTATAGATGGACTCGATCAGAAACAGCAGTAGTCTAGATAACACCATAACTAGTTACTCTGACAGAATACAAAAAGTATCTATAAATTTCAGCATCGCTTGAAAGCTATCTGCATATCTTGACATTTCTACTAGGAAAGGAGCATCTTAGTAATCATTTCGCAAAGTTTTTTCAACTTGGCAAATGAGTACTGACGCGAAATAATTACTTGAGTAGCATAGAGAGAGGGAGGAAAGTGGTTCTAGATGTGTCAAGCACAAGTGACGGGGAGAGGTGTGACGGCTATCACTTTGCATTACGCCAAATTTTTAAAGACAATCAAGACAAGTTATATCAAGGTCGAATTTTGAACCAAAGTGAGAGATATTATGGACATATCGGAGCCCCGAATTCCACACTTCAGCGCCACATCACCAGGATTTTAAAGCCATATTTAGACGAATATAATTACACAGAGGCTAAAAATGCATATTATGTCCAGAGAGTAATCTTTTTCTCTCTACGCCACTATCAGTAACTGATACATTGTATAAGCCAGGATTCAGACATTATAATAATTTTAAGGGTAATAAGACATTTCCAGATGGCATATCGTAAATTTTTTGATATTAGCAATGTAGTAGGAGCGCCAATAATTTTATTCCATCTGTGTTCGGGGTGGAAAAACTGTTGTAGTAATTGAACAGTACATTTGCATTCCCATCGAATAGTTAATTTGTGATGTCTCAAATCATCCAGAAGTGAGTTTTATCCTTTGTCCTATTGTATTAATCAATGTTTAATATAGAGGTTTTGCTTTTCTGCTCTATTGCATCTTGAGCAATCTCACTATAGAAAAATGTATTAATACCTTGATTACATATCCTAGATAAAGACAAGGATATTTTACCTAGGCGGCTGAAAGAAAATATCTTATTCTGTAGAGACTTTAAATGGAATACGAGAATACTTTTCTTTCTCTCTTATTCGTATTTATTTGTAATTCGACACATTTTTTGGCCATAATTTAAAGGTTAAGAAATCATAATAAAAACACTGAATGGAAGTTGTATAACTTCAGTTGATATTCTCACTTTCTAACACAGGCGACCAATTTACTCATTACATATCTGTTGTTTGAATAGGATATAAACAAAAACGATCAACCATGTGATTAGAGAAGAAATGTATTAATTCAACGGGCGGAATGAAATCTGTAAAGCATAACAGCTATACCAAACCATACCTTAGTATAAAATTTCTGCTAGTATAGAATTTGTTTTTCCCGTAAAGGATTAATTTAAAAATTAAAGTTGAAAGAGCAAATATTATCTTCCAATATTGTTTCATCTTTTTTTTTTCTTTACCCGCATTGTTTTCATATATTAAATTTCAGGGAGATCTATGTATCATTATCCATCTGTTTAAGATTTCTAGAAACTTTTCTTAATAACAACAAATAGTGTCAAAAGATATTTGCCTGTGAGGAAAAGAAAGAAAAGAATACTTTCTGTTCCTATGGAAAATAGCGAAATTTAAAAATTGAGTTTAAAAAGAAAGATATGATGGAGGAAAATCCGATTCCTTTTCAGAGTAAAATCTAAAAGCTGAATGCGTTATGTTTCTTTTGACTAGCAGCAAAAGTCTGAAAATATTCTTTTTGAAATGAAAAGTTTCTCCGCACGTGACATTTTCGCCTTTCAAGATTTTGCGCAAAAGAGACTAAATTTCCTTCGAATATGTCACAGAGTTTTTAAATTCTTTTTGTGGAGATATTACTTGTGAAATAGAAAGAAAGGCTAAAAAAAAAAAAAAAAAAAACAGAAGATGTCCAGAAGATAAGATTAAATGTCCAGATAAAGAAGGGGGAGGAAAGGAAATATGTTTTTAGCGTAGTTCAAGAAAATTATGACCTTTCAAGATTTTGCACAAAAAAAAAAAAAAAAAAAAAAAAAACCTTTTACTTTCGAATATTTCAAAAAGCCTTGAATATTCTTTGTATGGGGACATCATTTGTCAAATAGAAAAAAGACAAAAAATTACTGATGCAAATCATAGAAAATCATTTTTCTGTCAGAAGTACAGCTAATCTAACCTTTTATTTTAATGATTATTTGAAATTTGTACTATCAAATCTATTATGTAATACAGCATTGTGTCGGATAGCCTAAATAAATATTATTCTACATAAATATATTTAAAATTATCAAAATATATTGTGCATAATTCAGATTAAGTAAATATACGCTTCGTCGAATACGAGTCAAACTTTAACGAGAAGAAAATGCTTGTAAGAAAGATATACAAAGTCACATTTGTCATGCTGCTGAAATCACAAAATATCTTCAAACAACGGCAAACTTCTTCAATTACGGATTCAGATGTAAAATAGTATTACATAAATAAATTTTGGAGTCGCAAATTTACTGGGGCTCCATTACTTTGTCAGATTCTTCAGTATAATTAAGCAGAAATAATTAAGATGCAAATTGATTGAAAAGTATTAATTAGTGTAATGTAATAAAGATATTCAATTATTGTTCTCATTCCTCAATTATTGTCGATTTGTTTCCCTTTTTTTCTTCTTATACGCCATATTTGCAGTGGCGTTAAATTATTTCGTACTTAAGAGTAATGAAACTTTATTTGGCGTAATGAAACAAAATCGTTAATTGGAAATAGTGTATTATTTATACGTACTAGAAGTGGAGGGAAAGATCTATTTAAATATGATGGGAAAATTACTGATTTATAAATCAAATGTTTCAACATAATTTGGGGGCTGAGATTTCAGGGAATGTAATATTATAAAAAAGAGTAAGCATTACTCAAGGCAGCGTGTCGCAATTGATTACAGATATATTTCAGATGTCATTAATTGTTTCAATGAAAAAAGAACATAAATATATCTATACTTTTACAAAAAAATATTATTCACTTTACCTGTATTTTAAAAAAGGATAATGTGCATATACAAGATGATTAAGAAATTCCGCGTCTATAACTTTGAGAGGAACAGAAAACAAAAATGGCTCATAGACAACGAACACTTTGCTCCGTTATGTGCAAGTTAACGCAATGGTATAGGAACAAAGATAGAAAAACCTTTATTATGAGAAAATTAGCAGTTTTCTAAGTGGTATTTATTACATTTCACATAAGGCGATCAAAATTCAATTTTGATAATAATACACGAGTATGAAGGCTTCTAGAGATGAGGGGAGATCTGGTATATCAGAAATCAATAATGGTGTGATGCTCTCTGACAGGATAAACGCTAAGTGAAGTTGTCAGTGATTAATTTCCCCATCTTTTATGTTTTATAATTTCTGAATCTCAATGCATGAAGGCTGATAAAAATTATTATTTTTTTTATATTTCCTGGGGAAATTTATTTGAAAAGTGAATTTGAAATCGCCATTTACAAGCAGTTTAAGACTTTTGTACATTTCCAGCAATTGAGAAATTATTAAAATATATATTAGCAGTTTATTTTTCAAAGTACATGGTATGTACAAAGTATGTAAATTTACATAGCATTCAAGATTTCAAAGAACCAAGTCTCAACATATTTTCATGTGTTGAATAAGTATTAACTGCAAGACGAAGCGATAGAACGTTTGCAATATTAGCAAGCAATTTTAACCTGTCGTAATATAAAACTTCTATAATGTGGATAGGGACCTTTTAAACGAGGGAAATTGGTGTGAAAAATTCCTCTCGTTCCTTATTTCGAAGTCCAAGAAAATTAATTTTACTTTACTATCTCCAATGCGTAGGTGTTAAGGCAACTGGAAAAGAATTTTGTAGTCATTGTCATTTTTTTTCAATTTAAAATGATCTTGTCAGATGGAGCAAATGTTTCTTTCTTTTTTTTTTTTTTGTATAATCCCGTGCTGCTGGGATCATGAAACAATGCTTTTTTTTTAAATTAATTTATTCACTAACCAGCCTTATTTACACGAAAGTTCCTAATTACACCGTGGCTATCCCGGTTGCAACTGAGATTGTTGGGAACTTGTGTTTCGTTTTCCATTTAAAGTAAGAAATTAGTTTGAAGAGTACAGATTTGAGATAATAAGAAACTATTGCACATTATATCAAATATGTCTTTTGATGCATGTTTTCAATCACCACTAACACTATGTTTATACTGTTTTTCAGCAAATGTATCTTCTGCTTCATAGAATATAGCATTTAAATTCTTATCATTATTTAACTCGACATGGAATAATTTATAATTTTTCTATCTGCAATTTTGTTGGAAAACTGACCTTTGTAAAAATGTAAATGACTGAATATTATGACACATGTCAGATAAATACCTAGGACTTAAAAAACATTAAAATTGGTAAAAACTTAATGGTTCATTAAAGAACAAAATTTCTACTTCAAGTAGGTTGCCAGATTTACTAATTCATTATTATTTGGTAATTGCATTACCTAAAAAAGCACTTTATTTTCCTGAAAAAATATGCATCTAAAATAGGATCTCAGAGTACAGTTTTTATCTGACGTCTCAAACTAATAATTAGCGACCAAAAAGAATTTTATTTAAACAAACTGGTGTTCTTCAAAGATGCGACATCCAGTTCATCACCATCAACAACATCAATTTTGGTGACATAAGAATAATATGTTTTCCTTCTGAAATCTTCAATGTTATCAATCAAAAAATATATATTTATAAAAAAATCAGTCATTGACGATTCCAGCTGCGTCCTCTATCTTCATAACTTTCGCTTCTTTTTGGAGATAGTCAAATCATGATCTTCCGATTCCTCCATAAACATCATATTTTCTTCTTCCTCATCATGAGTTTTCTCGTTTTCTTTCATACTTGACGTCAAACGGCTTTAAACCATTATTAACAACCAACTTTCATATGTTAAAATAAAATACATGTCTATCACACGGTAGAATTTTTTAAAAATATTTATTGTTAGTTTGACATCTATATCTATACTTATAATAAAGCTCAATGTGTGTGTGTGTGTGTGTTGGCGCTCTAAAGGCCAGACTATTGAACCTACAGCTACCACATTTGGCACGTGTATACCTTGGAGGCCGGGAATGTGCATCTGGGGGTTATTTTTTCGAATTTTTAATTAGAATTTTATTTATTTAAAAATTAAGCGAAATTTTGGCGTGTTTCTGCTATACCTTCCGAAAATATTACCGCACAAAAAAGATTTTTACATCAAGTTAAAGATCAAAAATTTATCTTTTAAATGATACCAATGTTTTAACCTTAAAATTAAATTTCTATTTTTAATGAATTTTTAAATAAATATTTTAACTATATTTTTCAACAATTTTTTTCGTACAAAATAAAAATAAAATTTAAACTGCACGAGCACGTTTCTCATTCAAGGGAAAAAATTAGCTTTTTTCAAACTGTTGCCGTCACATTGATTAAAGATCCAATTAAAAATAAATTAAATCTTTTTGGAAATGAAATCTGCAAAAATATAATTTTCGGCACGTGTCTGTAGGAAATGAAACAAATATGAAATATTATTTTTTCTAAAAAATAAATTCAAGAAAAATTATTTTATGATCTTTTACACTCTCTATATTATTAATCCAATAAATCAGTTTTATTTTAAGGCAAGTTTTGTTTAATATGAACAGGATATCCATTCAAATCAGGGCCACACAGCTAATTTGTAAACCTTTAGTAAGACACACATCTGCTAAATTGCTCTAAATGAAAAATGATTATATTTTATGTAACTTGATTCAATAAATGTTCTAATAAATAACGAATTTTTGATTTTACATAAAGCTTCTGCTGTGGAAATCACGATTAACAAAATGTTCTTGAAACACTAATATTTTAAATAAAAGGATTTAATTTCCAATCAACTGAATCAATCACTTAAACTGACTGATTTATGAAAATTTGAATAACACTATTCAATAAAAAAAGGATAATTTTAGATTTTCCATCGATAGTTTCAAAGAATATACGCCAATCAGGACGCGGGTTTCTCAAGATTAATTGGGCTAAGATTATGAAAATGTTGAGTTTTTCTAAATTTTTAACATTCAAAACTTCATAAGTAAGTCTTAGTTGATCGTGGAAAATAGAAACACTCATTCATTTATTTAAAATTTGGTGTGTGCAGAATATTTCTCAGAATATGATACCTTACTGCATTAAATTTAGACTTCATAATTTTTGAAATATTTTTATAGGCCGGAAAAAATATTATTATTGATTTCATTTCAATCCTCTTGAAAGCAAAACCAAAAACTGAATTTTATGCTGAATCTGAGAAATTTTTGTTGAATTATTCTTTGAGATATTACATAAATTGTGAAAAATATTTTGTACTTCACATAAGACTTATATACCGAGCGATTCTGTTTGCAATACTCATATTCAATAATAATAATAATAAATAATTAACAATAAAGATGATAAATAAAATAAAACGCTTGGTTTTATTAAAAAATATCTTAATATGAATTGCAATTTCATCATTTCCACTTTAAATTAAAGTTGAAGTTTGACCGGAAGTGTCAACAAATTAGCAAAATATATATAGTAAATTGAACGAAACGATCTAAACAACAGTATAAGTTTGGTATGACTATCAAAATTTGAAGATTAAAAATGTTTTGTTTGAGAATCTATTAAGAGACCAGTTACTTAAAATATTTAATTGAAAATTGTAGCAAGCGGTAATACTGGCGAACCGGCTGGTCGCCAAAGGCGGCTTGTATAATAATAAGCATTGCGGGATTGAACACTGCTCCATTCCTATATTTGTTATTACTTCCTATCATAAAATAAATTATTACAAATATATAAAAAATAAAGATGCTTATTACATTAAAAAAGGAAGATCGATAGAGAGTACTAAACTTTCTCAAGGGTTGTTACTAAACTTTTTAAAACCCATTTAAAATCCAATTCATATATTCGTAATACACTATTGCATGCGTCACATTTTAGTTCCGGGATGTCTACCATACTAGTGACTAACCAATTTAACATTTCTTTATTAAAAACTATTTAATAGATCAAACAAATATGAAATAAAATACAAATGAATATCTAATTTTAATAAGTTCAATTAATATGACGTTGCTATACGTGATAAAAGACATCGTACATGTCATCAAACTGCACGATGCACTTTGATCTGTTGCAAGATTTGCAATAGATTTGAAAATGGTATTGATAAGAAGCACTAAACCTGTATCAAGTCAGAATAATAATAATGCGTAAATAGTTGTAATGGTAACGATGCAGATATTTTGCATCATTATTACTTTTGTGTCTTGTCAATCTATTCAAACTGTTTAATAATTAATCACAAATTATTTAGTTATTACATTTTTGATAATGAAAATTGTAAAACAAATTATTCGGAAAAAAAAGCCTTTAATTTTTTATATTAATTAAAACTTTATTTCCAAAACTAAATATTTTAAGTTTGTTTGTTTCGAATGTTTACGTTAATTCAAATTATTTGAAAAATAAAATTTCATGCAACATAAATTGATAACCAATAATATAAATGCACATTTTACACTAAGCGAATGAAATGACTTCAATAAATTCACATCTTTATTATTTGTTTCAGTAACTTTTCATTTTTTAAGAAATAAAATTGAAAATAAAATAAATAAAATTTGAAAATAAAATTAATTCAATTTTTAATAAATTAATTTTTTTGGAAATATAATTAATTAATTCTATTAAGATATACATTTTTAAAAATCGAAGCAAGTAAATTCTTTCAGAAAGAAAATTTTAAAGTGCAACCAGAAATTACGAAATCTGGTAAATTAAATCAATAAACATTCGGATTTATTTAAAGTAAAACTACTATTCAAATTTCTTCAATCAAACCGCATAATTCAGGAAACAAGAACAAAAAATAACCAACTGACTGCAATCTTCAAAATAAAAGCAACAGATGATCAATAAATTGTTTGAAGTAGGAAAAATAAAACTCATCTGCATTCAGCGGAAAAAATAAAACTAATTTCTTCAAATGTCAATATTGACTTTTGTTGTTTTCTCTGAAGACCTAATTTGCATATAAAACTATTTAAAATGGTCATTTATTGGTTAAGAGGAGTTTTTTCTGATCATCCTATTAAAGAAAGCATAATGAACAAACTTTTCAAATATTCTTATATTACGCATAATCGTAAATTCACAAATATGTTTATTTTTTTAAAAATGCCCATTAACATTCATCGAATAAATCACATACCTTTTATTCGAATTTCACTATTATATGAATATTTATGAAATAAAATATGTTGTTTTATTGCGTGTTATAAATTTCATCACATTCATAATTTGATATGAGAAATGTCTCACAAGTATCATTGTCGTAATTGAATCTCAAATTCAAAAAATTGCGATGTTGAATACTTTTAGAATGCCCTACAAGTGTAGTTAAACACTCAAAAGGTCCTCTATTAAATTCATAAATGATAAAACATCACGGGCGATGAAAAATAATTAATTCAGATATATATTCTATGAAGAAGTTCCGTTTTTGATTAACAACGCCATTATACGCATTTTAAACCGAGAGATTCCGGATGGAAAATTCTAGAGCGTCATTGGAAAAACATTTCCTAAACGTAATAAATTTTCTTCACATTTTCTTGATATTTATGTATTCAATTATTAACAAAAATCAATCCGGAATATTGAAAATCTCACATTTTTCGGGCTTTGAAATTATCTTTTGAGTTTATTCAATCGTATTTGGCTTGTAAACAAAAAATATTTGGCCTTAAATATTGACCATGATAAATAAAAATATATAGACAACCATTTAAATTTCCTGCTATACTTATATAAACATTCAAAATTCACATAATTCTTGTATTTGAAGTTTATTTAAGAGGTATAAATCATTTTCTTTAACAGAAAACCTACGCCTTATCGTCCCACGCAAGTGTCAAGGACAGTTTTCTAGAAGGATAAGGGTCAAAAGATGTCCTACCTGTAGTGTCCTGGTCGGAGGAGCCACAGGTGGGGATGATTTGGGAATGAATCCCTTGCCAGGTGTTCCGGAACGGGCCTCAATCTCCTGCGCACGCGCTTTCACGGAGATGGGTGCGGGGGGTGGAGAGGGAAGGCGAGGCGATGCTTCTGACGTCATCCCCCCAACACAGGCGACGTCACAGAGTCATGTGTCCTTATGCTCCCTAGGCTGCACCTGTTGGAGAAAGAATAGAATCAACATCTTTACATCTCTCTCTCTCTCTTTTTTTCTTTCTTTCTTTTCCTTTTTTTTGAGGGGGGGGAGCGAATGAATACAAACCGAAACATAGAGTGATTTATGGACTGCAGTTTTTTCAAATACCAGTAGTCTCTCTTAATGAGATTTGTTAGGAATTCGATTTGCAGAATACTGCTGACAGTTTGGGGATTTGTTTTACTTTTTCGTTCTCACTCTTGCATTGGCTTGTTGACTGAGATCTAAGAGATTCAAGTTTTTAAAGGGGAAAAATTATAGAAAGAGAGAGATGGGAAAATTTGCAACTCGAGAAAAAATCGTTTTTAACATTCCGTTCATATCAACTGATTCTGTAGTTAATTCGCGAACTGCCGAAGTCATATGAAAAACACAGCTGCTGATGTTTCCTAACAAGAATTTACTTAAATTTTTTTTTAAAGATGAAATAATTTTCTATCCAAATATCTTCTACACAAAGCAAAGCAACCGGAGTTTGAACAATGATTGTCGCTTATTCTACTAAGGCATTAGAAGAAATCATTTTTTTCATATTTTCTAATAGTTACTTTGGCAAAAATGGATGGCAGACGATTTTTCTCTCGTTCTTTCCATGTGTTATTACTTCTCACTTTTTGTAAGAAAGACGCGACTTTAATACAGTTTAGTGTACTTAAGCTGTTTAAAATGGGTCCCTGAAAAAAGTAAAAAAAGTAATTGAAGTATTAAATAGCAACAAATAACGGCCCGCCGAAGACGCAAAGATATTTATGTTACAATCAAAGTAATAATATTACAAACAAACAAAAAATTAGCATAAAATTACAGTACAGTAAAATTGCTGTTTGATTTGGATATTCAATGTGCCTCAACGGAAAATCTTTTAATTTAAATATGTTTTACGAAACAACCGCGTTTATTTAAACTTTTTTTCATTTTTGTACAGCACACATAACATAATGCAAAACTGTTTTCGTTTTTATAATTTAACCATTCTGCATCAAAAATTTTCCAGGCTTTAAAAATTATTAAATAAGTTTTCAACATTACTTGGAATTTTTCTTCTGTTAAATATCTGCCTATCCAAATGAAATAAAATCAATTTTACCTCCAATAAAGTTCAACATAACTTAATAATACTAATGAAAGCAAAAACAGGCCTTCTTATCAGATCTTGAATAAATTCGGACAGTTACAGAAATGGTTAGATTTCAAATCACGAGTTGGTGTCGTGTTTATTAATCTTAATACTCTAAAAGTATAAATGTCAGCAAATAATTGCCTATTTAGATTCAAAACTGAGATTTGTATGTCATCATATATTAAAAGTAGCTACTTAAAATTTTCTGAAGTTCAGGTTATCAGCAATGCTCTGAATACTAAATGAATCCATATACTATTATCGCTTACTAACTAGTTTTTAACAGTTGCGCTTAAGATTATTAAGATAAAAAATAGCCCATGAAATTACTAAAAAAATTGATCCATGCAGATATGTTTAGAAATGAACCTCTAATCTATGGGTTTAATACATATACACTTACTATGATAAAGCGAAAGATTCATGAGGAAGTAAGGTTTCTTGTATTTTCATTTTAGTCATGAAATATTTATTTCGAACATTATAAATATTGCTCTTAAAAATATTAAGTTTAGAATTTGATCTAGAATGCTATTTTTATTGAAAATTCATTAATGTTCTTTACACTTCTCCCAGATGAATTATGTGTAGAACACAAGAGGAAAAAAGTTGAAAAATACTTTACATTAAAAAATCAAGGGGAGTAGTCCCTCCAAAACTTTCTCGCATAATTTCTAATAAAGGGTTGTCCCAGAGAACGCCTTGCATGACAATGACGTACAATAGTTACGATATATTAATCTTTGGCATGAATCATTTTTACAAAATCCATCGTGTGATCCTTGGAGAGTTTTTTGATGATTAATTCCTGGCATGCAGTTAATAGTATCCAAATACGAATTTGTATTTAAACGCATTTCTCGCATCCGACTGAAATCAAGATCTGACACGAAACTATAATTATAATCATAAATTTATCCTCGGAATTTGATATATTTACATAATTGCGTTTTTGAGTTAGCGCGTTTACGTGTTTCTGAAAGTACAAATTGTTATACGGTCAACCACTATTTCGATTTGGCTCAATGGCTTGATAGATGTCTAAACTATAGATGTTAAATCTGTGTACCGAATTTTATTTACCTAGCTATCTTTGCTTTGTAGTTATAGTGTTATATATTCGAGTATCCGGACAGACAGATTTACTCAAAATCTGACAGAAATCTACAAATTCGGTGTAGAGACCATATACCAAATTTCATTCATATAGCACAAAGCATTTTTGAGTTTCTTTGTCACAGACAAACAGACGTACAGACATTTTCGAAAAATGTGTTTTTTGAAGTGAAGAAGGAAAAAATAATTTGATTTCATATTAAATATTTTTCTTCACAAATCGATATGAGTATTTTTTTTGTGCGATAAAGAATGACAGATTATCAAAGTAACATAATTTTAACAAAATAGCGAATCGAAACATTTTAATACGTGTATTTTAACGATCGTAAATTCAAGTTTCTAGTGATTAATAGGCTTAAACTTCTATAAATTTAATTAGCTATAATTAGCTCAAGTTGTTAAATCTAAAAGTAAAATAAATAAATAAGCGTTATAATTATTTTTATGACTCTAACCATTTATTAGCTAACTTTTTATCAGAAAAAAAGATTAGCTTTATGATTAATTTTATGATACCATGTAAAACCAACTAACAGCTTCTTTTAACATTTTAGATTTCGTACCTTTTTGCTTTCAAGCCTAATATCCATTCTCCTTTCTTATTTACTTTTGTTTGGTAGCATTTTTTGTTTACATTTTACCTTTGACTTAAAAGATTCATTAGAAATTATTTTGAACTGAATTTGTTTTTAGTTATTAATTTTTTATTTCTATCTTTATTTTGTTTCCTAGCCTCCGTGTCGAGGTAAAATGTTTCTAATATTAATGGAGTAAAAAAATTCAGGAAGTCCTTACATTGATTCAGCTTTTCTACTGTACTATATCATTCAATGAAAAATATTTACTCAGATATGAGTAGTGAATAAATTCAAGTAAGAATCTCATTTTGAAAGAAAAAAAACATCTAAGGGGAATTATTTGGATGACAATGTAATCTGATTTAATTAATGTTTCATTTTTTATTCATTTGAATCAATTTGGGGGTAGTGAATGAAAGAAGTTTAACAAACCTTCTTTAAAGTAAGCGAAAAGTATCAGTTGGTATCAGCTTACTTATCACAAATATGAAAGCTCTAGCAACTTCACTGTTTCTAAGCCGTCTTATGAAAAAAAAAAAAAAAAAAAGTAATTAAGACAGTGCAGATAGTTTATTGGAGTATCCATCAATACTATAGCCCAACTTTTAATCTAATGGTTCCTAACTTAGATTATTATTGTAAAAAAATCATTTCTTCATTTAAACTGAAAATATTTTACTAAGGCGACCTCAACCTACAGAACTAAAGGCGAAAATCCCTGATAGAGCAATCTCTGGATGAAAAGCCAATGACCATGGCCACCATTATTTGAACAAAGCAGCACTTTGTGAGTTTCCAAGAAGAGAAGTCGCCAAAACGAAAATTGAAAATTGCGTTTCTTCGCAGCAATGGAAAAAAAAATACTAAAATAAAAATGATTTGAAATGTTATATTATTTTTCTTTTACCCAGGACACTCTTGAAAGGCAGCACTCAGTTCATTGAGTTTTCGATCAGCACAAAAACATGACTTCAAAGAGGAAAAAAGGATGTCTCAGTTACTTCATTTTTTATGAAAGAATTACAATCAAAAATAGAAAGAAAGTAAAGACGGGAAAAAGAAAGCATTTAAATAGATGGTGTTCTATTTTGCTCATATATATATTTTTGGAGTAATCGAATTTTTTTATTTTATTTCCCATGCTTCAATGCAGTGATGAAAACAATGTTCTAATTTCATTACATAAGAAGTCTGTTGTGAAACATAAAGTATAGGCTTCTACTAAACAACTCTTTATAAAATTCTTTTTCAGTTTGAGAGAGAAAACAGTTTGATTCCAGAGTGAAAAATCACGAATAATGATCAGAATAAAATATGACCTTTTTCCTTATTTTAAGAGAAGCAAGAAGCATTAGATTTTTCCTTTAGTATGCTGCTGTAAATCCAGTCTAGCCTTGATAAAGGATCTCGTGCAGACACACGAGTTCGAAACCCAACTTCACTGAAGATCTACAATGTATATAAACCTGCATTCTCTAAAAATCTGGTGTCGAGCATCCAACATTATCAAATTAGAGCAGCAAATGGAAGAGTGGGTTACCGATTTAAATTTGAATCCGGTTGAAAATTGCGGAGTTTACCCCAAAAGAGGCTTCGAGCAGTTGTAATCTAGAATCGAACCAGCAATCTGACGTCTTGCATTTTGTTTATCAAATCTTGTTGCATATAAGTAGAAATAATTATTTATCGTTTATCGTTTTAATCATCTTTTGATTTCATAAAAGGTAATAATTCGTGAAAATGATACCAAGCAAGAATTCATTAAAAAGAATAGAATTCATTGATATTGTGATTATTAAATCTCATTTACTTTATAGCGTGAATGTTGAGCTAAAAAATCAGTTTTTATTGTAACACATGAAATTGTAAATACGTCCACCTGCGAAATAACCATTCCGATATTTCTGAGTAAAGCAGATATAAATCAATTATTTACTAAGTCTCAATTAAAACCAAATATTCAAAAAATATACATATTTCACTGAAATATTTTTTATATCCATACGTGCGTAATTAATTTAATTAAACTTGATACCTTTGCACTGATTTCAAAATAAAACTTTACATAGGCTCTCTCTCTCTTATGTAATAAACTGAGTCAGTAAATATTCATGCCAAATATATGTTATTTAATATCTATTACCGTTTAAAAGGAACAACATAGTTTTTCATATATCTTTAAAGTATTAAGATAGTGCATTTTTATATAAATTATAGTTTCAAACAAGAAATAACGCTCATAAAATGCAGCTAAATGAAGCTTTCTTAAAGTAAACGCTAAATTAAATTACTTAACCGATAATTCAGGTATCTGTTTTCATATCTGAACATTTCCTATGAATTTCATTAAAAGTATTTGTATTGCCGAACATTCGAAGATATTTGTTACCCAAGATTAGATTTTTAGGTTTAGTTATATTAACGTCCCATTTGAAGCAACACTTGGGCTATTTTGGGACGGACCTCGTAATCTTGAACCTCGGTCAGATGACGAGGACGACACCTGAGCTGGCACCTCCCTCTCCACACCAGCGGGAGCACGTTTGGTCAGGACGGATTTAACGTGCAACAGACACGACGAACGCTTACACGACGGTTCTTCGGTGGAATCGGGTCTCGAACCCAAAGCCCTCTAATTCCGAAGCCGAGACCTTACCACCAGGGCACCGTGGCCTCTTAAGATTAGAAAGAAGCTAGTTAAGACATTGTGAATTGCGTAAAGTTAGAAAAATATTTGTCTAAGACAAATTTCAGATCAAATCTTTAACTTAAAAAAATGGGTTGTAGTTTATATAACTTTAAAGGAAAAGTTATTTTGTAATCTGTAACATTGAGTAATTTTGGAGTAGACATATTTAATTAAGCATATTACCGTTGAGAGAAATAATATCGAAAATGCTGTCTCGTTATAGGTGAAAGCGTATGACAATTATTCTTCTGTAAGATAATTTTTTAGAGGAAATGAATGTAAGATAATAATGAAAACACGTAAATCGAAAATTAATGATCAATGAAATAAGGCTAAATATTCAGAGCTTTAGAATTTTTGACATATATGAAGGCTGGGAAAAATATCATAGTAATGTGAGAGTTATAATTCATTAATACAAATAATTTGGAATATTAAAGTTAATAGTAGAATTCATTATTAAGTACTGTCACTAAATTAAAATTAAATTAAATTAATTAAAAATTTAATTTAATTAATCGATTGGTTGATAATTAAGCTCTGAAAATAATAAAGATAGGGTACTGTCATTGAAAATACAAACATATATGTATAAAAAATTTGAAAACTCAAGAAGTGAGTGAAAAATCGATCAAAATACTCCTTCTTTATAAGCATGAAATAAGTCGAGATTAAAAAAAAAATGTACAATAATTGTAGAACATAAGCTCTCAGCAGCATAAAAAAAAATGAATTAAAAAATCATGAATTTAATAACATTAGTAGAAAGATTGCACTAAAAGTGAACTTTCTGTAGCTACTTTATAAATGCGCAAAATAAGTAATTGAACAAGATGTGCTGCTTAACTCTGAATTTTTCAAATCTTGTTTTCAATACTTAGTGTAAATTTTGAGTGTGGGATTAAGTTTCTCGGATTTCGGAAAACTCAGTTAAATTAGGAAAGCAAATTTAATTTTTTTTAAAAATTATTACAGTAAAAACTTTAAAAAAGAGATTTTTAGTTTGAAAAATCTTCATTGCAGTGTATTTATATGGGATTTTTTTCTTTTCTTAACGCAGTTTAAATATAGATTCCAAGATATTTATAAATTTCTTTAAGAATTAAAAATAAACATACATGCTTTGCAAAGTAATATTAACAGAAAACTACTATATAGTAACGTCAGCTAATAGAAAAATAATTAAGGAAAAAAAAGTAATGAAAAATTAATAATGAAATTTTTTTAGGAACGGAGTTTTTTTCAGAAAAAACTGTTAATAATAATAATAAATTATAATAATAAATAAATTATTTTTTTATATCAAAAATTTTTCAAGTTAACACAAATAAAAGCAAGTTGGAGCTTTGCCTTTCCTTAACGAAATGCACCAATTTGCCATGTTTTCAATTTTGTCTTTTTTAATATGGTTTTGGAAAGAAGGAAGCATTTATAAAATATTATAAGTAAATTTTAAAATATAAGCTCTTAAAAAATTTGTATTTAGATATTTCGTTTCGCTTCTTGTTCGTTGAAATGAAAATTTTTATTTATTAGAAATGCATGTTGGGTGATTTTTTAAGTTTAGTTTTAGCCATACATACTAGATAGCGCTCTATATCTCATTCAAAGTTTATCTGAATGATAGGTTAATTTTAGTTTAATTTTGATGCATACATGTAATGAGCATATCATAAAGAGGAAAACACCTCCCGGTCTGTCTATCAACAGTACGAATACAAAGTGTAAAGAAAGAACTACAATCAATAAAAAGAGCGAACTTGAGATTTTAATAAATCACCATGTTTTAGAGCTCTCCGAATAGGAGCAAATCAATTTTATTTCCTCGAATACGAAATACGAAAGAAAGTGTATTATAATTGTCAAAAGATTTGATCACGAGATTTTGATTAATCTTAGAATTTTAGTTCTTGATTTCGAAAAACATATTACCGAAAATTTATCTAAAAACACGATAACTCAATAAAGCACAATGCTAGACAAATGAAATTTGTATATGGTTTTTTTTAACTAAATTTATAGAGATCTATTGAGTTTTTGATAAAATCCATTCACATGAAGTCTCTCTATTCCCACATGAGAAAATTAAACAAAGATAAAAGTCAGTAAGGCAAATCACGGATTTCTTATCAGAATTAGAGGACTGCATATAAATTTGGATCAAATTTATTAAGGGATGGCCACCAGTTGACCTGTATATTCATGCACATGTGAACGCAATAAATGAAAAATGCAACGACTTGGATGAATGAAATTTGATGTGTGATCTTAAAACCAAATTATATATCTGTGATGAATTTTTTACTTCCATCTGTTGTAAATAAAGCTTCAAAATGTACAAAATTCAATTATAATTCAATAATAATCTGAGCATTTATAACGGTCCCGACTTTGAATAAGTTCCACAATTTTATGCAGGGGGGGGGTGATACTTTTATTGCAGAGTATACAAGAAAGTATAGGGCATACCACTCCCGCTTGTCTCACATTAAAATTCAAGATCTGTATCAAAGTTTGAACTCGATGCATTTGAGGGAAGTGGCCCATAATGCATACCTTATGCAGTTAACTTCAAAACACGTCATATTATGGAAGTATACATGAAAGTCGAGGGCAAATTTTTATTACTATGTTATCTTAGAACAACGCCCAGTATTAGATCTATATGAGAGCTATTTTAGACCTGATCAGCTAATCTGATCGCGATTTGAGTCACTACTCATCACCAGCCTTCAACAGTAGGAGAAGGAACATCTGACTCATGATAGATTTAACGTGTGCAGCCCTCTAGACATGTACCTTTGGAGGAATGGAATTTGAAAACCGCGACTCTGTTAGCAGTGGACTACGGCCTCACGATCATTGCAAACACGACTGATTTTATTGAGCTGTTACCTCTAATATATCTCTAATATACATGTTTATAAAATTTCAATTAATTATAGATCAGGGATTTAATTTGAAATTCAGTCAAAAATGCTTAGAAATTTATTAAAATCTTAAAAACTAAATCAATTTTATGAAATATTGAATTAAAATTGGTAAAAAGTGAAGGGAGAATATAAATGCACGACATTTAAAATAATCCATTACTTAAGCGAAGGTTAATGCTTGAAAATGATTTCGAAGAAAAATTTTCAAAGTTGGAAAGCAATATGATTTTTTAAAATCGAAATAGGATGTATCTGTTGCTTGCATTCAGTTTTAGAATTTATTAACTTTGGAAAACGAAGTCAAAAAATTTGAAATAATTATTTTCAAAAGCTAACTCATAAGCTAAACGCTAAAACGAAGTAATGCAATAAAGAATAATTTACCTTCAAAAATATATTAAATGTGAAAACAGCTATTATAATGTTAAGTATAAAACCATCAATAAATATAAAAGAATTCAAAATGGTTAAAGAAATTAACAGTACGTAAGAAATTAATTTGAGTCCATTTTCACGATGTGACAAGCAATTACAGCAAGGTTAAATGCGTCTTGTTCTCTGATAAATAATCCAGGACAAAAGTGTTAGAATAATATTTCAAGAATAGACAAAAGATGTTGATGGATTTCACATGCTAATAAATATCATCATCATCATCATTTATTCCTTTTGAATATAGCGAGCTCTCTTTTTACTTTCATAAACCCACCCATTCATCCTTTAAGAATGATACAGCTCATTACAAATACCCGTAGTTAGTTTTTCTTTGAAGTCCTTTAATGATTTTTTTTCTAATTCCTTTTTTCCGTTTCAAGACTTCTTTTGTGTTTTTCTTGCCCCGTCAGCTGGGTTAAACAGCTTTCGCTGTCTTCTTGCTTTTCTAAGCATCTTATTTTTTACAGATATTTTCTTTTATATAATTACCAGACTTTCTTGCTTCCAATAATAATAAATAAAGTTCGAGAAGTCAATATGATTCATTTTGTGCCTTCCTTTTTAATGCGAACATCAAATTTTGAATTGATATAAATAAATAGATTAAGAATACGTTTGAAAAAGTGTGCAAAAACGCGATGGCATTGATTTTTTTTTCTTCAAAAATGTATTCATGCGTAGAAATTGGAAGTTATGAATCTCAATCACACGCGCATGCGATTTGCGTGTATAACAAGCTATTTTTCAGTTAAAATTGCTTAATAATTATTTCTAGATTCAAAAAATATAATAAGCCACTTCTTTTCAAAGATAAATCCACCATATAATCGGTAAAATGTATTATTTTCCAATAAATTACGATTCAATTCGTTCAGAAATACACAAGCCTCACAAACGCATTTTTAAAGCTTTGATGAACATTCTTTTATCATTGACTTCCAGAAAAATGACATGAATTCATGTGAATAGAGCTTTTGTTTGCGAATTATTTGAGATTTTCATAAATTATGATTCCCGACAGGAATATACATCGCTTGATATATGCATGTTGGTAGACGTGCTAGTGTACGCGCATAGATGTAGTCACTATGCCTGCATAAGTTACAGTGTTATAGTTTTATCATTGCTTGTAAATTTAAAAATTTACAAGCAATGATCACGAATTTAGAGAATTTATCTTGTTCCTTTGGAAAATAAAAATATCAAAACACTTTTGTTGCCTATCCGGTTAGACTGGGTAGTTATTTGTAAGCTATAAAAAAGTCACTTACTCACTTAATCCTTTCTGCTTCTAACTCATTAAGAACAATTATATTTAGTCTTGGAGAAACGTACTGCTAGATTACATGCAGATAAGAAGCAATTGAGGAAAAAAAGTCTTATAATTGTTTTCTGATTACATCATATTCGCTACACATTCAATTAGTGTTTTAATATAT